>HG738136.1:917273-1288724 GCA_000499405.2 Onchocerca volvulus
CTTCAGTGATAATAAAGTAACTAAATATATTTCATATTGTTGTTTTTACAAAAATAACAAATTGCAAATTAATTATCAAATTGATATGATGACAAATCTGGCAATTTGTTATGACGAAACAAATTTCCAGAGATAGTTATTACATGGCAAAGATTAATCAGTCTTTTTTTTTTTTTTAATTTTGGATTATCTAATAGCTTACAATTGATCAATATAATTTTTCAATTTATTGCAAAATTTGAATAAGCTAATTTCGGCAAAATTTAGAGCTTAGCTTTAGTTTGCTTTCTTTATCGAGATGATGATGACCTTAATTTTTTTCAAAAAAAAAAAAAAGAAAAAAGAAAGTTGGTTAGATATACAATAACAACGGAAATAACGAACAGAATTTGTAGTCTTTGCTCAAATTAACATAATTTATGAAATTTTGAACTAATTGTAACGAGAGGGAATAGGAACTGGTTTCTGAAGATCAAAAATAAATGCATAAAAGATGGCGAATTTTGATATTAATTATTTTAATATTGCATATGACTAATAGATTTTTTCATTAATAGTTTTCAATGATTATTTTTGAATTTTATAGAATGGTCATCGATATTGCTTCATGGATTTAATCACATTATTTTATAATAAAATATTTCATGTTGTGTTTTTCTTTTCTTTTTCTTTTTCTTTTTTTTTTTTTAGTTTTTCATTTATAAACACTATGCGTTCATTCTGCCATTTTAAATAAGTTCAAGTGTGTTTTTGATGACATACCACAAACTTGATTATTACATCAAAAAGCATCAATTTAATAAGTCCTATAAATTCGTAGAGAATTGTCATTTATGTCTTTTATTTTTGTTTTCATCAGAGTTATATTGAAAATATTTTTAGCATTTAATAGGTTAAATAATTTCAAAATTCATTATCATTCACATTTTTTCTTTTTTTTTTTTTTTTTTTGTCAGATTGCTTATTGAAAATATTTTTAAATCCTAGCAAATTGAAACATTCATCTTCTTTCATTTCCAAATATCAAATTTTATTTAAAACAAAAAGCAAAATAAATGCTTTTAATTTTTTAAAAATAATTTTTAGAGCTTTTAGAGCGAAATTTAATTTCGATTAATTCCATGAGAATATCAATTATTTCAACAGCTTGTTTTATAGATTTCAACAATGATATCATCAGCACTTATTTTATGCATGGTATTGATTACACAAGGAGTTCAAGGATGGTGGTATCCGGGCGGTTACGGTTATGGTTATAATTATTATCATCATCATTGGTACCATCCTGGACCGTTCCATCATCCGCATGTTTATCATGCGCCTTATATTTATCATCTTGGCCATTGGTGAGATTTATATTAATTATTAGGGAAGGTTTTTATCAAAAACTCAATTTCTTCCTAAATTTGACCGAATGTTCAGAATGTTTCACGGAATCGAATTTGAACATGGTTCAACATATTTATGTAAAGAAAATTAGCGGAATTATTTCATGTTTTCTGTATCATTTATAATCATTATTGTTATTATTATCAGGCGTGGTGCACGTAAGGGTGCACTAATCGGTGCTGCAATTGGTTTGTTGGCTGGAACTTTTGGTAAAAAGAAATGAAAGAATTATTTCGCATGAAATCAATTACTCGTCAATTAATATAAAATTTTATTTTGTTAGGAAAATTCGCATAAATTTTATAATCTTCTCAATGAGAATGACTTCTTTAAAAAAAAAAAAAAAAACAAGATTGAGAAGTGACAATGAAATCAGAGAGAAGATAAAGTTGACTATCCTTTTGCCTTAATTTCTACTTTTTTTTAAAAAAAAAGGTTTAAAACTCTCCCTATTACTGTACTATTTGTTCCAAATTCGTGATTGTTTATCCGATCCGATTTGTACTAATTAGTATAAGCTTAACTGAGTTTTGATCGAATATAAATTAGAAAAATAAGTACCAAAACTAACGAAGGATTTTTTTTTTTGCCATTTTTTGATTTATTCTTAACTTGCATTTTTTAAAATTACTTTTTGTATTATTTCTTACATTCGAAATTTTGATAAAATAAACTTAAGGAGGAGAAATATTAGCTCTTTCAAACAAAACCTATTATTTTATACCTCAATTTTTATAATATTGTTTAATTTATTTTGGAGGCGATCCTTTTTTATTAATTTTATTTTGCCAATTCATTCTTTATTTTTACATTCTTTACAAAATGTATTACAAATAGGAATTTTTTCAGTATACTAAATTATCGCAAAAATTTCACGATTTTATTTAAAGAAATAAAAATTTTAGAATTCTTGGTTTTTTACAAGCAAGGAAGCAATAGACTGGCGAAAAGAAAAATCTTTATGAGCTTTCTTAGAAAGCCATGTTTGAATCGTTATATCTTGCAGTTCAAGAATTGGAATCAAATTAGAACGACAATTTTTGATTCTCAATTTTTTATCATTTTGGATTTTAAAATAAACAATAATATATTGCTATAGCCCGTCATTTTCATCAAGAACAATCAATGATACTTTTCTTCAACATTTTATCTATCATCCATGAATGATACAAAATTGCATATGCCTGACAAATAATATCGTGATGAAGCCGAATAGAAGTATTATGGTACCAAGAAGAAGTAGAAGCATGTCCAAGGATGAAAGACAAGTTGAGATCATGCGAAATTCTTTTTTCGCTGCTAAATTCATGAAAATTAAGTTTAAATTAAAGAAAATGAAGGCGGAAAATTATGGTTTTAGTTTCATCAGGCCTTATTGTCTACGAAAAAATTTATTCCCGCTAAAATATGCACAAGTAAGATGACATTGCATCCAGTTGATGTGATAGACCAATGCATTTATCCAACTTCAAACATTTCTTCTTTCTGTCACTTTTCATCAATTGAATAAATGTTTTTTTCTCACATCTAAATACTGTTTGTATTTTTTTACAAAAGGAATGTTCTTCAGAAGTGAATATTTTCTAATTGTCATCTTTATTATTTATTCACCATTTTTACATTTATCACTCATTTTTCTTCTGTCCTGATGTTTCAGTCACGGAAATTTTAGTCAAGAATATTACCTTTATCGTTGCTTGGAGATGCATTTGAAGACTGAATTTCAACCAGTGGGAAAACAACAAAACGTGCCATCAGATCCATTTCAGTAGTTCTCATTTCCGGAGTTGACGTTTTCGATAGCTTCAAATTGGAGGGACGAATTCCTCTCGGAATCCGTAACTTATCGGGTATCGCGCTAATTTTTACAAAACTAAAGAAATAATTGTATATTTCAAGAGTGGAAATTAAAGATGAATTTCATGGAGCATCTGCTAAAAAAAAAAAAAAAAATTAACACTAATTTCAACGCGCTATCAGTTCTCAAAAACAAAAATTTTTAATTGTCTAAGACTCACTCATTTTCTCGTGATGATTTTTTTGGTGGTGATGGCGTTAAATGCAAATTTCTTTCTTTGTGCTTAACATTGATTGGTCCAAAGAATTCTTTTTGGGAATCTGAAATCAGTCCATAACAATCACGAAAACTATTTATCACAATAACTGTGATAATGGTAGTGATAATGGTTGTTTATTTTTTGCACAACGATACTAGATAAGAACTTTGCGACAATAGTCTTGAATCTTCTCCTGCGACCTAAGAATTAATCAAATGTTTTTGATAATTGACAAATAAAATGAAAGGAAATAGGTAATAGGAAAAGAGACGAATGAAAATGAAAAAATTAAATGAATGAGACGAAGGTTTTAGAAACGTATTGTTTAATTCATGAAACCAAATTAATATTATAAATTAATAAAGCAGTATTTCTTTCTTTGACTGAAAACTTTTATTATTATTATTATTAATTATTGCAAATTTTTGCTTGCTTAAATTAGCAAGAGATGACTCCAAATCGGAAATTATTAAATTGTATTCGAGAAGCTGGTAAAAAACCTTGAAAAATGCCTGGATGATGAAAATGTAATGGATCATCATGATGATCACGATCTGACGAAGAATATTCGATTGGTAGTTGTGTCAAATATTCGACATCTTCACAAACTGGTGGCTGAAAAGAAAATTAAAACGAAAAAATTTCATAAATTTTCAAATTTTAGCACAAAAAGTTAAAAGAAAAGTTTGATTTGTCTGTTTATAATATTATTTTAATTATACAATCTCTTTAAAATTTCAATAATCTTTTAAAATTATTTCAATCACTGAATCGCTTTAAAATTTGAATAATGTAGTCTCTTTAAATTACCTGAATTTTTGTTATCTTTTTAAAATTTGTAAAATAGCTGAAAGTTGTAAAAAAGCCATATTAATCATTACACTTTACATTTTATACTTTTCAATCACATAATATCACACTGTAAATTTAGCAAATTTTAGTTCATAATGAAGTTGTTCACATTCTCATCATAAAAAAAAAAAGTTGTGTCGCAAAAATTTTGTGAAGATTTCATTTTTTTCATTTCTCTCCCATATCTTCAGGGATTAATTTTTTCTGCATAACTTCTATAATATTTTCAATCTTTTCTTGAGAACAATTATTCCGTTTCATACTTTTTTTTTATTTCTTCACCATTTTTCGTTTATATCTTCAGTTTAACAACTTCCCATATTGTTTCTATTATTTAATCTCAATCTTTTCACAACAAATATTTTGCTCTTTTTTCTTTAATATCTTCATATTTATTATTCATTCGGCTAACATTATTAATGGAAATATCAAAATATGATTAATATAAGAAAATGAAAATTGTCATTACTTACTGTCACATCATCACAGCCACCATCATTCTTAACACAAAGTTGTACGGTACACGTAAAATATAACTGAATTTTATCCGAATATTTGAAAACTCGTGTTTCTGCATAGGCTGTTATGGCTTGATCATCGTATTCAATATTTGATAGCAATAAAGGATCCAAAACACATCTGAATCAATCAATCTATTTTTTATGTCAATAGTTTTTAGAAAATTCCTTTTTTTTTTTTCTTTTTTTTTAAACTTTCATCAAAAATTCAAATTTCGTATCATTTATAAAGATTACCGAAATTAAATTTTGATCTGTGAAGGTTACTGAAATCTGACAGTTAAAATAAAAACGAGACGAGATAGACAAAAATTTTAAGGCCCTAAAAAACAAAATTTGAAAAAGACCCTCTATTGTCAACTAGCGGAACTTGTTTTCCTTGACCATCATCAACATGGCATGAATGAATTAACATACCGTACACCGCACCAGCTGCTATAAATATTATTATGTACAAAATTTGACATTGGAACTTTTCCAAAATAATTTTTTAAAATTAATTGCAAAAAATTGGCGAATTTTATTGAATTATAATTTTTCCGTTAAAATTACTGAAATGCTAACAAATTAACTAGTGTTTTTATATCTTTAAATAATATTTTCACAATGAGAAAATAAATAAATTTAAGATGAAAATTATTTTTACAAGCAGCTTACTTAAATCGCAATGCCATACGTGCCATATGTGATCACCGACGTGCGCAAAATTGACAAATGGACCGGCACGACTTTCACGTATTTCATACAAACATGACGGAAAAGCAAAATCTTGCTCGATAATTTGCGTTGTCAGTTGACTAAATCTTTTCACAATTGTACTCAAATCTTTTTTTTTTTTTTTTTTTTTTTTTTTGTAGTTGTAGGAAATATTTCTGGAGTGACGGAAACATAATCAGTCAACTGACTTATAGCATAAAATTCATTTTAAATATACACTTGGTCATATAGCTCGTCGATAATCTATATAAATAAAAATGTAAATCTTCGTTGTTACTTGTTGCACAAGTCTTACACCGATTGTTTTCGAATTTTGATATAACGTTGCATTTGAATAGGCGCATATTTCCATATAAGTATTTTTATTTTTTTCTAAACTTATTATATCTGTGACAGGTAAGAAATAATTGAGCAGACTTTTGACCACATCGTATAATCGGATTGAATTTATTGACCGCGCCTACTTTCTGCATTTATCGAGAACCAGCCACGCCAAAGTGCGACCGGTCCAGCTAGTTAGTATTTTTAATTTAATTTCCGTACTTTTGCGATTATAGGAAGAAGAGAATTTATTAAATTCATTTATTTATTAAATTTATTAAATAGAATTTAACAAACAATATAATTTCAATAGTCTGATTGAATAATAGTTTTCAAAAATAAAAAGAAAATTAATCATTCAACTTAATCTTCCAAAGGAGAATTAACAGCTTTGGGAGTTTTTCAAAATTGGATATGGCCAGAATACCAGTATAAGTCCACTATTTACAAAATACTCAATTATAAGTTACAAGCGGATCTTCTCATAATTGGCAAAGATTTTTCATTTAATTAAATTTAAAGCAGAAAGTTTTTTAAAACTTTGAATTCGGATTTATTAAGTTTTTAATTAAACGAAATGGTTTACCTAACACCCAACGTGGCTTCTAGTGCCGTAACGGATTCGGTGAAAAAGCATAGAATTCGATATGCTCGATCAACTTCTGTCTCGAAAATCTTAAACAAAATTCTGTAATTATTTATGCGAAAATTCAAGTTAAGAAGAAATTAAACAAAAATGCTATATTAGAAATTTTTTTTTAATGTCTTCCAAAATTCCAGTTATTTTGTTCAATTTTAAAAAATTTCAGAAAATGCTTGAAAATTTTTAAATTTTCGAGAATGTTATTAAAAATGGGAAGATTTAAGTTAATACCATACCGGATGGAATGAGATAATAAGTATAAATGTATAAGCAACACCACGTGGATTTAACTAAAATTTGTTAATTAGTTAAGATAAAGAAAAAAAAAATCACTAGCTGCAATTCATAATTCAATTGATGCTTAGAAATCCAATTGAAAAATTGAAAATTAAAAAAGAAATTTTGCTGGCGAAAAAAGAAAAAAAAAAGAAGACAATTCGAAGTGGATGTGTTTTCTAATTCAAACAAATTTTAATTTGAAGTTAAATACGATTATTATTCGATAAAAAATTGTCATAGCAGTATTACTGGCAAATTCTTTTCTATTTACTATAATAAATATTTCTGATTGCGAAAATGAATTTAGGTTATATCGCATCATAGATTAATCTCACCATTAGCTCTTTATTTATTTTTTCTTTTTTTCATTTTCAAAAATTCAATCCCAGAATTGTTAAGATAAAACCGATGACGTAATTTTGCGATCAAAAAATGATCAAATAGTACCATGCGTTGACGTCGCATGTTGCATTCACCAAATTTCAACGAAAATCTCAACGTTTCATCATCATTTAATGTTTTTTTGAGAGTATCGGATTGTTGATCTCTTCCATAATGTAATATTACACAATTTGGATTATCACTTTCACCCTTGAAATTTTAATGCTAATTTTCCTTAGCTTGGAATACAATTAAAGAAGCTAATATTTTTTTTTGCTGATTAATTATTCAAATTAAGCTAACATCAAAATATGTAATTATTAACCAATATATGAAATGATTGAATTTTTGGTACCAACAACTATTAAACTATCTTGGGAAATGAGATATCGAGGTATTCATACAAAGTGAAAGGTTCTTTTTTTTAATGATTGGATCGATCAGTCAATTAATATTACTATCTCTAAATATTGTAGATACCGGAAATTAATTGAGGCAATAATTTACTTACTACCGCGGTAAATCTTAATACTAATTCATGATACCTGAACATATAATCTGCCAGAAAATGAATGCCTAGTGATCACATCGATTGCAATACCATTCACATTACATTCTACGATCGGTTCATCGACAACACTATTCTCGATTATCTTGATATTTGTTGCGGAATCTCGACATATCTAAATGGAAGATATATCTAAAATCTAAAATTTTGGACAAATCTAAAATAATTGTAACCTAGTGATTGGAATTTATGAGTCGTATCGAAAAACATGGACTCATTTTTTTTTTTGGCCAAAAAATCCATCTTATCAATGATTCTTTCTTTTGGATCAGTTGCGACGCAAATATAATATTTATAAAAATAAATATTCATATTGAAAATATAATATTAATGGAAAAATGGATATAATATGAATTATCGAATACTAATTCAAAATTTTCATAAAAACTCTCGATACAGAAATTTATGTATACTTGATCCGTATGATTCAATTTAAATAATTTCACATCATCTGAAAATTAATTTACAACGATTTAAAACTGAAAATTAAAATCGAAAACTAGAATGAACAGACTTAAGTATTTTTGGAATTTCTGATTATTGAAAGACGTATTTTTGATTGAAAATTAGAAGTTGAGTAGCCTTAACTAAATCTTCTAGTTTTTTTTTTTTTTTTTACTTCATTTTATTAATATTTCAAAACACCTGAATCAAAATGTCGCAGCACACCTCATAGCGAGGTTATACTATTCCGTTGCCGGGAATCGAACCCGGGCCTTGCGGGTGAGAGCCGCAAATCCTAACCACTAGACCACAACGGAAATTGACAAGTCTTCCCGAAATTTCCAATATAAAACTGAATTGAAAGTTTATAAATTATTAAAAAAAAATCTGTAAACTAACAACGATTGTAATTAGTAGCCAAGAAAGCCCATTTATCACCATTCTACTCATATATCCACCTTTTCGTTCAGTTGTGACAACAGCCTGAAACAAATAATGATATTCTGTACTTCAGAATTGTCACCGATAAATTGCAAAATTTGAGAGAAAAAAAGAGAAAAAACTGACTGAAACCATGTCAAATAATGATTTATAATGATCCATTATATTATATTACAGGAGGATCTTATTTCAATTGGATTTCGGGTGCAATATTGAGACCATGTAAATGATCGACGATGATCGAATAGAAAATTCATCCGTAATAGAAATGAAGTAATTTTGAATTAAAAAAAAAGCTTAACTAGGTTAATGTGATACTGTTTGTCCCATTGCTCAAATTATATACCGATGAGGAGGAAAGAAAATGAAAGGAAAAAAAAAAAAAACAAACGATTATAATTTTTTTGGTACATTGGAATGTTTCATATTTTTACATTCAACCACAATAATTATGTGTTTGTTTTAAATCATTTTCGAAATTTATATCTGTCAATTTTTCAAATAATTTCATGTTATGCAGGATTTTGTGGATAAAAAATAAAATACGTACCTATTATCAGTATTTTAGCGTATTACTTCGAATATATGAATGGATAAAAATGATACTTCGACGTATAACTTTTGAATTATGGATGAATGAAAATGGTGAAATTTTACCTAAAAATGATAAAAAATGGTGAAATTTCGGTAATTTTTGAAGTATGGATGGAGGATGTGGGATACATACATATTTCGGATACGGGATACGAGATATGTGTTTCGGATATTGGATTTTCCAATTAGATCCCTATACGTGTTTCGGATACGGGATACGTATTTCGGATACGTATGGGAATATTTCGGCGTGTTACTTCTAAAGTGTGGAATTGCAACAAATTAATGTCGAAACTCAATAATTTTCTACTCTAATTGGGAAATACTTGAAAAAAGCTTAAAAATGGTAGAAAAGAATGTATCAATTGCACTTAATTTAGAAGTATATTATTTATTTACTTAAATAATTGCCAATAACCAAAATAAGTAATTATTAATTAATGATTGTGACATAATTGGAACAAAAAATGACTTTTTAATGAATTCTCTCAAATAGTGTTTAGAAGGATATGGAATTAGCTAATATTTGGAATCGTAATGCAGATAAATGAAACTATCAATTCTGTGTCATATGTGCTCAAAATCTTGCAATGAAATTTTCATAATTCGATATCACTAAAAAACTTTTTTTTCTTCTCATTTTCAGAATTATCAGTGAAAAAGTTTTTTTTTCACTTTCTTTAGAATTATCTGCGAAGATTTTATTTCTTGAGATGAAAATTTTTTTGAGCATAGTTTGCAATTTAAGTTAAATTATATGATGTTCGAATTTTGAGTACAAATTGAGTACAAATGTTATGTGATTAATATTTATGCATTACTTCTATTGAAAAACTTTACTTTGTTATGCTTGAAAAGTATAAAATACTAAGACATTCGGGAGCAAATGAATGATTTTCTTCTTCTATTCAAAACTTCTCAAAAAAAAAAAATTTATTTTACTACTTGAAGTTTACAAGGTAAGCATTAAAAATTAACAAAAAATGAAATAATTGAGCACACAGAGTTTCACGGAAAAAATCAATTTGTAAATTGTTTTTTTTTTTCATTTTTCTTTCATAACAAAGCAGACCGCTCTTTGTATTCATTTAATTTACATCAAATTTGAAATTAAATTCTGAATAAGAATAGAAATAATATGAATTGAAAAATAATAATGTATTATTTTTCTATTCATATTTTTATTTCCATTTGAAATTTAATTCAAAAACGCAGAATTCAAAATATTGTGTGCTTTTTCATTGAAATTCATTCATTCATTGAATTATTCAAAAATGAATAAGTTCAGTGTATTTATATGTATTTATTGCATTAAAAAAAACACTCAATATTTAAAAAAATAAATAAATAAATAATTTTAAAATATTTAAATATTTCGATCACATTCTTCGACAGATTTCCATAATTTACTAGTTGAAGAAGATGGTAATGAGACATTTGTTGATGACAATCGAGGTGGTGCAAGTAATGATGATTGTCTATAGTGGGCTAATCTTCGCCTCTGAAATTTAATCCTTTGAAAATGAAATTAAAATTTCTTCACAGATCACATTAATCTATCAATATACATAAAAAGATCATTTCATCAATCTTTTCAAAGATTGAAAAAATTTTTGCACCATTTTACACACGGTAATTGCAATTAGTTGTAGCTGAACAAATTAGTTTCTTTTTCTTTTATTTTTTTTTTCAAAATTTTAATAAATTTTGAAAGAGCAGATGTTTTATAATAAGCTTACTTCATTTAAATCTCCTTCTTTAATTTTTTTTATAACATGTGCAATTATGAAGGCCCAAGCTATTCTTGAAGCTTCCGTACGACCTTTCTTATCACCCCAATCTAAGGTACAATCGATAAATGTTTCTGCCATTAAATTCCACATTTCTCTTGATAGTTGTCGTCGAGCTAACTAAAAATTGAAAATGACAGTAAGATTTCAGGAATCATAGATGATCAGATGATCATGATGAAAAATTTCAGATAATTGTCAAAGTTGAATTTGATTGTCAAACTGTAACTTCGAAAAAAAATCTAAAAATTAATATTTTCAAATTTTCAACTGAATAATTCGAAAATTAAATTAATAATTTTTAATTGTTTATTGTCAAATAAACAATCTAATTTCTAGTTTTTTATTTAGTATAAGTTTCATTTACACGATGACTGCAAGTTTTAATTTAAATTATGCAAAATTTGACTAACACATGTATGCATAGCACCAATAGCAAATAAATACGAGGAAATCGAACCTAAATTTTCTGAATTGTCAACAATCTGTAAATAAAAAAAGAAATGAAATTATAAAACATTCAAATTTACTGGTGAAATAAAATTTAAATCTCAATATTTCCAGCATTTCTTACTAATATTTTACTATGAACAATTTTAACCGAAAAAAAAAAAAGTGGCAGGCAGAGATGATTCCTATTAGTGAAATAACTCGGATTAGAATAGATTTAAATTCATGGAAAACAATAAAAATTATGTCTTAATGAACAATTCGAAATATCATTCATAATTACGACTAATTGATCTAAAGATACGATAAGGTCAATCGCAATTACGAATAAATAATCCGACGATACGATAAGATAAATAAATTTGCGACAAAATAATAAAAAATAAAAAAATGATAGAGAATAATGAGACATTAATTTAAAAAGTATCCAATAGCTTTCTAGCTGTTTAAATTTTCTTATCATAATATCTTATAAATACGGTAAAGTATTTATAAATACGATAATACCTTCTTTTTTTCTAGATACGGTATCGCCTTTTTTTTTTTAAATAAAGAAATATTTCTTAATAAATACCTTATCAAACATTTCACCGATAGCTTTTGCATGTGCTTTATTGAAACTATCACGATTGGGAAATCGATGAGGAAAGGGACATTTGAAGAATCGATCCTTTATTTTCCTCGATTTGAAACACATTCCATGCAAGATGGTTGAACCAATTAGTGTTGGACCTTTCGTTACGTAAACTTGACGCCAATTATTTCGTATTAAGTAAATTTGTGCTGATGTAAGAGGAATTAATGTTTCGTTGGAACTAGATTTAGTTAATTGTCGCTCTACCTATAATTTGTTTATCTATTTAGTGCATTAATAATCATTCATTATTTCTTCTTACATAAAATTTTAAATATTATTTTTTTTTTCATTTCAAATAAAATATTTAACTTTTTGATAGGAATTTGTTGTATTATCAATTTGCAAGCAAATCTTAAGAGAAATTTATAAACGTAATTAAATTTAACAATATTCACTGATGCTATAGAATCTCTCTCTCTGTTACAATTCTTTCATTAAAAGAAAAAAAACTTCATGTCAAGCATACATAAAATATTCAGAATTATTGGTACAGAAGAAATGATACGTTTAAATTAGCCATAAATAATAGCAAAAAATTTAATCAAATTGATACCTGCACATCACTATGATGAGACTGTTGTAATGATAATGATAATTTCTTCTTCCTTTTTCCTGATTTTTCCTTTTCAGTTTCACGAAAACTAGTGCTTGCACTCGGTGTTAAGAATGTCTGATGTTTGGTGGTTTGTTGATTAATGTCTGCTTCCGCAACATTATCACTCTTCGTATCTTGTTGATAAGAGGAAAACGAAGAGGATGAAGGTATATTAGTGCTTTCATCACTTATGGCTACCAAAAAATTACATGGCTCACTCAAACATGATGTTGACATCTGAAAATTATTTGAATTTTAAATAAAAATTATTGAAAAATTAAAAATTAATGAATTTTTTGCACTGATATTTGTTATAATACAAAGAAGAAAACAATGTTAAAGAATGATAGTATTGATTTGAAAAGATTTTAGATGAATTAATTACTGCAAAATAAACATAAATAACAAACCTGACGAAGAATGCAAAACAAACATGAATAACAAACCTGAGGAGTAGGAAGTGTTTGTTTAGGATTTCCAGAATAGGATGAAGATGTAATTTCATCATATTCAACATACATATCATCATAATCCCTGAAATGCAAAAAATTATCAGAGAAAAGATAGTGATGAAATATTTTTTATCGATAATAAAATAATCATTTAAAATCAATTAAAATCACATAACATTTTCTATTGGCTGATCAATTAAATTTTATGATACTTTAAGTTTTATCATCACTATTAACAAAAAATAAAAAAGCTTGAAGCATAAAGTGATACTGACAAAGAATCATCATTGATAGGAACAATCTCAATTGCTGGTCTTTTTGGTCGATTATCCCGTCGAAAAGATCCTGATTGACTATCCAGACTGAAAATTGAGCAAGATGAATTTGTTTTTTTGAAATTACCGGTTAGAAATTCAATTAGAATGCAAAATTTCCATTTCAAACATTTAAAAAAATAAAGAAATAAAAAAAAATATGTAGAAAGACATGCTCACCTAAGACTTAATGACAATTCCTTTGATGTTGACATCTTTTTTGGAGTCGATGATGAACTAGCCGTAGGCATCTTTGGCTACAATAAATAAGCGATTTTATTAATTTGTATTTATCTTTTCCAGTCAAATTTCAAGATTTAATGAAAGACTAATGACATTTCGTTGCTCACAATGTTTCACTGTTGACCTTGGTTTTTACGAAATTAACCGTTTAAATAGTAGAAAAACGTTGATTCAGAATAATAAGTTGACATCATATGCTGTCGAGTTCTATTACCGAAAAAATGGTATATTATCTGAATTCGGATAATTGAACGGGAAATCAAGAAAAAAAAGTATTGAGTTAAACTAATCGATTTTCATGGAATTTACCATTTTAGAATAATAAGAAACGTTGATTTACAAACTACTACAACTTGACATCGTATATCTGCCGAATGCTATTCTCGAGAAAAATATAACGGGTATTGAATTGATTCAACGGGAAACAAAGAAGGAGTTGAGAATTTATGACATCGTAAATAATGCATTAATTAATTAGTTGTTTATTAATCTAAATTCTCGCGTTTGACTGCTAAATTTCACATTAAGTTTGAAATGCGAAAACGCTGCTTTCGAAGCCTCGTTAGCTCAGTGGCAGAGCGTCTGTCTCGTAAACAGAAGGCCGCTGGTTCGATCCCAGCACGAGGCATCGTAACATTCCAACCTGTTTTGTTTCAAAATTTGAACATTTCTGAACAGCTTATTTGTCTTGCTAAAATCCTAGACCATTTTTATATTCATTGCTGTCGAATATCGAAAAACTTTCGGATCTCAATTCAGATCATGACTTAATATTATCTATTGAATCAGGGCGAGATATTCTCAGTCGCCGCCATCTATTAATAAGCTAAGAAAGATTATCAAATCCAATTCACAAGAATTTTTGCATAATTCATTTTTTGAATATAAACTTTTTCAGCCCTCCTACGATTGTGAAAGCTGAAAGTAAACGAATTAGATTATTAATTCCCTGTATCAGTGAAAACATGTAAATTGAATTCGTCTCGGTGTTCGGTTCAAGTCACGACTCAACATTCCTATCGAATGGTGTAGGAATTCAGAATAGCCACAATCTATATAAATAAAAATGCAAATGTTCTTCGCGGTTTTTGACACAAGCTTCAAGTTTTTCATTGCATGATTTGAAATTTTCATGCAACGTTGCATTCGAATGGGTTCGTGTATTTTATAAAGATATGTCTTCTTTTTTCCGTGAGAGAGAAAAGTAAGTGGGGCAAATATTTTTATTTACATAACCTAGCTGGACCGGCCACGTGGAGCGTGGTCGAATAAATTAATAGGCCGAAGATGATCTCTTTCTCCATCGTTCTCTTTCTGCACTTCTAATTTCCCATGTTAACTCTCTTTTTCTCAAATGTTATGCTATTTCGTTTATAACGAATTTGATATTATTATATTTGTAACTAATATCAATCATCAAAGGAAAGAAGGAATCATTAATGAAATCTGGTATTTATGGATTGGAATCTTTTCTTTCTCCATCTTGCACACTATTGTAAAATTTTGGAAGAGAATTTGCAACACAGCATTTTACAGGTAATAATAATAATCATTTTCTAATTTGCATATTTCACTCATTATTAGCAAAACTACCCTGCACTTTGCTTAGCTGATTAGCAAATTGCCCAAGATTTTTCGGCGTTTAATAAACCACTGGCTGATTAGCAAATTATTCATATACTCAATTTTATTTCGTTAGAGGAGAGATTAATGAGTGAATCACCAAAGATGTGATTAGCAAAAGCATTGTTACATCTAATAACGAACTTTTGTGTTCTTTATCGATCTTCTGAAGTAAGGATTTCAATCTTCTGAAGTAAGAATTTTTTTTTCTTAGTTGCAAAATTTATGTTGGCAAATATTACAATATGATCACTGATCATCAAAAAATCCAGAGTTCGATTTTTAATAATTTAGAAGAAAGTAACTGAGCAACAGTTGAAAATGTTGCTTGCATTGGATGCAGATATTCTGCAGCAGCCTGATAAGCGGAGAAAATTTTTGTTCTAATACTTCTTGCTGCCGATAATCTCGATAATCTTCCAGTCTCATTTGAAATTTGAGAGAGAAAGAGTTTAAGTCTATACAAATGCCTCGAAGTTGTCATTTCAAAGAGTAAACAGTATGGGAAATGAGTCTAATTAAAAAAATTGAACTTCATTTTCATGTGTAATACAACAAACCTTTCACAATTCTTAAAGTTCCTGTTCTTTTTTTCTACTATTATCGTTTAACCCATCAACCCTATTTACCATCACTATTTTTTTTATCCATCAATACATGTCAATACCACTCATCATTTCACATATCACTGCAAATGAAGATGCACTTTGACTGTTTAAATTTTCTTCCTCAACAATTATAAACAATGTTGTCAGTTTCACTTAGCTATTCTTATCGTACCTGAATTGTTCTTCCATTTAGAATCGTAAAATCAATACAAAATGAAAAAAAAAAAGAAAAAACTTTCTCAAACTGAAAATTTCTCAAATTAATAATATATTTTTTAGCACAGAGAATTCATAGTACTTGAAAAAAAAAAAAAAAAAAAAAAAAGTTCTATCTATTAAAAAAAAATTACCTACAACAATCATATGCAGCATTAGAAAAATATATATTTATAATATATACTTGATTTATACATTATTGACGTATCAGATATCTTTGGATTAGACTCATTCAAAACATGTTTAAGATCGAAATGATAAGCTGGTAGAGAATGGTTGTTAAAAAAAAAGTTCTTTAGTGATAATGTTGATAGCAATGATCTTATTAATTATGACTAATTAATAAGACTACTGTTAAATGAATGAAGAGCAAATAGAATATGGAGAAAACTTAGCAAAGTTTTTTTTTAAATAATTACTAGATTCGTAGTTTAGATTAGGATCAATGAAGTTTAGAAACTCATTTCAATGCTCATCATGTTAAAGTTTAGAAATTCTGCTCCAATGTGTGACTTTTCTGATAAATCTCAGTATAGGAAAGAAAGCAGATTTCTTGGCTTTTTGGTGGAAAGTTCTAAAGTACTCCTCGAAATATCAAGCACATTTTTCAAAAGATATTTTGGTAACGATGATAATAATAATAGCGGTAAAATTATAATGGTGGATAGTTTGAAATTAATATAAAAAAATTTATAATTGATAATCAGATTTGAAAAATCCAAAATTTATTAACAGTTATTGTATAGTAACAGTAATTTCACTTATTTGAATTCCACACAATTTTACAAAAATTTCAATGGTAAAGATATAATACAATAAAATATTCAAAATATTGAAATAGTTTTTTTTTTTTTTCATCATGAAAATGAAAATTTTCTGACTTCAAAAACAAGCAAAAACTTACCAAAGCTGATTCAATGGCATGAAAAGATTCTTCGAAAAATTCTTCAAAATCGATCGGTTCATTCTCGTATGAAACATTCAAATCTTGCAATGAAATGCTCATATTGTAGTTGTCATTATCCTCTTGAAGAATCTTTGAATTTCGTTTCTCATTCCGTTCCATTTCATCATCGCTACCACCGATAGGTTTCAAATGTCTTTTATCCCGTTTTTGATTACGATCCAGATGCAACACAGTTGATTGCCACTTTTGGATGGTATTTTTCTGACCCACAATCCACTTCCAGAAGCGTTTCATAGTGAAAAATAAATAAGCTTAAACATTGCAGCGAATCGCTGCATCCCAGTATAGAATAGAATAAGAAGGAAGAAATTATGGAATTGAAATTGGAAGTAAGAAATATATCAGTTTGAATGCCTTAATGGATGATCTTTGTTACGTTATCAATCTCAATTTAAATCATAAAATTGACAGTTGTTTAATAATGCAGAGCCAAAACCGATGGTTTTCGCAGATTAACGAAAGTGAAGGTCAAAAACTAATTTCCTATTTTTGTCTTTTACAATTAATCCAACTTTTTTTAACGAATTTAAAGTTAGATTTCAAGAATAAAGATAGTCACAATAATTTTTTTCTGTCACTTTTTTATCCACTTGGGTAAAATTTTATGAAATAATAAACCATTTAGAAGCGTTGTATATGTATTTTTTATGCATTTTTGAAAGAAATTGAATGTCATTTTACTGTTTTTTCAATTATCTATACAAATGAAAACGCAAATGATCGTTGTTCATTTCCACGTAACATTTCAAGTTCTTCACCGATTGATTCGAAATTTCAATGCAACGTTGCATTTAAATAGGAGCGTATTTTTATATAAATAAGGCGCGTGTTAAAAAATTTTCGAAGGTCTAAGATTTTGAACAAATATTTAAATAGACTAGCAGGACTGGCTATCCTTTGCATGACCAGGTCCAGCTAGTTCGCCATAAAATCACCAACTGAACTAATATCACTTATATTTTGACGTTAACGCAACCTTTTTTGGCAGTCTTCTTCAACGCGATAAGTGAATATTAAATGTGAATACATAAGTACAATATATTAATATCCACGTAATATGGACGAATTAATATGATTCCAAATATGTCATTCTTTAGATATTTATCGTTATTTCAACTGAAAGGTGTAAAGTATAGAGAATAGACTTTCAGGAATATATCGAATTTTAGCCTTACTAGATGATGGAATATGTAAAAAATATGTGCCAAAAATAAGTGATCAGAATTCCGGACCAGTCGACCAGTCTCTTTATGAGAACTACATGGCAAATGATCTGGACAAGAAATTAAAGATCAGCAAACTCTAGATGATGCTCTAAAACTTGTTACTTCTTTGTTTACAGCTATAGCTAAGACTCTAAAGATGCGAAAAACTATATTTAATGGTAATGATGTTAAATATAATGAATCAAAATGGGAACCGTAGGAAAAAGAAAAGAAAAATGAAAATTTATAAATTTAAAAGTACAGTATGATAATAAATGCCTATAATTAAATGATAACATCAGCAAAAATCACTTGATCCATTGCGCTAGAACTTCTGGGATTATTTTAGAACTATTATCAAATTATGACTATGAATTGAAAATTGTTTTAAAATAATCTCAGGACTTTATCAATGTGATTATATAAGATTTATCAAGTTCTATATAATCACTTTATGGTTTATTGTAATATCCAAAATTCACTTATGTCTAACATTCATTTATTAAATTTAATTCATTGATTTTTTCCTCTCTTTTAGTAAATGTATTAGCATTTTTTTTAAGGCCTGGCGAGTCAAAAAGCCGGAAAGTTGATCATATTGCAATTTTAAAGAAAAAAAATTAAAATAACACTAAAGAAAGTGTATATTATAATCACATTTGCTCATTTATATTCGTAAATGCAAGTATGATTCAATATGTCAGTAAAGATATAAAGAAATGTATAGAAATGAAAAAAAAAATGAAATTAAAATGAAATTGAAAAATAATATTTCATCGCATTCAAAATGTCTGTAATTGAATGATTTATCAAAGTTATTGAGCACAATGCTATAATAAATTAAAAATCTAAAATTTGAATTCAAATTTATTTCAAGCACAACTAATTATATATTTAATTATCATAAAAACCAAAATTAGTAACAAATTAAAATTTCTTTATGATAATTCATGAATTGAAATTAATATTGTGTAAATAATTTCGCAAAAACATGTCTTAACAAATTTATTGCTAAGCTTTTGCATTCTAACAGTTGCTTAATTTAAAAATAAAAAAAAAGAAAAAAAAAAAATTGAGATGCGAAACTTCTGTTGCCTTTCCTATCCCTTCGCTTTTAATTTTTCTTTCTGTTTTTTTCCTACTTTTTTTTTTCTTTTTCAAATCAAATAGCCAAATATTAATAATTTATTCGACTATGTCATTGTCCTCATCTCCTTCATATTTTTTTATCACAAACCATCATAAATTGTTGAAAGTGAAATAATCTCTTTTCACATCAGTATAGTTATAAGTCAATAATTAATGTTTGGAAATAAGTAAGAAGCAGTGAAGATTAGTTCAATCGTTCAACAAAATATTTTCTAATTTGATTAAAATTTTTCACTCTCAGAAAAATTAAAGATTTCCGTTCAAATAAAATGATTGGCTATTTTTGACTAACATTGCAATTTTCGATAAATCGATTGTTTTGATATTAATATTGTAAACTTTTCCAAGAAATTGACATATCATAGAAATAGTTATATTTCTTCTAATAATGTTATTGATGTAATTGTAATTTTTCTACGATTATATCAATTACTCTTACAATTTCTAAAACGATTACTGTTGTCGTCAGCATTAACGATAGATGAATGGATATCATAGTTCGCAAAATTTGCGCATATTGATGTTGCGACTGATTGATGGAGCTTAATTTACTTTTAAAATAATTCAAGCAATCGTTTCGGAAGAATAATTTCTTATTATTATTATTATAAAAGTGATGTTGAGACAGTGTAAAATGAAAATGATTTTTTATTACTTTGAAATGAAACAAGTTTTATCGACTAAGAAATTTTCAAAAATTTGCTGGAAAAGTAAGTGCAGCGGAAGCACGTGGAAAGAGAAGAATTGCTTGACGAAAAATAAAAGTGATTAATTGAAATAATTTCAATGCAACGATTTTTAGATCAAAAAATAAAATAAAAATTATGCAAAGCCATAAATATATAAAATAATGTGAATTTTCCAAATGGATTTTAGCTAATGAAAATGAGTTCAAAACAACTATGAAATAAATTTTTGACTTGCAAAGTTGTTATTTAGCTTCGATTGCATTTGGATTGCTTGATTAAACTAAAAAATCAAGTTGCACTTTTTTTCAAATTTGATTCGAATCCGGAATTTTTGCTAAACTTACGATGAAATTACAGAACTCCACATGATCAATCATAGAAATAGCATTAAAATTTCGAAAAATCGAACTGAAAGTAAGTAACCATTTTTTAAATTAATTACAATCCTTTTTTTTTTTCATCGTTTCTTTCAAAATTTCCTAATAATTTTTTCCTTCAAATATTATCTTTTTTGATGAAAAGAAATCATATTGTTCTATATAACGGGAATAAATATTCCTTATTCATTTCTGCAAAAAAAAATTATAATAAAGAAAAAGATTTCAAAAGAGTTAACAGAAGGGATTTCCAACGATTGAAATAAATTTAAAAAGAAAGGTTTCTTTTTTCTTGAAAAAATAATTCAATTTAGTGAAAGAAATGAAACGAAAAAAATCAATAGGCTTTCTCTTTTTTTTTCAGTTATGAAAGACAAATGGACAAGAAAAGAAAAACCAATAAATTAAGTAGTTGTTTATTAGCGTTTCAACATCTTTTACTTCAAATACAGGATGAAACGAGAGATTATTATTATTATTTATGATTCGTTGAGATATTTTCATTTCTTTTTATGATGATAATTGAAAAATTCGAAATTGATAAAATCCTAAAAGTTTATTTAAGCGTAAATTGATAAATTGAAATAATTCACTTCTACTCATTCAGAATAAATCATTAAAAATATGTAAAAAAGTAGGAACAAAATAAGAATTTGACAAAAAATTGCAAAAAAAATAATAAATTTGTTGATAATAATAAATGTGTTTCAGATGATAGTTGACGAATGAAATGCTGGAAATCGAGATGATCAGACATGCAAAATTCGTTTAAGAGGATTGTTGATTTTCTAAATATTAGTAAAAATTAATAATAGTTTATGATGATTCATATATTATGGAAAATCTTGTTTAAGAAGGAATAAATTTAAAAAAAAAAAAAAGAAAAATTCTATAAAATCATTTCGAAATAAATTCAGGAGTTTGGGGAAGAAAAGTTGAGAAGAAATGGTACACAATGCTGACATCACGACATCACAGATAGATAGATGTATGTAACGATAATCATAACGATGATAATAATGATGGTGATAATGATGGTGATAATGATGATGGTGGTCGGAAGTTAAGTGCTAAAAACAGGCGGAAAGGAGGAGCTGGAAGAGTTTGAAGTTGATGGAAGCTGCAAGATATTTTCAACCTCAAAACAAAATCCGACAAACAAATTTTTACAAAATAAGAAGGAAAAATTACGACGGCTTCTTTTCTTCTAACAAAACAAATTACTTATTGGCTTGCTTAAAATTTTTTTATAATATTATTCAAAAAAGCTTTCATAATGAATTTGCCAAGAAAGCATGCACCAAAATAAAAACCATCGAAAGATAGCTGTTGTTGTAATAAGTTAAGAAAATCTTTTTTCATTTTTTTCTCAAAATTATCTTAACTTTTTGTTTTTTTGTGGAAAAAAATTTTCAAAGTATATTCTTAGCCAGTTAGTTAATAGGTTAGTTCGTCAAATAGGAGAAGAGGAAAAAAGAAATTGAAAGAAAGCAATAAAAATGGGAAATTTTTTTTTGCTAGCAAATTGATAATTATATCGAAGATAATGTATTCTTTCCACGAATAGATAGACGAATTATTATCAAGGGTGCAAAAATGCTGGAAGATAAATTGAATTATTAATTTTTAGATTTGTTTTTTTCTCCTTTTTTTTCGATTTCCAAAACTTTAATGCTTTCGAAACTTTTATTTAAGTGTTACTTATTGTAGAAGCAGCTAATACTAATAATAATACTTTGCAAATGGTTATAATAAATAATAATAAAGTTGCAATGACGTAAACAAAAATAAGATTATGATGAAATAAACAATAATGATATCGTGATAAACTATGAATTAGCTGTTAATTTTCAATAATAGTAATTATTAATACAGTTAATTTTTCGTTTAATGATAATAAAAATTAGACTAAAATATTCCTCTGATAAAACTGATTATTATTATTATTATCATGATTGGTGGAAAAAAGAAAAATAAAAAAGCTATTGAATTTTAGTTACATCATCATTGTGATATAAGTGATCATTAATAGAGATTAATGATCACTTATGTCGCAATGGTGACGTAAATAATGTTGGATTGCTCTGGATATTAAAAACTTTATTATAACTTATCATGTTTACTTTATCGCTTGCAGTAACTATTGATTAGTTATTTAACAATGAAAGAAAATTTGCAAAAGCAAAAAGTAAGCAATCAGAAAAATTTAGAAAATCTTTTTCGTAATTTTTGTATTTTGCGTTTCAAGATGAAATAGGATGATCGATTGATAATCAATGGTCGTATGATGGAATATTAGTCTCAACTGATCCTTTTTTTTTTCTTTTTTTGAAATTATAGCTATCATCTCAACTATTTGCATTTTGCCAGTCGCATGTTGTTTGCTTCAGACTATTTCAAACAATTTTAGACTTCAGATTGAAAACAGTTAAATATCGAAATTACCTCAGTTTTGAACTACTTCATTCAGCCAGAGATTCTTCATAATGTAAGAGAAAAAATTTCCACATCAGCAGCTAATCAAAAATAATTATTTCAAGCTAATATAAATATATAAATAATATCAAATTATATTTAATTTCCAAAATATCCAAATTATTTTCAAATATTTTCGATTGAATAGTTTCATCAAAGAAGTACATTTTACGTAAAAATGAATTTTTGCACGATGCAGTTAGCATGTTACAGTCAGGACGACTGACAGAATTTTTATAAATTTCTAGCACTTTTCTTTTCAATTATATAATTTAGCTATCTATTTTTTAAATTCGTTTATTCATCAAAAGAAAAAACTTTTTTAGGCTTTTCCGTTTTTTTTTCTTTTTTTTAGCAATGGTGACAATGCTCATTAGATGAATTAACTTTGCAGCATGAAAATTATCCGAAAGCTTCTGATAAATCTGTCAACTAATAATCACTTGGTACCCTTCTGATTGTAAGAAGAAATTAGATGAGTTAGAATGATTGACAGCTCGAATGATGACATCATTTACTTAATTTTTTCGAAAAATATTGAGTTGAACCACCATCAATAACATCTGTTTCATCAATCTTTCGTTGTCATTTCTCCACTTTTTCGTTTTATCTTCAAAATCTCAGCTACATTTGTTGAAGAATTTTAGCGTAAAATTCACATTCCTCCACAAGAAGTAATTATCATTTTCTCTAAAACCAAAACATTTTGATGCAATCTTATTATAAATTTCTTCATAAATGAAAAGAAAAAAATGGGAATTAAAACCAAAATTTTGCATAAAAGATTTACTGTTGGTTTACTCTGTGAAGACAACAATTTCATTTTGCATCAATTTTGTCAAGCTCAATTATATTCATCACATATCATATATATATATATTGCTAATTTTAGGATTAGTATATGTATGGAAATTAAAATTAGAATTTTTTGCATAAAAAAATTCGCTATTTGTTTACTGTTTTGTGAAGACAGCAATTTTTCATATTATAGCCAAACTTTATTAACAAATAACAAAGACGTATTCGTTTCGACCAGATAATAGAATTTTTGGTGTAGCTTTTACTGGTTCAGTAAACCAGTAAAATCAGAAAAGATTCAATCTTCGAGCAATCCAAAAATATTTTAAAAATTAACAAAAATTGAGGAAAATGAGAAATAGATTATAATCAAATTAATATATGCAACAGTACAATAGTTCAATAATGAATAAAATTACAACGATCAGCGATACACTACCGAATCTTTCTTCTTTTTTTTTTTTATTTACATTGATCTCAAGTAGATTATAAGAATCTTGAAAAAGATTCTAATGGAAGATTACAGGTTATCCATCATTTGATATATCCACCAATTAAGATATGGATGACTAGTAAAAATATGAAGAAAGTTTATTCTAATTTCAACATAAATCTTTCAAAAAAAAAAAACAAACTTCTTATTCATTTCTTTTTTTAAAACGGTATTATCTGTTTTTATTGGAAATTCGTAAATATCAATATGGATGAAATCTCAGGAATAGAAGTAAAATATTCGCTAATAATACAATCGAAATCTCAGGAATATTCGTCTTAAAATGAAAAAAAATCCGGAGATATTCCAGATAGTTCTATAAAATATGTGATATGTATAACTTTGAATCAAAGAGTCTAATAGTTTAAAAATTCAATAAATTTGAAAATCAGCTATCAAAATTGCTCAAATTTTAAAATGTAAGATAATTTTTCAATGATACGACCTTAAAGGCCGAAAAATTTTTCCAGACCTCAAATTAATGACTACCGAAATGATTCATAGGTGGATTATCTTTGATACGACTTGTCGTCAAGTTGGCGGTTTTCCGAAGTCGACTGCTTGGATAATTAATTGCTTCACGTCGTCGTATCATTACCGCATCCATACTTAGCCAACGATGTGTCAAAGCTTCATCAGTACGCATACGTCTCCTGGAATTCATATAAGCTTAGGAATCTGAAAATCTACTCATCATTAACTATCGTGAGTATTAAGCAGAAATTTGAAAATAAGATCAGATTAATTCAAAAATATAACTTACATCGGATCTTTCTTTAACGCCCAAGTTACGAATTTCAACGATTCCTGCGTTGCTTGTATTTGGATTAAATTTGGATTGCATTTCTGATAAATGGTACTTTCTTTAATTTCATCCTCTGTATCATCTTCAGAAGCAAATGGATGAAATCCACTCAATCTGAATTAATTTGTCGTTACATATTTAACAATAACATAAAATATTTAAGTGCAAAAGTAATGAACTACTTTCAAATTTCGTTTTTCAATTTTTTTTATTTTTTTAATTTTCAAAGAGTTATCTGCCTCTCTATTTATAAAATTTGATTTTCCGTGAAAAATATTCAATTTTTTTCGCACTTTCCAGAGATTAAAAAGAAAGAGTTAAATACAAAATTTACTTACAAACAAAAAGTAATCATGCCAAGACCCCAAATATCGGTCTGGCCTGTGATTGGAGCTTTTTTATTATCAGTACGGAGTATTTCTGGTGAAGCCCAGTATACATTTGGTTTTGACGGTTGCTTAATTTCATTGGTAAGTTTTTGTGCCGAAGCAAAGTCGGTAAGTTTAATTTGCCAAGATTGTCGGGATGCGAACAAAACATTGGTTGCTTGTACATCCATATGAACGTAACTGAAAATCAGGACACTTTTTCATTTATGTTTATGCAATTTGTCACTTAAATAAATGTAGTAATTAAATAATTATAAAGTAATATGAGTTATAAATTTAAAAAAAAAGTAGTGTTGTTAATTAAAAAATTATAAAACAATATCAAGTATTATTTATGTCATATTCCATGATGAAGTGATAAAATATGAAACTTAAATTTCTAAGAGTTCCGGAACTATTTTTATTAAAGTGAAATTGAAATTGAGATTATTTAAGATTCTAAAGTTCCAGAACTATTTTTTTTAAAAAACTGAGGAATAAAGCAATATACCCTCTAAAATGAATCCAGTGAAGAGCAGATGCGATCTGTATTACTACTCTACTTATCTGTTCCTCGTTATAAGTATTACGATAAGTAAATCGCTCAAAAATATCTTCCGGATATCGTTCCATAAATAGAAACAAGAATTTTTTCCTAAAATTAAATAAAGATATTAGCATTTGAAAAAAAGTAAATAAATAAATAAATAGATTAAGAAGAATAAAAATAAAAATAAAAATAAATGATATCATTAACAAAAGGAGGATTTATAAATTTGATTAGATGATTTGGTCAACTTAATCGATCATTACGACTATAAAATAAAATCATAAAATTAATTAATTGGAAATTTTTTAAATTGTCAATTGATAATCCAGCAAAAATTTCATTTAAACAAATGAAATTTCGATTAAATAAAGAATTCTAGTATCTTACCATTCGTAAGCGGCGATCAAATGTGCAACATTTTCATGCTGACATTCTCTCATGGCTTCGAATTCGATGGTACCATTAGCACCTTCCACATCAATATTCCGTACTTTGGCAATACAATCAGCATTTGATTCTTGTGATGTATCAATGGCAAATGCAATTTTTCCGAATCGACCACGAGGTATCGGAACAATGAGCTAAATTTTGAATTTTTTTAAAAAAAATTAGAAATCTTGAATTTCAAATTTGAAATTTCCAAACGAAAATATATTCAAGGATTAGATTAGAATTACGATGATTTATAAGAATCGATAAAATCGAAATATTTATAATATAAATAAAACAAAATAATCGAATTAATCTGTTCAAGAGAAATCGATAATATTTCTCAGTCAAATGAATCACATATCTATATCTCGACACAAAAGCCTTTATTCTCACATCTTCTCATTTGCTAACAGAGCTCATGGGCATCATGTGAAATATTGAGATGTTAACTGTCAGAAATGTTACAAGGATTTAAGTTGGTGAGAATTTTCCATCTTATTTTTAATCCTCATATCCAGTGTTTTGTATGACTAATTTTGTAAACAACAATAAGATCTTTTTAAAGAATAGTGTTTGGACTATCTATAATTTTCTGTTTTTTTTCCTTTTTTTTTCTATGACTAATTTTTTTTGCATGACTAATGTATGAAGCTCCGTCCACTATCAATAAGGATTATCCATATAAAATGGGGTTTTTCGAGCCAGCAAAATCAGTGTCGTCAACTCCGGTATATTCAACGCAACAATTGTTTTTTTTTTTTTTTTTAAATTAGCGTCTTCAATGAAAAAATTAACGAGATTAATTTTTTCAACATCAGTATCAGCGATAACTCAATTCCAATCCAATATCAAAATGATTTCAACGACAGCCGAGCGACAATTCAGCAAATGACAACTGCATTTTTATATTTATCGTGTATTGTTCATTTATTTCCTTACTATTGTATAAGCGCGATATCGTGTAAAGTATTGTATAAACCTGACAAAACATATTGTTGACCTAACAGAGTCACAACAACATGAAACAATTTTCAATCCAACTAACTTACAATCCAAATTACAAATCGATCAGAAATTCTCCCCAACAAATCGATATCATAAATTCGAATTTTTTTTTCGATGTTTTTAATTAAAGATTGCATTTTTCTTTTTTTTTTTCACCAAAACTAAAACTTAACTAACTAAGGCAGTAACGGAGAATAGCAAAATAAATGATTACCTGGAAGCGTTTCTCTGGATCTTCTGAGGTATTCAAGGTTAAACCCTGGGTTTTTGCTTTTGAAGTAATTTCTTCTGTTTCAACTCTTTCCTCATCCTCTTCAGTGATCTCACCAAGATTCTTAGACTTTGAAATCAATCGTGTTTTTGGTGGTTTCGTAACGACACACACACGACATTGGCTTTGAAGCTGTTCAATTTGTAGTTTTGGCGAACCTGAAATACTTATGCATAAATTGATGAAATTTTGTATATCTAGATAAGAATTTGACAATAACATTACTAAGGCTCTCAAGATATACATCATACTGGAAACTATTGATTGTATCAAAATTTCTGTATAGGAATTCTTTTAGATATCTTCTTGGATAAATTTGTTTTTTTAAAACTTTTTTCCTTCCTTTTTTAAAAATTTAAGTATTAGAAAACATCATGTATATTATGAGATCATTTTTAAGCATTAGATACATATATTTTATAAGCTCCGAAATATCACTATTGTTCTAAAACTTTAAATTTTTTAAGTAGTTCCACCAAAATACTTTTGATTTCGAACAAAACTCAAACATCAATTAAAACAGACCTTTGGGATGTGTTTGTATGATTCGAGAAGTAAGCGATGGAGCACCCCAACCGAATTCATTTTTCGCGATCACTCGAAATTGATAGATGCCTTGTGGTGTTAAGTGTCGTACGATCGCTGCTTCATCTTCTATTTTATCCGAAACAAGATGCCAATGCGCGAAATGATCATTATCTCCTGAATGCCAAAAATATAAAATTTTTTGTTATTTTAGATATCAGACTTAAATTTAATCTGAAAATTTCTTGGAAATTAGTAGAAATTTATAGATTTAATTCAATCTTGGGATTTTGGATAATAATCAATTTGTTAATTTCCAAATTAAACTCTCACATTATGTCAATCATAAAATTGAAGTTTGGAATTTTGGATAAAAAGATTTGTTGATTCCTGAGTTAGGCTGTTAAACTTCATCATACTTAAATTATACTTTATATTTCCAAATAAAAAGATCAATATCTATATACCTGCAAGTCTAACTTCCAATCTATACATGAAACAGTCCAAAGCATGGCTCATTTGCGGTGCTTCCCAGGTAATGAACACTTCGGTATCCGATGAAAGTTCAACTTCAGGTCGACCAGGTGGTGCCGGTGTAGCTAAGACAAATAAATAAATTTCATTAACGTATTTATAAACGCATCTTTGACTATCCTGCTGAATTAGAAAATCAAATATTAAATCAAATCAACCTCCAGCAATCAATCGAGCACAAGTCCTATCAGTATCATGTTCGTTGGAAGCAACACAAGCGTATTCACCAAGATCGGTTAAATCGATTTTTCGAATTGTTAATTGACAGAGACCATTTTCATAAAATATCTGAAATAAAAATAATAATATAATAAATTTGTAAAATAAATGATTTGAATTCAAGAATTGTGAAAATTGAAATATTCAAACCTTGTGCTTATAATCATCTACAATGAGGCTTTCATTGAAAAACCATTCAATCGTTGGTTGTGGATTACCAATTACGGTACATTTAAATATCACTGTACTACCATCTTCCACAAATGCTACATCCTTTAACCGATCCCGAAAAATGGCACCAAAAGCTAAAATGAGTATGAAAAAATTTCCCATCTATTTTTTATGCTATATTTCAAAGAGAGTAATAATGGTATATTAAAATATCGAAATTAAAGAATTAATTTTTTTTTTGGAACTAAAATCTTAAATTTCGAGAATTAAAATTTTTTACTTCCATCTTCTCTAGAAGCTGCTGGTATTGCTTTGCTGATATCACTGCGAATACGTCTTATAGCACCAAGATGTGATCCATGCATATCACGTCCCAAATTTTCCACTGATTTCGCGATATTTTCATCTTCACGTATCAAATCAGTAAATCTAAAGGGAAATTTAAATTAATTATACAAATACACAAATTCTTAAATAAATTAATTTGAATTGATAGAAAATTATATTAAAAAATTAAATTTAAAAAAAAAAACGGGTGATAAAACCATATAGTACCTTCTTCTTTCCCTAACAGTAATATCTTGATTTCGATAACCGAGATATCCTTGATTTACCAACGGTGCACCATCACCCCATAGCTCCCGTCGATAATCACGAACACGTGCATTAAAGCCTGCACCACGTGTTGCAAGCAAAAGTGTTTCGGGACCAATCTAGAAAGTTAGCAATTGATTCTTGAAAATGCTTTAAGACTAAATTTTAAGACAAATATCAAAATACAATTCCTTTTTAATAACTCCTAACTCCTTAACTCCTACTCCTATAACTCCCTCTTTTAAAATACCAAAAATTATTTGAAATTGTCTCAAACTATCTAAGAAATACCATGGAATTTTGGAATGAGTCTCTGAAGAAGATTTTTGATCTTCAATAAAAAAACTGAATTTAACAGTAATCTAAAATCAAGAAAAATAGATGTTTAACATTAGAAAAATGTCATCGATTTCCAAACGAGTCATAGACAAAATTTACATGAAATAAAAGAGTATTATTTAAACTTTAAAAACATCCCCAATTATTTCAATATTTTGTTTCTCTATCAAGTCTCATCTGAATAAAAAATGTCAACAATAATTACCTGATAATGACTTTCCCACGGGAACTCATCATCATCGATATCCGGTCTCTTGAAATCAATGTCTTCAGCATATATATTCTTTGGACGTAATCGTTCCATTTCTTCATGCTGCAATTTTCTTGACTTTCAAAATCATTGTAATATTAGAATATTAAAAATTTAGATACCTAAATTTAATATTCATGAAAAGCGATCGACAAATTTGCATATTAAATGCATCAGTTCTACATGGAACTTTATCAATCAATAGGTTATCATTAATCATAATGTTATTTACCTCTTTTCTTCTCTTCTGCTTCATCTCTTCAATTTCATTCATGAAATTCTGAAATTCATCTTCATGCGTTCTTTCAATAGCTTTCTGCTCTTCGGGCATTTTTTCTGTTTCGAAAAACTGTGGTTTTGAAACGATGAGTTCACTGATTCCTTGTGCTCCCTTTTTAGTACCAACTACTACCTAAAAAAGATTTGTTATAAAATTTGCATAAATTTTAAAATTTTATATATAAATAAAAATGCAAATGTTATTTGGCTTAGACGAGCTATTCTTGAGGCCAAGATGAAAGAGTCCACCAAAGCGAGGTAAAGTCACATACAAGTCCGTCGATACGGTTGTTGAAATAGATGAAGCGATTAATTATCCAGCAGAATTTCTGAATTCACTCGATCTGCCAGGGCTACCATCACACGTACTGCCATTGAATATTGGCGAGTCAATTATCATGTTGCGAAATATCAACCAGCCAAAACTTTTGCAGCGGCACGCGGCTTGTGGTGAAAAATTTAATGCGCTACGTCGTAGAAGCAACAATCTTGACATGACCTTTCAAAGGTGAAGATGTCCTCATTCCTCTCATTGCTATGATTCCAACGGATATGCCATTTCTACTTAAGAGATTGCAATTTCCAATTCAATTGGCGCGACATAGTTTCAAAGGGACGATAAACATGCTAACCATCAAAATGCTCTAGTTCACAGATAAACAACTAAAATTGACGCAGCAACAGCAACAGTTCGGAGTTCCAGGGACTTCAGTTCAACAGTTCAAAGCGACACAATAATAGCAACAATCCAACAATTCACTTGAATAGTTTTTTTTTTTATCAGCGACAAAGGAAAAAAATGATCAGTGATCAGTTTGCCTGGATATTCTCTGATAATTGTTTGTTACTGTTAGTTATGAAGAATCACTCTTCATAATCAATAAAACCTTTCTCAACAGCATTCATCTCTATCACACAAGGCACAAAAACCTCTTCACACCTATTGCTGACCTAGCCGAATCACGATAGCAAGAATCAATCTCCAATACAACCAATTGCAAATCAAATTACAAAGTGTCAATTTTTTTTCCTAATACTAACCAGACTGAGTGACAACAACGCGTGTACATAAAACATGCGTGTATTCGAATGCAACGTTGTGTCAAAATTTCGAAGCATTAGGTAAGGACTTTCTGATACCTAAGATTTTGAATTAATATTGATAAGACGCGTGTTTATGAACTTTTGGAGATTTAAGATTTTGAACAAACGAACATTTACATTTTTATTTACATAGATAAGCTAAAGCCGGACATGCAAAGCATAACTGGCCCTATGGATTAGTTGGATCGACCACGCTTCACGTGGTCGGGAAACTTATTTACTGTTTTGAATATGAGTAAGTTTTATTGTTTTTTATTATTTGTTTCATTCGAATAAGTAAATGAAAAAAAGTCTTATGATTAATAGCATAATTAAGATTAACGAAGATTTAAATGATTACAATTAAATCAATAATTATTAAGATTTGGAATTAAAATTTTTGTTTAAATATGAGTAGAACTTACTCCCATAGTATATTCTCTTCCCGGTGATAACATTATAGGACTTTTTGTCCCAGGTAATGACCGGAAATTGTGTGGACTTCGTTTATCCAACGCATCTAAATTTCTATTATTGTAATCTTAAGATGTAGAAAACCTCAAACAAAAAAAAAAAAAAACTTTGACAGATCTTTTTTTTTTCTACCATTCTTTTTTTTGTCCACATTTGATTCTTCTATTTCAAATCTTTCTGTAATAAGGTTTTTAATTATTCAAATTTACACGGCGCACAAAATTACCTTCGAGTACCAAGGACTGATGCTCGAGTCCTTCGAGGAAAAGCGGTGCTCCAACCGGAATACTCGGATCCAGTTGTACTGGATGTCGATACTTAAATTTTCACAAAAATTTGAAAAATTTGATTTTTTCTTCAGTGGCTTATTATAAAATACTAATGAACAATAAACTCGAGATGTCAATAGTTGAAGAATATTGGAATTTTTAAAATCAAATCGCAAATGGCCATTTGATTGTGAAAGATTTTCAAAATAAATTATTCATCTTTTTCACTACAACAGCATGAATCATGATTTTCAAATATATCGTGTTAGCAAATATATTACTTACAAATCTCTATTGTTCAACTGTCTTAACAGCTCTTTTATCCCTAACTGGATTATTTTTCAAACCTTTAAAACTGGAAAAAAAAACTTTAAAATTCTTCCTTACATTTCAACATTCGATAGAACTCAAATAATTTAGTTCAGAATATTATTAAAATTTTTTCCGTTCATGTTCTTCTCACATCCTCTCCTTAAATTTTCATAATTTCTATGCAGTTTTTGACTATAAAAAACGAAAATCTACTATCAAAGTAACTGAATCGTTTCAGAAATCGTATTTATCATTTATCACGTAAACTGCGATAAATCGTGTCTCATCATTATTATCAATATTATTCATAATTTAATATTTTAAATAAAACAAAAGTACCAGATCGGTGCTGGAGCAAGCTTCCGGAAGCGGTGTTCCGGCACTTCCTGTACCAACTGGTGAAGCGATCGGTGTACCATCCAATGAATATCCTTCCACTTGTGGAGTTGATGATTTACTTCGACTTTTCTTCTGTCTCATTTGTCTCTGCAAAAAGAAAATTGTTCGATTCCCAAAAAATTTTAAAAAAAGATCCAGAATGAAAATCAATAAGATGTTTTATTTCATTAATTTCAAAAAAAAAAAGTAGCGAATTTCACAAAACTTTCCCACATATTTCTTTTAAATGAAGCATTCTTCGAAAATCAGAAAAATAAACTTTTGAAACTCAAATATTGAAGAAATATGAATTGGAAATTTGGAAAGTCAATTTCCTTACTCAAGAAAAGATTTAAAATTTAAGCATAATTTTAAAATTTTATACTGATCATCGATACCACCCAAGAATCTCGAAAAAACGATTGGTAAAAAATAAAAAAATAAGGATCAATTTTAATTTGAAGTAGTTAGTGAGTAAAGAAAGCGAAAGAGCTTCTTGAGAAAAGAATGCTGAAAAACAGGTGTTGGGTAAATGAAATGTATTAGTTTATAGTTAGTACGAAGATCAAATATCTTTTCAGAAAATTTGTTCAAAACAAAAAACTTATTTTTGTTCAAAGCAATGAAATCGATAAACTAGAAGATTTTGGCTTTCTCGTTGGTCAGTAAGATATTTAACAAATTTTTAAAATAATTTCTTATTGTTTCAAAAAATAAATAAATAAATAAATTTCTTATAAATTTCTGTTTCAAAAAATAGATTTAAATAACTGTTTAGTGTTATTAAAGCAAAATGGCACACGACAACTGTTAATTGAATATTTTTCGAGATTGATGAAAGGAGACTATTCTTAATAATTCATAATTCTTAAAATGCTAAGGTATATAATTTTTTTTGTCCTTAGTTCTGGAAATATGATAAAATGAGAAATGTCAAAACGATCAAAGACTTTTAAAATATATGAAGACATTTTATTTTCACTTCGAAAAATATCTTTTCCGTAAATTTATACTTTCATGAAAATTTTAATAGTGTTTTTTATTTTTTTTTTTATTTTTAATTTTAATAAACCAAATATGCTCATGAGAATTTCGTTATTACAGATGGAAATTGTCTTACTTCAGATAATTTATACTGTGATTCTAACTCATCATGTGAAGCTACAGAACCGGTTATTGATGTTTCCTCGGAAATATCCGATAAAATTCGATTTGCAATTTCTTCCTCAATTTCACGGTGCTCTCCATGAACGAGTTGCAAAGGTAACATCTGAACATGATAAACATTATTTTAAAAAAAAGAAAAAAATCTGGAAAAATTTTAATAATCAGCTGAATTTTTAAAGTTATTTGGGAAAGAAAAGGTGGGTGATCGCTGAGAGATCAAATTCACAAAGGAAACTCATATTCCATTTTTCTCTTAGAATTAGCAACCTTTCTCTGAAGCAGAAAAAAGTTTTCTAGGAGAGATTCTATTTTTTCTTCTTATCTCTTTCTTGTACAATTCAGAAACATTTTTTTTTTTTAAATTGAAAAGAAAAATTGATTCAAATATTGGAAAATCTTTTCAAAATTACATCATTTAAATGTCTTCTAAAAGCTCTAGCAAATAAATAGCACTTAAGAATTGACATATCTTTCTTAGCCTTAACAATATCAGCATAAATCATCATTTGTAAAGATTTCTGTTGCATTTAAATTGTGCATTTATATTTCCCTAAGTTTAAACAATAAACAATTTGCAATCGACCTTACTTTCAAAAGATCTTTAAAACAAAATTTAAATTTGAAGATAAGCAATAAATTCTAAATTTTGTTGAATAATTTTGACCCTATTTCATCGTCATATTATCTTTCTCGTTTCTTAGTACATCTAATTCCTTCAATTTCTGTCCTTCACTTCATACTATCTTTAAATCTTTCAATTTTTGAATCCTTAAAAATCTCAGATACCATTTCTATTAGAAAAATTAAGAGCTCTAGGGAAACGCTACAAATTATTTTACCGCTTCATCGAAAAATTCCGCCGAAAAAACCTGAGGTTTTTCTTGCGATAACTTTCGAGATGGTGCTTCACCCTTTTCCTGTGGTTGCAAACGTCGCTTTGGTATACTTTCGTAAATATTATCACGTGGCGAAATACGATCTTTGATTTGTAAATAATCGTAAATATTATAAGGCTCAATACGAGCTAAACCTTCTGGGCGTTGCGGTAAATTAGAACCAACCAAATTTACGCTGGGAGCCTGGAAAGCTTATAAATTTTTTAAAAAACAATTCATCATGTATATTTATAAATAAAAAAAAAACTCAATAAAATCTTGAAAATTCTAATTGTTTTCCAATTAATTTAAGAATTTATGCAACATAAGAGAAAGCAAGTGAAATAGCTCGAAAAAGTGAATTATTATCAAGCAGAAGTAAAATTTTCCGACATTGTTTATAAAATAAATGTCAAAAAAATTTCACATATTATAAGAATTTTTAGATGCTTTAGAGCTACGATAATTGAGATGAAGAAGTTAAAAGCACAAAGACCAAATTTAAAGTTGATTTCAGGAAGAATAAATAAACCTCTGGAACCAATTTTAAAAATTTCAATCCTTTTTCAAAAATCAGTTTCAAAACTTGAAAAGTAATTGAAAATTTTAAAAAACCCTCAAGATGTCAAAAATCTTCGCATGAAATTGCAAGATTTTATATAATCAATAATTTTTTTCCGCCGCATTAAACTTCATTTCATTGCAACTTTTAATAAAGTAAATTATTGAAAAATATCAAAAGCAAATTAAATTAATATTTTTAATTTAATCAGTTTTATTTCCATGAAATATCGATAATTTCTATAATATTGCGAAAAAAAAAAAAAATTTTCATCAACCTGTACAGTACTCATTAACTGTTCGGATGGTGTTTGCTGAACAAATACTCGTCTTTCCTAAAGGTAGAAATAAGTTTTTCATTATTAAAACTAATATTTCAGTGTTCACTAAATGTCAAAATAAGTGCCATATTTCTTTAAAATGATTGATATAATGATATTTAATATCTTATAACAGAATATCTAATATTAATATAATGATATTCAATTTCTAGTAATAAAATATCGAATATTAATTGATATTTAAAAGCGATTAGAAAATTTTCACGAACATTTCACATTCAAAATTGCTTACTATATGATTTTTATAATTTCATTCGAATATTTAAAAAAAAAAAAATTTACCAGCCATTTATGCCTATATTTAAATTCTCGTAAACATTCTGATGTTATTGGAGCATTTTTTAGAAATTCGTCTGAAAGCCATGGATGACGTAGTGCTTCGTCAACATTTAGACGACTTCTGAAATGATAAAACAATTGATAAATAAATCATCAAGTTAGTGAGTAAACAAAATTGCTATCAAATAATAACAATAATAATTTAATTTTCAATTTAAAGCTAAGAAAACATTACCGTGGATCAAGAACAAGCAGTTTTGAAACGAAATCTTTAGCCTCATTTGAAATTTGACCGAATTCTTCAGTATCAAGTGAATAATTGCCTAACATAACATTTCGTACCGTTTCAGTATCATTATCACCAAGAAACGGTGAAATACCGGAAAGCCTGAAAAGAAGATGCTGTTTCGAATAGAATGTAATCATATTGAAATTATAATTAATTATCCACAAAAAATTAATCATATTAGACTGATCAGAAGTGTTAACAAAAAGTAAACAATAAAAATTATTGATCAAAAACCTACAAAACATAGGTGAGAACACCAACACTCCATAAATCAGAAGCAAGTGTTACCGGAACACCGGCTGCAATTTCTGGTGAAACAAATTCCGGACTGCCAGCTATATTAGCTATAACTTTACCTCGTACTAACCGCCTGAAACTTATAAAATTTATTTCGCAAAGTAAAAGTAAAAAAAAAAAAAACAGAGCATACTATCTGTTCAATATTTCTTCCTCTACAAATAATTTGTAATAATCTATGCAGTAAATTAATGTCTGAAAAGAAAAAGTAACAATTTCTTTGGTTTGAAATGCTTTTCGTCAAAAATTTTCCTAATTTATCTTAGCATTCTTCCTAATATTTTCTATTGTTTAGAACTTTTTTTTTTGTTCAATAATTCCAAAATTTCTTCAACTCCTTTTAATGTAACAATTTTAATGGTATCGTTCAATAATTTCAAGTTTTTTTAGAATTTTTTTAAATGAAATCTTCAGTAATTCCATTCCGTGTAAAAAAAATATCAGTTTTGTTAAATAATACTGATATTTCTACTTTTTTACAAATAGTTTACAGCTGTTTTGGGATCATTAATATTTCAACTGGCTATTATGTTATGGCATGGCATATTACAACATCATTTTCAACTGAAATTGATGTAATTTGAAATGGTCACTTTTTTTGATAAAAGAATAATGATGGAAAATTCTAATCAACAAACAATCAAACCAAGAATAATTAAAAATTATCAGCTGTTTTCTAGAATATGGATATGACACTAATATAGATTAATGGCATTAAGCGAAATGATTTAATTGAAATCATTTTTGCCGAATTTGAAATACATGATAAGATCTCGATTTAAAAAAATAGATGTTGACCTTTAACAGAAATGACCTTTAAAAGATATCTTTATTGCTTACGATGAAAATTTTTCAATATTTGACAAACAACAGTACCATTACAGAATCCTCAATTAATTTAGTATAAAATATATTTATTCAGTAGTTATTATCAAATTCTTTCAAGGTCAGAAATGAATTTCAAGTTAGCTTCCATAAATTCAAAATTATCAATTTTTAAAAGTAGTAAATATTATATTTTTTTTGAAAAATGCAACAAAAATAGACAAAAATTCATTGCCAAAATTATACCTGCTTTGACCAAAGTCAGCCAATCGAAGATGATCATCTTGTAAAAGAATTACTTCAGGTTTAATATCCAAATGAGCGATCTTCTTGTCGTGCATGCATTTTAGCGCGCATAAAAGTTGATTCACAAATATTTGAACTTGTCGTTCGTTTGCGACATGTGCTGTTTTGATCGCTGGGCTCGAAATTAGTGAATCCAACAACGAACGATTCGCACTTAAAGTAAAATCTATCGGCAATAAAGCCATTTCTAAATCACTTATATTATTATTGGCAGCAATATAGTGTAATAGAAGTAATGATTCAAAATTATTTAGTTAAACTAATAAATAATTTGCGGATTCAATCATTTAAATTTTTCATATTAAATTTAAGTAACAGTTTGAATGGTTTAATTTAGGATAATTTTGAATGAAATAAGAACGAAATAAGAACGAAACGGATATTTTCTTTGATTGCTTACAAAATGCGCTTAAGAACTTTAAAGAGACATTTTTTTTTTTTTTTTTTTGAATAATCCAACAAAGATATCAAGCATTATTAACTAATTGTTGAATAACTAAAGTTTAATGAGAATTATAATGATAATGATAACAGTAATATCAGCATGATTATTATTTCAGCATGATTATTAGTTAAACTAATAAATAATTTGCGGATTCAATCATTTAAATTTTTCATATTAAATTTAATTAACAGTTTGAATGGTTTAATTTAGGATAATTTTGAATGAAATAAGAACGAAATAAGAACGAAACGGATATTTTCTTTGATTGCTTTTCTTTGATTGAGAATATATGATAATAAAGATAATGAATATGATAGCGTTAAGGATAATAAGGGTCAAATATTTTTTTTTTTTTTTTTTTTTTTAATAAAAAAATCAGTCATTCATAAAAAAAAAAATAATTCTGAAGTTATCTTTAGGAATCTTACAGAATTTATTTGACGAGAACAACCATCTACTTATAATTTGTTAAGACAGAAATATGAGAGTTTGCATTTGGATGCTTTTCGAAGTGAAGTAAGAAAAGACCATTATTATTTGCAATATATTTTTTATGACAAAGTAAACATTTTCCATACGTCTAGAAGAGAAATTGATTCGAAGTTAAAAGCAGAGAAAGACAGAAAAAGTTGCATTGGACGAACAGATATGTAAAATTGTTTATTAGAATAGTTTGATAATATTAGATAACGTGATGAATAAGATTTGATGTTGCAGTACCAAAAATGAGGTAAATTAAACGATGAAAAATGAATCGAAGAATCAAACTTTCGGATTCAATCGGAGAGAACCGAAAACCAAAGTAAATTGAAGGTGAGAAAAATAAATTTGGAAATTTCAATATCGAAATCCAAAATGAATTGAAAAGTGGAATGCTAAATAAGTCTGAGAATTGCAGTACCGAAATCTGAGATGAATTGAAGCATAAAAAATGAAGCGGAAAGTTGAAAGACCGAAAATCGAAGTGGACTGAAAGAGTGAAAAATGAAGAACAAGTATCATGGAACTAAAAAATAAGATAAATTAAAGAGTGCAAAATGAATCGGAGAGTTTTAGGATCGAAAAGCGCAATAAATTGAAGAATAAAAAGTGGATCGGTAATTTTCCAAGTTTCTCATGCTTAAAATATTTTTCGAGAATGTATCGAAGATTCATTACAATTCTAATAGATAATGAGAAATTATTTTTGGCAAATGCTAATCATTCTTTTACTGATCATCTAAAAACTTCAGCTTTCCGAATTCAATTAATCATCAAATAACGTAACTAAAGTTATATCAAATAATTGAGTAATTTAAATTTCAATTTTTATCAAAATGATTACCAAATAGATTCACGAACCATTGTGATAAACAGATGTAACAGTAGTTGCACAGGATGTGTTAATAAACAACAACAGCCGCAATAAACAGCGGAGATTAGCAGAGAATTCAGGATCGATGATACTAATGGTAGAAGTCTTTCGATTTTTTAAGTTAAATATTTAGAAAGAGAGAAAGATAGGATAACATCAGGAACATATCACTATTTACTGATTCCATCTGATTAGTAACTAATATCTGTCTAAATGCCATAAAGCTTCTCCGTTCACTCATACTTCCGCTTTTTCCTGCATTCCCGATCTTCTTAAGCTTTCTGATTCCTTACATTTCTCCTTGCATTCCTGATTTTTTGAAGTCTGGAAGCTTAAATCAATACATATAGTACATTGAATTTTTGGAACAGGAAAGCAAAAATAAGAAATTTGAATGATAAGGGAGTACAGAGGGAGAGATGAAAAATGACGGAATTAATCACTTTAAGTAATTCATCCACATTTCTTTGCAAGATGAAAAACAAATAAATATTTTAGTTAAAAAAAGTTTTTCATAGTTTTTGGCAAGAAACGAGTCAGAATCGATGTATTCTAATGATTGAATATCCGAAAATTTTAGCTATCGACAGAAAATTAATTTGTTTACAGCTTTATTGTGCTTCTTTTTTTTTTTTTTTTTTGGTTACATCAACAATATATTTGTTTTAATAAAGGATGAGGGTCCTCCTGCAAAATTTCTTTAATAAGATTCTGTCTTTTACAGTATCAAATTGATCAACAAATTCGCTACCGTAAAAGACAGAATTATATTATAAAAATGATGTTCAAAATTCAAATAGACGGTTACTTTCAAACTCTTTCTAATGTATTTATAATATTTGATGCATAGAAACATTCCTTAAAATTTCAGATTTCATCGACCGAACAAATTAGTTATCGCTTTTTATCTCTTCAAACTTTTCTAGTTAAATTAATGAAACTAATTGAACTCACAAAAAGTTGTATCTAGCTATTTTTAAAATAAACTGTTCAGCACAAAAAATAATTGTATAAATTTATATCTTTCCAGATGTAAAATGATCAAATGACTTGCACTTTATTGCCTGAGATTTCATAAATATCAGTGCTTAATATAATTCTTTTCTATGAATGACAAAGGAAAGAATAACCCAGTGCTCAATTTACTTGGATATTCCTTAATAATTGCTTGTAACATTATGCATCTTCCTATGATGCAACATCTATGTCCCACTACTATTATTTTATTTTAAATTTCTTCCGGAAAATTTTTTAATTGTATTATTCTGCCAAAGAAGAGGCTTTTTCGGAGGAAATGTTTTCTGTTCTCCCTCGTAAATGATTATTCTATTATTATTAAAATATATTAAATAAACGTTATGATTTATTATTTATGACTATACCAAATCCTATCCTTTTAAATTGAATCTGTGAAGGATTACAGATTCAATTTTCTTTCGTCGAATGAATTTCGTCTTTTTTATTTATCGAAAAATAAAGGTCAACAGCTAACAATGCTTGGATGATTACAAACTTCCAAAATTCAATGATCAAAAATTTGTAACCACCACCAACAACCTCAACCTCTTGGAATTTAAATCCTTACCAACTGTACAAATTATTTTGAATAATTAGTAGTATGATATCAAATAATTTTTCACTGCATAAATTTTTATTAATTTTGCTTCGTATTATGCAGTAAGATTCATTGTTTTCATAAAAATGCTTCTTTCGGCAAAGCCATTTTCTTGATTCATACTTAATCGAATCAATGATCATTTTTAGGTGCGTACAAACCAAATGTGCAGTTATCCTTCGTCATGCTAACTTGGATTTACTGATTATTCAAAAACAGATAGGAATATGTGAATTTTTTTTTCTTTTTTTTTGTAAAAATGAAATCTTAGGTGCATATAAATTACAAGTGAAGTTGTCTTTTTTCACTTTTATTTAAATTCATTGATTATTCAAAAACTATGTGAATAGGAAATATGTGAACATGGATGAAAAGTTAGGTAGGAGTATTGAAAAATTTTGTTTGCTCATAAATATTTATTGTTATAAAAAAAGGAATTTCTTTCAAAATTTAAAAGATTTCATACTGCACAGTTCAAATCTAGAATTCAACAAGGCGATAATTAGTATCGTCAAGTTAAATTTCTTTCCGAAGAAGAAATGAACGATTTTTAAAAATCGTTCATAAAATATTTGTCTTTCTGGCTCTGTTTATTCATCAAAAGAGGTTGCATATTGGAATGACTGTGAAGCACTTTGTTAAACTTTGTTTAATCTATCTTTTCTGTGTCTTTTAAATCTTTTTTTCTGACATAAAGTTCCTTTTTTCTAGGTACTTCAATTTTTTTCAACAAACTAAAAATAAAAATGAAATATTTTCTCTCATTTCAATTCTGAATTATTAGCTGCTCTTCAATCCTTCTGTCATCTCATTATTTCAGAAAAAATAATCCATTTTCTTCATTGATGCTATTCTTTGTTTTAAATCCGCAACTATCACATTTTTCAACACTTTTAATAATTTTGAATTCACAATAATTTTTCAGAGTTTCAAAATTCATCCCTGAATTCTGCTTCAAAAAAGTCACTTAAGCAGGCAATAAATGGAACAAATCGAAGAACGAATTGCAGAAATTTACGATAAAATGCAGTTTACGATATGAATTTTGTTGATTTTCAACAAAATGAAATCGGATTCAATTAACTTAATAATAGGATAGAATTGTGAGCAAGTAAAATAGTCAAAGTTAATGAAATTTCGTCCTTAATTTTGTCCTAAGCATATAAGTTTTTGTAATTTATAAATTAGAAATGGAATTTTCTACAAAAAAAAAAAAAAAAAAAAAAAAAAAAAAAAAAAAAAAAAAAAAAAAAAAAAATTTTTTAAAAAAAAAAAAAAAAAAAAAAAAAAAAAAAAAGAAGATAAATAAATGAATTAAAACGAAGTTAGCCAATTAATCAATTATTGCATCATTTATGCATTAGATTTTTAAATTTTAAATTTATGATTGTATTAAGATTTTTTCATTGTTAATTTTTCTTTGTTAGCCATGTAAAATGTTACTTTTCATAGACGAGAACGGCAATGCCTTGATCCATGATTGCTTGATGAAGTTGTATGATATTTGGATGATCCAGATTATTTTGCATTTCAATATTACGAATTAAATTATCGTCAAGTGCACGTAACTGGGCCAGAAAATGTTTACCGGTATGACGTTCCGTAATATGAAATGGTGCTCCAGCGGCTGCAAATCTGCAAATACAGAAAAACAATAAACAAGACCTCATTTTGTCCTAATTCGTAAAAATTAAAATTCGTGAAAATTTAGCGTTTTAATATTTCATTAGTGTTATTTTTGATGTAACACCAACCAAATATTAGAACTTGAAATTTTCAACTAAAAAATTTGCTGCAACTCTCTCTCTCTCCTTTTCATTCTCTCTTTCGTTAATAAAAAATTTTACAAATAAACTGATTTTTTTGAAATTACGAAGTTGCATTTAAATTTCGAAATTTCAAAATTATATCGAATTGCAGAATTCCAAAAAAAGTATTTTATCCGAATTTCAGAATTTCGAAAAAATGCTTTGCCCATATTTTTAAATTCTAGCTAAGCATATTAATCAATAATTTTTCATAATAAAAATTTTCATTTCCTTGCAGCATTTCACTTTATTGACAAGAGAGAGAGTGCTTTCGTATGCTGAGGTCTTGTATAGCTTTCTGTATTTGATGCAGCACAAAAAAACCTATAGTCATTTTAAAAAATTCTAATTTTTTAATTTTAAGTATTTCAATCGAAAAAAAAAATTGATTTTAATTACATCGATTGGAAAATTACTCAAATTTAGTTAAGCTTTAAAAATTTCTTGTGCTGCTATTTTTCTCTAAATTCTTTTTGGTAAGAAAGGAAAAGTTAACAATTCCGTGCACAAAATTTGGGTTATTTATCTAAAAAAAAAAAAAGAAAAAGCACAAAAAATCTAAGTTTCAAAGCAAAATTTCATTCTTGATAGCCAAAGAATAACGCTGAAATATCACCATCGGAAAGGTTTCACATCAAATCTAGAATTCTAGCTAAAAAATAAAAAAACTTGAAATAGCTGAAACTCAGCAATCGGAAAAAAAGAAACCGAACGAAAGAAAGCAGAAAGCTATAAACAAACACCCGTTGCAAATCATTTGATAACACTCTTTCATTTTGTCAAAAAAAAAAAAGTAAAATATTGCGGAAATGAAAAATTTTTTTTTTTCAAATTTATTGGCAGCATTTTTCGAAATACATCGCAAAGGAATATGTAAAAGTATGGTGACGTAATTTCAACAAGAAAAAAAGACTTTTTTTTCCTTTTCAAAATTTTCAAATTTCTGAAATTTTTTGCAATTAACCAAAAATTTATACAAAGTGTAATTTTCTATTTTTCTAAATATTAATGCAAATTTTGCTGAAACACACGAAACACTGCTATCTATAATGCATTCTTCTTAATCAGTGCTTAAGTAACCAACCAATCAATGATATAATCGTTATCACAGAAATGAAAGGTGAGAAAACAAAAAAAAAAAAAAAAAAAAAATTGATTACATTAATTTTGTGACTAATGCAATTTAGCCAGAATATATATGATAAGTTAACAATTTAAACAATAAAAAAAAGAAAAAAAAAACTTTTCGAAAAATAGCACAATAACATTAAATGAATATTTCGTTTCATTGTTCGAAGAAACGCTAAAAAAAAAAAACATCAACACACGTTTCAGAGAAATCTAGAAATCTTCCTTTGTCATCTGTTATTAGGAGATTCTGAAGCCAAACATCTGAATTTATTGAATATGAATGGAAAAAAAAAAAGAGAAAGAGAGAGAGTGCGCTTCAATTTGAAGCAGTATACTCGTACTTTTCGTCATTTTCATCGATTTCATAAAGTTCTCGAACTTTACGATCTTCCAGCGCTATACGGGCTTTTTTCTTTCGAATTTCATGCATCATACTGAAGTCACCATCGGCTGAAATTAAAAAGTTAAAAAAAAAAAATATGAAGAGTTAAGTTTTAGAAGCAATTATGAAAGCATCAAAATGATAAAATAACACACTAAAATGTGTAATTTTTTTTTTTTTTTTTTGTTATACTATGTTGACGCATTATAAAATCAACAAATAATTTAATGAAATAATTTTTTATCATTAAATTAAAAGACTGAAATTGAAGTCCTTAAGTATTTGCAATGATGAACAAATCATTGGAGAAGAATCGGCAAGGCTGTTGTAAAATACTAAAATTACTTTAAAAAAAAAAAAAAAAACAAAAATTAAGTATTAACATTAATATCGTAAATTCTGAACATATATCAAAGCTCTGCCAAATTTACAAATATTATTAATATAAATTTTTACTAATATCTTCTATTCTTACCCATTTATTTATTGTTAATATCCTTTATTCTAATTTTTGAATTAAAAATATGCTTCAAAAGCTAAATTATTAAATTTTAAAAATTTTCAAACTTTTCTGAAAGCATCAATATTTTCGACAAAAAATAATCGATGATCAAGAAGCAATCAATATGCATTTTCATGTACACTTATCTTTTTGCTAATAGTTTTGTTAATCTTAAAAATATAACATCCTAAATCTCCGAAATCTATCCAAATATTTTAAATTTATTTTAAGTCTTTATATTTCAGTAAAATATATTGTATTTTTTTCTTTCAAAATTCAGCCAAGCCTTATTCTTTCGCATATTACTATCTAATCTTGTAGCAAATTTTGCAGAAATTCAATTTCATTCTGCAAATTTTGCAGTTTCAATTCAATTTCAAGAAGAATGAATTATTTCCAAAAATTTAAAAACTTATCATAGTATAATAGTTATTGTGATAATAATATAATATTTCAACCTTCAATAGTTACTGTACATGAAGTTGTTGTTGTACCAGCGTCATTTACGGCTGTCACAGAATAAATTCCACAATCACACCAAAATGGATCATTGATAATCAACGAACATAATGATCCTTCACGTACAATACTAACATGAGATGATTCTACAATTGGTCTCCAATCCTGAAAAAAAAAATAATAATAATTTGTAAACTTAGTAATTCATAATAATTTCGAAATTGTAAAAATTTCTAATTACACATTAAATGGATTATGATGTCATATTAATAGCAATTATTGCTAATATCTAAGCTACTAGAATAGTTGCTTGAATAGAATTTGTAAAAAAAAAAAAAGAGAGCAATAGAATTTATTTACCAGTTATTTTTAAATATTTAAAACTCCGATAATAAAGTAGGAATATTGCGGAATTTACAGAAATTTTCATGAAAATTCTAATTTTAATTAGAATCAAAAAATATAAACATGCCTTCATCCATTTAAGTTCCGGCATAGGACTTCCTTCAACACGTACATCTAACCTGAGTGGTTTACCATTCGGTACTAATTTATTAATTAAAGGCTGCATAAACTTTGGTCGTGCTGCAAATCACAACCTTAGTTTTACGAAAATTCTAAAAATTCATTTCCATTTAATAATTATGAAATAAAAAATTAAATTGCCTAAATTATTTATTTAGGAAGTTTGGAATTATCAGAAACAGTATCATTTTGTTGGCATCGCAATCTAAAATATTCCGGCAAATTAAAAAATCTCAAAAAAAAAAAAAAAAAAAAAAAAAAAAAAAAAACAAAAAAAAAAAAAAAAAAAAAAAAAAACGTACAACCGAGATCAACTTGAATATTTTGCTGCGCTTCGCCATATTGATTAGTTGCAATACACTGATATTGTCCAACATTTTCCCTACTAAATCCGCTTATCACAAGCGTTGTTTCCGTGCCAGCATGGGTTAATACACGAATTCTGTAATGCAAAGGTAAATAAGTAAACAAGAAGAAAAGATAAATAAACAAATTAGCACAACAAAAAAATAAACAAACAAAAAAAATTCAGTAATTAATTATTTAATTAAATGAATTCTCTAAGAAATGAACAATGATTAAAAGAATAAAAAATAATATTTTACTTGGATGTAGGTCCTGTATCAAGATTCATACCACGGAATTTCCAAACAATATCTGGATCAGGATAACCGGATACATGAAGTGTTATTGATAACATATCATTTTCGCCGCAAAATCGTTTTTCTTCAACACCAGGAGCAAACCATGGTGCGCATGCTGAAAATTTCGATCAAACATTGAAATATATCTATCACTTTGATATTACTTGATCATGTATTTGATCAAAAATCATATTTCTACTTCTCTCGATTTTTGTTACCTCTATTTTGTACTAAATTCAATAAAAGTTAAAAAAATATTCAAAAATAAACTGAAAGTACCATATTGTTCAGCGTACGCTTGATCAAGCGCTCGTTCCGCATACGGATCAAGTAGCGGAATAACTCGCTTATTCTTATCAAGTACCGGTTGCGGAGGTGCCATTAGCCTAGATGGTGGTGAAGCAGGTGATGGATCACTAATTCCATAAATATTCTCTGCACGTACTCGAAATTGATAACTTTTTCCAAGTTTCAAATTTCGAACTTTGCATACCGGTTCCGGAATGTTATAATCAAGCTGAAATTATTTGCAATAAAAAGCAAGTTTTTGAATTTAATTTAAAGGCAAAGAATGAAAATTACAACGGTTGTTACATTTAACGTTTTACTAAATATGATAATTCTTTATTCTCATCAAATTTCAATTTTTCAAGATTTATTAATCAAAAATATTGGATTCCTGAGAATTGAGAAATACTTACCAGAGTCCAATCTTTTTCAGGTAATTCGCGTATTTCGATGACATAAGTTACTTGAGGATACCGTGGTGGAGCTCTCTTAGTTGGAATCCATGAAAGTGTCAAATAATGTCCAGTAACTTCTTTGATGAATGGACCACGATCCGGTGGTGTTGGAATATCTAAGTTTTTATTATAAAAATTAACTGATTAAAAAAATGATTTTCGTTTTTTGAATACAAGTGTGCGAAATTTTAATTGAATTTCAAAAAAAAAGGAAAAAAAAGGTTTGAAGACTTACTATGATGTGGGATTTTTTTGAAACCATATTCCTCTGTTAAATAAGGTGTAACATCTATTGAACCATCGAATTTGATAGAATCCAAAAGCGGTACTGCAGAAAGGAGCAAAAAATTTTTGAAGAAGATAAAAGTTTTTTTTAGAAAATTATAAAAACTACGAAAAATTTATTCCAAAAATTTAAATTTTAAAAACTGAAAAAAATAAGATCTTCTAGAAATTTCTAATTACATCTAACATTAAATTTATCAAAATTTAATTCGAATTGCTTACCAGTTACATCTAATACCGCACTACTTGAAGCTTGTCCTTGAGAATTCCTCGCAATTGCTACATATTCTCCCGCATCTTCCGGAAGTGTATCCATGATAATGAGAGCATGTGATCCACCGGCACATGATTGAATACGTATCCGATCATTAGGGATTATCTTCTTGCCATTTTGGAACCATTCGACCTGAAATAGTTAGTCCTAAATTTGCTACAAGGTAATTAAGGTTGATTATCATCAGTAAATTTTACTTTCAGATCCAATTAGAATCTTGACTATGTTTTACTTTATATTTCAAATTATAATTTTTAATTTCTGATCCTCTGAAATGACCTAAAAATAGAACTTCTACCAAATTATTTCTATCAAAAATTTCGAAAGAACCACAAATAACACACCTCGGGTGGTGGATAACCAATTACAAGACAATCAAATATTGTTGGCATATGTGAGAAGACATGCTTATTTTTGAGTTGACGAATAAATCCTGGAGGATACGGTAAACCACCTCTGAAGAAAAAAAAAATCATTACTCGACAAAATCAGTGATAAGTTATCAACTTTATCATTTAAACTGATTTGAAGTGATAAATGGAATTGATCAAACGTTGCTTTCATGAACTATAAACGATTGATCAATACTAAAGAAAAAAAAAACTATTGCTTACTTATCTCGATCATCCTCATAGCCTGGTACTTCTCTTGGCCTGATAATTGTTATAGCACCTTCAGTTCGTGCTGTGCCAAGTTTATTTGTAGCTTCTAAGGCATATTCCGCTTCATCATCCGGTGATGCATTAAGAATTACACAATGATGAATGCCACGATCATCGGTCCATACCACAACTGGACCATCTGGTCCACTAGATTTTAGTTCTTGACCATTTTTAAACCATTTTACGCTTGGAGTTGGCCAACCTGATGTACATACTTGCATTTCAATAGTATTACCCTGAAATTGAATTATTGCCAAGTTTAATAAATTATATGATTAAATGAAGTAATAAATGAAATTTCAGTGAATGTAAAACTTAGAATATAAAAAATGAAAAAATAAAATTATGAGAAGATTAATTTAGCTTTTACCTGATGTACACTCATGTTATATAAACCACGTCGAATACGTGGCTTACTTTCTACCGGTTCCTCACTAATAGGTGCTTCCGTTTTTCTTGATAGCAATGTTCGATCACCTGAAATGAATAGTATTTCGAATTAATAATTAAATATTTCCTGAAGAAGAAAACGTGGAATTTCCAGAAATGATTATAACATTTAAAATTTTTTATAGCAAAAAAAAAAATGTTTGTAGAATAAACAATCCTGCATAAAAAATGTCTAAAACAATTTTTTGCGAATACAAATAATTCCTAAAGATGTAATCCCAAAGCAATTTGATATATTTCAAAAGTTTATTTCATTTTTAAAATATTTTACATTCATGATTTATTAGCTAATTTCTTGTTAGCCAATGTCGTGCATTTTAGGTCATACTAAAAATTATCAGCTAATAATTTAAATTTAAAATTTATAGTCAATGTCTTGCATATTTTAGATTTATCAGTCAATAATTGGTTAATTTTAGATTTATGAATTAGTAATCAATTGATTTTAGTCACACTATTTGTTTAACATATTAATGATAAGATTATTTAAATTATTTTGTATTTCATTCCTTATTAATAGCCTTGTATAATTCCGAAATCATTGTTTTATCAAGAATATTCGATAAAAATTCACAAAATTACCTTCAAGAGCAACTTCTCCTTTTGTAGAAGCAGTACCGTATTCATTAGTTGCTACACAACGATAAAAACCTTCCGCAAAGAAATCAACATTTTCCAAAATTATACGTTGCGTTTTATCATCCAAACTTTCAATCTGAAATTTTTTGAAGGTTTTTGCATTGTTTCTATGAGAAAAAAAAAAAGAAAAATTCAAATAATTCATTAAAATTTCTTACTCTAATATAAATTAATTTTAAACAAATAAACAAGAGAAGTTAATTATTTTCGTAAATTTTATCAATCATAAAATGAGTTAATTTTTAAACAAATGAATAAAAGAAATTAATGTTACCCTAATTTTATCATTCGGTTCAATTTCAATACCATCTTTGAGCCATTTAATTTCCGGAAAAGGTTTTCCGTATGGGACACATTCCAGAATAACAGTATCACCGGCTTTAGCTCGTTTCATAGCAAGTGGTACCGAGAAACCTGGCGCATTACCTTCACGGATTTCATCTTCGAAATTACGTTGTGGTTTCTTCTCTTTTACTGCAAAAATCCCATTATTTAAAAAGGAACGAAGAAAAAAAGTTGATTAATTTTTAATCAGTAAAAATTTTTATCATACAAAATTTTAGTACTTTTTGATGATAAATTATCGTTTAAATAAAAATTTAACTTCGATTGATTATTCGACTTTTTTTTTTGAAGTATCAGAAAGTAATAGCTGTAATTGTTGATTTAATTCAAATTTAAAATCTAATTACTAACATTGTACAACAACTTCACATGTAGTTCTATCAGAGCCATAAATATTTTCTGCAACACATCGATAACAACCGGCATCAAATCGATTAGCATTCGGAACAGTTAATTCACAGGTACCATCATCCTTTTCGTTCTGTAAATTTATCAATTAATCATATCAGTTCGAACAAATCACTTATCAGTTCAAACAAATAACAAATCATTTGTCAATTAAGAAATCATTCATCAATTAACAAATCATTTATCAGTTCAAACTTATATCGAAAGAAATGAAATAAAATAATTTAATCATTTAAAAAGGTTGATGGGAATGATATTTAATTGGAAATTTTCCAATATCCTAGAAAAAAACTTTTTTTTTCATCAGAACTTACCAATAATGATTATAACAATCAAAACAAGATAATTAAGTCACCGAATAGACTAATGGCATGATATTTAATTTGAAATTTGAAAAAAAAAATTTAAAAAAAAATCAAAAAAAATTTTTAAAATCAATACTTACCAATATACAACGATTATACGAGTAAACACGTTCACCATCTTTAAACCATTTGATTTTTGGACGTGGATCACCGCTAAATTTGCATTGTAATGTAAAACCGTTACCTTCCATAACTTTGACACATTCAAGTGGCACAATAACACGTGGAGCACGATATGCATCGAATTTCTCGCTGAAAAAAAGGAAAAAAATGAAAAATAATTAAGTAATTAATCTAATTTCAATCTTAGAGAACAAATGAATTAGATAGAATTGCAACAGAATCATATCATTGAAAGTTTCAAATTGTTAAAAAAATTGTTGCAACATGTTAATTAATTAAAACTAAACTTGTTACATGTTATTACTGATAACTTCGGTTACGTTAAATTAGATTTCTGACAGCTTAAACTTAATTTTTCATGAAAAATACCGCTTCCATAAAATTAAAATACCGTTATTACTCTATTTTTACGGAAAAGTCCTATGTTATTAATAATTAATTTAGCTTTCCCCTTTTTTTAATCTTTTTAAATATTCAAAAAAACTTTTTTACCCATCCATCAAACCATCAATCGCACCGCCTGGCAATTTCTTTACCGTTGCAGTACCTTTGTCATGTGTTGAACCAAACGGATTAGTAGCAATTACTCGATATAAACCTGAAATAGGTTTAATTATCAGCACAACAGCTATTATTAAATAAAACGTTGTTAAATTAAACATTAAATTGCATGAAATACAATATTCCTCTGGTTTAAATTATTGATTAAAATATAACTCAATCTCAAAAAGTTTATTTCAAATGTTAAACCTACTTCAGCTTATCAGTAGTTTATTTGAAATTATTTGTAAAATTCCTAATTTATTTTCAAAAATATACCTTCATCATTTGCATTACATGGATTGATAACAAGACGTGCTCGTCCATCTGAATCAGATTCAATTTTAATTCTCTCATCAGGAACGATTCGTTCACCATCTTTGTACCAAACAAGATCAGTTAGAGGAGCTCCTTCGATCTTACATTCGAATTTCAATGGTTGACCTAAAAAGTTTTATGTGAAATCACAGAAAAAAAAAAAAACCAGCATATTATGATATCTTATCCTAAAATTTAATTCGAAATTAATTATTGCCTAAATTAAATCAAAAAAGCATACCTTCGATAGCACATTAATAAGACTTTTTATTAAATTCACTTCCACTAATCTTTCCTTAATTTATAATCGAATTTTCAAATATAATTTAAAAATGATTCAATCTTCCGTTGTAAACATAATATCATTTTTTTTTTCTTCAACTAGTTTTCCATTTGATCAAACTTTTTTTATTAATTTACTAAATCAATTTAAATCAAAAAATCAATTTAATACCTTCAACAGCACGTGCATCACCCATTTTTATGCTGAAACGAGGTGGTTCATTGGAAGATGGCGCTTGAATGAAACTTCCATCTAAAAAAAAAAGGAAAAAAAATTATATTTAAAAAAATGTTCAATTAATTAATTAGAAATTCGAATTTCCATTTTGTTTTACAAATCAATAGAGATGATCAAGTATTTCAGGATTATCGTTTCGGTTAAAAAAAATTAAAATTGAAATATTTTAAAAATAATTATTACCATCTATCCTGACGAATGATTTTGTTGTAGCTGAACCAGCAGTATTAGTTGCAACACATCGATATGCACCTTCATCGTACATATTTGCATCGATAATCTGAATATTCATTTTTGGATTTTAATTTTAATTTTTTAAAACTAATAATCAGATAAAGCAAATTTTTCAGCTTCTTTTGCACAATTTTTCCAAGAAATGCTGAATTTATGCTTGTATTAGCAGGAAAGCGATCACTAAAATCGAAAATTGGTAGAAATAAAAACTTTTTCGCAATAAAATTATTCATCGACTATTATAATTCGAAAATCATATAATTATTAATTGAGAAATTAGTTCCATCAAATATTTAATTAAATGATTTAAATTCATTAAACATTAAGATTAATCGTAATTAATGCAAACCTTCAATCGATAGATACCAGCTGTAGCATCTATTTCCCATTGATAACGTGAATCATCACGAATTACCATACCATCTTTGGACCTTGAAAATCAAAAAAATTCTTTTCTTGATTTTTATGTTTGCAATATTTTAAGAATCCTGAATTTAGGAATTACTGTGTGAACTTTAACCTTTAACTCATTTACTTACTAATGGATGTGAAAAGATCACTTTGTTCTAACCGATGATGACCGCGATATCGCGATACAATAATTGTTTATGTATAAATTCCACCTAAAATTTACCATTTAACTGTTGGCATTGGTTCGCCGGTAACTTTACATTCTAAATCAATTGTGGAACCAGGATAAACAGTGATATCTTGAAGAGGAATGATAAATCGTGGTGCTTCACCTTCGGCAGCCTTTTCTTTCCTTTCGATCGGTTCTGTAAGAAATTCGAAAAAAATTGATCAACAAAATCAATATTTTGAAAAAAAATTTTTAATATTTGAATTTTTTTCTCTGTGAAATTTGGTAAATTCGAAATCTACTTTATTCAAATGTATTGAAGAAAAATTTGTAAATTTGATATGAATTTACTCTCAGTACGGATCGCTGATAAACTTAATAATTTAAAAAGATTTTTAAGAATTGAATTTCCTCTCTATGAAATTTGATAATTTTGTAGCCTGCTCTATTGAGATAGATAACTGGATAAAAATTTATAAAACTTGATTTTAAACTTTTTTGCTTTCAATATAGAGTAAATGTTTTTATTTTGCAGGCTATTGCTTTTGATAAGGTAGTAGTCTGAAAACGATTTTTTAAGATTTAAATTTTTTCTTTATCGATTGTTTCAAAATTTGCTCTATTCCGCTTTATTGAAGAAAAAAAAACTAAAAAACTTGATGAAAACTTACTTTCAACATGAACCGTTGATTGTGTTCGTGCTTTTCCAATCGAATTTTCAGCATCACAACGATAGATTCCTTCATCACTCATTGCACAATCTTCGATTGTCAATGTACATAAACCATCAGGCGTATTTTCCATGTTAATTCTATTGTTTGGTCGTAATAAAATTCCATTACGATACCTTAAAAATTGAAATTAAAAAAAAAAAGAAAAATTGTAATTAGAAAATTTTAAATTTTAAATTTAAATATTTTTATAAAAATTTTCCATTTTACTTATTAAAATTTTTACAATTGTTATAAAAATTTATGGAAATTGAAAAATTTATAAGCATACCATCGAATTTCTGGTTTCGGATTACCAATTACCGTACATTGTAAGATTAACTTTTCGCCACGTTCTAACCATTTATCAACCAAACCTTTTGTGAAAAATGGTTCTTCACCTTCCTTTTTAACTTCTTCTTTTATCTTACGAATAGATACCATACATGCTGAATTAGAACTACCTGCAAAATAATTTTAATTTTCAAAATTTTTGATTTTAAAATTTTTAAAAAACTTGAAAATGACCAAAATTGATATTATATTTTCTGGAATCATATTTTTTTCAAGATTCAAAAACTGATATTGTATGAAATCATTTTTTTTTCTACATCTAAATCTTTGACTTTTTTTTTGGTTTAATAGGAAATCTCCAAAGTACCAGGATTTCATTTTTCACAACTTGTGTAATTAAATTTTTTAAATAAAATATTGGAAAATAAAAGTTGAAAAAAAAAAAAAAGCAAACCAATATCATTGGTAGCAACACAACGATAAGCTCCATCATCTGATTCTGTACTATGATTAATTGTTAACAAACAATTGCCATCATCATCATTTTCGATGATAACACGACCATTACTACGTAATGGTACTCCATCTTTATACCAGGTTATCGATGCTTTTGGTGATGCATCAACTTTACACGATAAACGTACTGTTTCGTCAATATCCGCAAATTTATCCATAAGTGGTGGATTGAAACGTGGTGGAAATTCTTTTTTCGCTACTACTTCTTCTTTTTCTTTTACTGCAAAATTTATCGCTTTTAATTAAATTAAAATTACGAATTCGAAACGGAGACGAAAAATGATTGAATTAAAAAAATATTTTTAATAAATTTGAAAAATTTTACTAACTTTGAATATTAAGATTTGATTTGGTATTAGCAACACCAAATGTATTTGTAGCAGTGCATTTATAGGTACCAACATCAACTTCACTGAAATTGTTAATTCGTACACGACATGCTCCATCTGGAGTATTGCGAATTTCGATACGATCTGATTCCGCCAAAGTGACACCATCCTAAATTTCAATTCAGCGCAGTTATTTGTTAATTTTTTATTAAATTAGTTTAGGAAACTTAAATTAATGAATGAAAGTTTAAAAATTAACCTTTGTCCAAACGATATCAGCAGTTGGTTTCGCATCTACATGACATTCAATGGTCATAGTTTGTCCTTCTGATATTTGTCGATCCCATAGCGGTACGTTGAATTTCGGTGGATAACCTTCCTCAATCTTTCCTTTTCCAAGTTTTCCCTCCGAATCCGTAAATTGTGATTCGCATTCCGCTTTACCATTCTCATTAATTGCGACGCATTTGATACGACCAAGAAATTCCGCGGTAACATTTTCGATTATCATAGTCCAATTACCATCACCCAAATCTTCAATTTTTATACCATCCATACTTGACACGTCTTGGTTAGCAACGAACCTGAAATTATGCTACGGTCAAATCATAATGAATTTTTTTTTTTTTGTTTTCTGTATCTATTATCTTGTTGATATATTAAAATATGGGAAGAATCCAATGCAATTCGATTATCTAATCTAAATTAATTAATCAATTTAAAAATTTTATGAAATCAAAGAACGTACCACTGAAGTGTAGGTTTCGGTACACCACGAACTTTGACATTAAATTCAGCTTTGCTTCCAATTTCTGCGACAGTATCTTTAAGCGGAATGACAAATTTCGGTTCCGACGGTAACTCATCAGCATCTAATACGCGAACATTGCATTCAGATTTCGATTCACCTGCCGAATTAATTGCTGAAACGCTGTATCTACCTGCATCTTCTTTCTTGCTATCTCGGATTCGCAACGTTGCGGTACCATCTAAGGCAACACGCATCGCAATGCGATCATCTTTCGTAATTTCGACGCCATTTTTATACCTAAAATATGATTTTTTGACTTCATTTGCAGCAAAATATTTGTTTCAGCATAACTAATTTTAGGTTTTGTTACAAATAGTGTATTATTTCCATTTTTTAAGATGAAAAAATTGCACGTTGATGAAATGATACTTGAAATTTAACAAAGTTTTACGTTTTTCTAAATCTGATCGAATCAAGAAATACAAACCATTTAAGCGTTGGTGTTGGTTCTCCAGATACTTTACATTTCAAAGTTAAATTGTCACCTTCTGGTATATCAACATCTTCCAGTGGTGTAACGAATGTTGCTCCACTTGTCACTGGTTCTACTTTTTTCGCTAAAAATTATTGAAATTCCATTATCCTTAGTTTTAATTTCATAACTCGCAAAAAGTTTCATAACTTTCAGATTTCAATCCGATAGTTGAAGCAAAAATTCTTCAAAATTCCAAGTTTTAACTGTTTTTTTTTTTTTTTTTTTTACTGTTTTTTTTTTTTTTTTTTAGAAGGAATAAGTGAATTTTTACGTTTCACGCGAGTAATAGAACCACTTTGCACTTCACCACGCGCATTTGAGAGTACGACGCGATATGCGGCATCATCTGATGCCAAACTTTCCGGTATTGTCAAAGTATATTCGCCAGTTTCCGGATTCTCGGTCTGTGGAAATTGATTGTTTAAAATCAAGTATAGAGATAATGGGCTAGCAAATAAATAAACGAATGAGTGAACAATTAACTGATGAAAATTAATTACTATGCCAGTGTAAGCAATAAAAAGTATTAAAAATTGAAAAAAAAAGCCTAAAATAAAAAGAAATAGAAAACTTGAAATAATAAAAATTAAGTAATTCGATTAATAAATATTTACAAGTTGGACACGATCATCTGGTTTAATTTCTTGACCATTTTTGAGCCATTTGACAGTTTTCGGTTGTCCTTCAACTTTAACACAAAGTTTGATCGGTTCACCTTCATTTACTTCAACATCTTTCAAATTATCAAGAACTTTCAACACATTACGTTTTGTAACAGTTAAACTAGCCGATGAGTCGCAAGTACCAGCTTTATTCTTCAAGGTTACCTGAAATAAATGAAAACTTTTATTCAATGGCAATTATTTTGAATAATTCATTTAAAACTTATTTAATTTACTCTTTTCTGATATAACAAATGAATGTTAGAATTGATATTCTGTTAGAAAATCAAATATAAATTCCAAGTTTTTAAATTTCAAATCCAAATTTATAAAATCAGATACCTTATAGGTGGCAGTATCGTCTAACGATGCTTCAGTAAATAGAAGCTCAAACTTCTTCGAAGTAATTTGCTTCATGACTGCCTTTGGCGAAGGCTTTATTTCTTCTCCATTCTTATACCTAAAATCAACACTAAGAAATGACAGTTGAAAATTAATTGAAATGGAAATTTCTACTTTCAAATATCAAATTAAAATTGAATGGAATTCAAATTTCATTGACCAAACAGAAATAGTTATGTTCAACTTAGTAATTGGTGAAATGAATGAAATTGAAATTTTACCATTTAACTTCTCGAACCGGTACATTTGTTTCAACTCTGAACGATTGCTCATCACCTTCTTCGATCTCACAATCCTCAAGACCTTTAATGATTTCAGGTTTCACGTCAACGTCCACGTTACCACTACTTTGTACCTTGCCAACTTCGTTAATTACTTCGACACTGTATGTACCCGCATCGGTAGTATCAACATGTGGAATTGTTAAGCGATATCTGGAAAAGTTGAATTTTCCAACTTCGTTCATGAGTTGCGAAAAACAAAACAGTAATTTTATATGATTAGAAAAACAGGTAGCAATTAAAAGTTAATTCAAATTTTAACCATAATTAGAAGAAAGTTCGCAAAACTTGATAAACTAATTTAAATTGTAAGAAATTAAACTGAAGTAAAAAAGGAGCTAGACGATTCATTACTTCAATCAAGTAATACGAATTAATTTTTAAATCAAACTACTTACGTTTGTTCATCAATTTTTTCAATTTTAGCTTCAACATTTTTGGGAAGTGCGGCACCATTTTTAAGCCATCGAACTTCGGTTGGTTCTCCATCCACTTTGATTTCCAATATCAGTTCATCATCTTTCGCAATAACCTGATAATCACAAGTAATTTACCTGATAAACATAACTAATTTGTCATTTAGATTTGATAATTAAATATGAAAATATTAATTTTCTAATTTTTAAATATTAAATTTCTAATCTTTTCTACTTTCATCAAATCAGGCTTAATTCAGTATCAATTTATTTGGACTAGAATTACAAAAAAAAAAGTCGAAAATTCACCTGATCCTCTAAACCTTTCGTAATTTTCGGTTGACCTTTTGCCTTCCTGACTGTTAAATTCGCAGATGAATCCAAATCACCGGCGCTATTCGATAAGAGAACCTAAAATTAAAAAAAAAAAAGAACTTGGAAACTAAAAAACTTATAAAGTAAGGGAAAAAATAGCTTCTCAATTGAGAATTGCTTTTAAATAGATTAAAATCAATTAATTCAAAACATTGATTTCAAGAAATCAATTTTTTCCAGAAGTTTCTTACAAATAGAAAAATAATTTCACAACAGTTTCACAAAATTCGACAACGAATCATCAATCGATGTTAACAATTGATTACAAATAGTATTGTACTGATGAAGCAAATTATTGCTTTGATAAGATTATGCAACGAAAAAAAAAATAATCACCTTATAATCAGCTGCATCGCCAATTTCAGCTTTTTTAATGATAAGTTGGAATCTTGTTGTGTTATTTTTCATTTCGATTCGGCCACTTACAGGCTTAATTTCTTGTCCATTTTTATACCATTTGACAATTCGTGGATGAACATTAGTTTCAACCATAAATGCTGCTTCTTCAGCTTCAACCACTACAACATCTTCTAATGGTTTCAGGAAACTTAGCTTATCTTCAACGATTATCTGAAATATTCTTTCTTAATAGAATCCAGTTAAATTTCAAATAATCAAAGTTTTAAACAGCGAATTGAAAAAAAAAAAATTTATTTATAATAAAAAAAAAAAAATCTTTCAGTTCTTTCAGACTAGATTTAATAAACTTTATCAGAAATCATCTAATTACAATATCGATTTTTTTTTGTCAATAATAAAAATATCATAATGATAGTATAAATATATTATCAAAATTGTTTTCCGATAAGAATAATAATAAAAGAAACGAAGAAAAATTAATTACCTCGCCTGAGCTCTTAGCTTGACCTGCTTCATTCTGCACTTCAACTAAGTAAGTACCACTATCATCCAAGGTACATTTTTCAATTTTCAAAATATAATTATTCGCATCAATCATTTCCATTTTGACTGTTTTAGTTGTTTCACTCGATAATACTTCTCCATTTTTGTACCATTTCACAACTTTTGGCTCACCCGTTGTCTATAAAATTAATTAATAAGGATTTCCATCCGAAAAAAATTGCATCATTTTCAATCTCTTGAAATTTGAAGAGATTGAAAGATTTGAAATCTATTTAGAATAATTTCAAAATTTTACAACTTTCTGGGATTCAAAAAAAAAGGTTCTAAAAACAAATAAATTACCTCAATTGCGATTTCCAGAAGTTTTCCAATTGGAATAAATTGATCTTCAATTCCTTTCTTAATTGTAGGCTTTTCGGATGGTTTTTTGACCGTTAATGTACAACTCGATTCCACGCTACCTTCATCATTTGAAAGTACAACCTGAAATTCATGAAAAAGTTGAAATAAAGTAAGTTTCTATTTGAATAAATAATAACCAGAAATTCATGGAAAAGCTGAAATAAAATAAATTTTCAGCTTGTTCTCATAGATGTTCAATACTTATATGAAAAAAAAGAAAAATAAAAAAAGAAATATTAGGAACATTTTTAAACCTTATAATCAAAAGCATCATCTTCTGTAGCGCTGGATATTTCAAGTTGATAATTCGTATCATTCACTGTCTTCGGTTTTGCTCTATCATTTGAGCCAATTTCTTGGCCATTTTTATACCTGAAAAATAAATGAAACTTATCGAACAGTAATTTAATATCTAGGTAATTTTAAAAATTATTAATTCAGCGGTTAAAACTTTGTTTAAAACCAAAAAAATATTGATTAATTTCAGATTTTTTTTTCTGAACATGTGTTTTTTGGAAAATCCTCTTTTTTAGTAAATTTTATTGGCATATATATATATGATTGTTTAATTTTTTATATTATTTTATGAAGCGCTTTTTTCTTTTTGGCATTTAAAATAAATGTATAGTTGGCTTATGACTTCATTTTTCATGTATTACTATTATTGATTTTTTTGAATTAATTTTTTTTCTAAAACTGGAAAAAAAGTAATTTTTTTCTCTCAATTTTTGTTCAATTTAATTAATAAATTGATAAGAAATATCTGTCCATCGATGCACTTCTCAATTAATACAGTTTTAGCAAACACTGGAAATTATTTGAAATACATATGAATAATAATTTAATGATCAATTTTTTGAATTTTTAATTAAATTTTTCAAAGTTTTATTATATTCTTGATTTATAATGATTGACGACACAACAGCCTGAACTAATTAACTTACCATTTAATTGATTTTGGTAGAGTGCTAACTTCAACTCCAAGTAAAACTTTTTCACCAACATTAACCGTTTGATTTTCCAAACCTTTTGTGATCATTAGTGGTGGCAATTTTACAGTTAAAGCACAAGACGAATCGATGGTATCATCATCGGTGTTAAGTACCACCTGAAATTTTCGCAAGTTGGAAAGATTAAATTGATAAGAAACGAATTTAATAAGTTCATTCGTGCAGGATTAACAAGTGATAATTAAAGTTCCCATAAATTTCAAAAGAATGATCATTAATTATTAAAGTTCAATAAATTTTTTTACAACTTTTTTCTTTATCATTTAGGATTTTAGAACTTCAAAATCAAAGTTAAGAAAGAAAAAGTTTCAAAATTAAAGCATACTTTATATTCAGCAGTGTCATCTTTGTCTGTATCCGGTATTATCAACTGATAAGTGTTATCATTGAGTTTATTCGGCTTAGCCTTATCATTTGGAGTAATTTCTTTGCCATTTTTGTACCTAAAAATCCGAAATTCCATTGCATTTTATTCTTCTAGATTACTAGATCATTGTATTATTATTAATTTGCTTAGATTTACTTTGAAATTAATTACCTAAAAATGACCTAGAAACTATTTCTAGGTTAATTATCTAGAAATATTTGAAAGAAAAGTTATTTACCATTTAATTTGTTTTGGAGGCACATTAACTTCGATGCTTAGGACAGCTTTGGTACCAGCATTAACCGTTTGATCTTCCAAACTTTTGGTAAATGCAATTTTTGGTAATTTTACGGTTAACTTAGCTGCTGATTCTGCGTCACCATCATCATTTGATAACACAACCTGGGAATTAAAATTAATTAATTCTTGAATTAATTAAAATTTTTTGCGATCAAATTTGATGAAATTGCCATTAAAATTTGAGTAATTCAACGATTGTTTAAAGAATTTGAAATTTGAAATTAAAGTTGAATTAGATAAAAAATTATTTTAATTTAATGATAATTTTGTCAAGAAGCTAACCAAAATTTTATCAAACTTCCAGAAAATTTGAATTATGGTAATGAATTGGAATTTTTATTGATATTTTCTTGCTCGGCAATAAATTTGAGGATAGATAGATTGATTATTTCATGGAAAAAAACTAACCTTAAATTCAGCTTCGTCATCTTTGCTTGCTTTATCGATTATTAATTGATATTTATTATCTCCAACTTTCTTCGTTTCAACATTTTTAGCTTCAGCGCCATTTTTATACCTGAAAAGTTTCCAATTATTTCGCTTTTACAAAGAGACAATACTTTAGATTTTCAAATTTCAAACTACTTCATACTTTCAAATTATTGAACAATGTATAAAAAGGAAGAGAATTCATCCACATAAAATAGGATTTTAAAAAAATTTAAGAAATTGCAATTCATTTAAATTTAATTTTTTTTCTTTTTATAATTTTTAATAACATTCCAAAAAATCATGTTTAATTTTACCAACCATTTGACTTGTTTAATTGGTCCTTTAGTTTCCACTTCAAATGTCACTTTGTCACCAACTTGAGCTGTTACAGGCTTCAAACCACTAACAATTTCTGGTTTCTCTGAAATTTTATATATTTTTTTTTTTTTTGAAATTTTAATTATATCTATTTTTTCTGAAATTTTATTTATATGGACTTATTTGAAATTTTATTTGTATATAATTTTAGAGAAAAACATAGAAGCAAAATTTAATATACATATTTCTCAAAAGTTTTATTTACATATATTTTCCGGAAATTTTACTTATAATCATTCCTATGATTATTTTATATTGATAATTAATCATTAATTATGGTTACCTGGTTTTAGCGAAATTTTTGCTTTGGATTCAACTGTTCCAGCATCATTAGTTACCTGCACGGTATATTGACCTGTATCATCATCTTTGATTTCATCTATCACCAATTGATATTTTCCATTACCAAGATCTTTTGCTTTCATTAATTTATCATCTATCGGTAAACCATCTTTCAACCATTTGATCTGTTTTGGTGTACCATCCAATTCGACCTGAAAATTCAAATTTAGACATAAAATATTCTGCTCGAAATACACATAAAATGTTATGAACAATTTATTGATGCAAAACAATATTAATTTAACTCAAATTATTTGATCTTTTTGCAATTCTTATTGCAAGATGAATTATTCTAATTTAGAATTCCAAAATGCAATTTTAAATTTTAGTCCCTTAATTTATTGTAAAATGGCTTTTATATTCTATTCAAATACAAGATGAAAAAACCACCTACCTCAAGGACAAGTTTAGATCCTTTCGGTACACTTTGATCTTCAAGACCTTTCCGAAACGTTGGTACCACGTCTTTTTTGAATACAGTTACTGTACAAGATGATTCAACAGTTTCGGTATCAGTTGATAAGACTACACGATAAATACCTTCATCTGAACTTTCTGCTTTTTCAGTTTCCAAGCTATATTCATGTTCCGTAATTGTCTCCAATTTGGTCCGACTAAAATCAGTTTTATTATTTCATAATCTTTATTAGTTTAATTTAGAATAGTTTTTATAATATTTTGATCTTTCTAAGATTTTCTAAGGTCAAAACATTATACCTTTTTAAGGTCCAAATATTATAAAAATCATTCTAAATTCAGTAAATTTTCTTAAAGATTATTAGTTCGTTAAATTGAAACGAAGAAATCCAAAATCAATTCTGTCAAATTTTCGATTTTGAATCATTTGATTTCAAGTATTACTCATTTCATTTCCTTAATTCTTGTTGTCCTATTATCAATTCTTCTATTATCTATTATAATTAGATTCTCAGGTTTTTGTATCGAAAAATTCATCCATACTTGTTTGTTTTAATTTCATCTTTCCCACGGTACCATTTTACTGTTTTTGGTTTTCCTTCAACTTCGACAAACAATCGAATTTTAGATCCAATTTCCACTTTTATGTCAGTCAAGCCTTTCTTCAATTTTAATGTTTCCAATGCTAAAATATTTCAATATTAAAAGAATTTGAATTATGCCATCTTTAATCATTTAGTTTTAATTTTTAATTTTTCATTTTTAATTTTAATTATATCAATATATATCATTTTTTATAGTGTTTATTTCATGAAATTTTAATTCTGATAAAAGGCGTTTACGCATTATCATATCTATAAATCTTAACGTAAAAATTAGAAAAATCAAAATTCATCGTATTTATTCAAAATATTTTACCATTAACAGTTAGTGGAGCTTTCGAACTGATTGATCCGGCATTATTTGTCGCTTCACATCGATAATTACCTTGATCTTCAACTTTAACTGAATCAATCAGTAAACGATTTGTACCATCCGGTAAGCTTTCGATCCGGATATGTTCATTGGGTTTTATTTCTTCACCATCTTTAAACCATTTTACCTCTGGTACAGGAACACCAACTACTCTAAAATTAAAATAATATATCAAGAATAATGTACTAATGGTACTTAAAATTTATTTAATTTTTCACTATTATGAATTTTTCATTTTAAAATTGGAAAATCGTTCTCAAACATTTCAAAATTTTTGCAAAATTTAATTGGCGGGAAAGTTTATAAAATAAATTTTTGAATGAAATTTACCGGCATTCGAAAGCGATTTGCTCTCCTTCATTAGCTTGTATTGCTTTTAATTCTTGCGCAAATTCTGGTGCATTTTCACTTTCCAACGGTTCTTCAAAATATCATATCGATGTCATATATATTTCAGGTTAATAGGATATATTTTAGAAATTTTAGAAATTTAAAAAAAAAATTTTGAAACTATGAATTTAATAGATTTCCTAAAAAAATTTTCCGCAATAGGCAATTGAAAAAACCAGAAACCTTGAACGGTAAGTGTAACATCACTCCATACATCACCGTATTTATTACTTGCGATACACCGATATTCTCCCGCATCTTCAACAACCGCTTTTTTCACGATAAATCGTTGAGTACCATCGGGAAGATTTTCCATTTTGATATTTGAATCTTCTTTCAACATATTTTCACCTTTGAACCACTTAATTTCTGGTTTAGGTTCACCTGTAATCTTACCCTCCAATATTGCTGTTTCACCAACAAAGACCTGAAATAAAGGTACATAACTAAGGGGATGAATAGAATATAGATAATTTCAGGTTTCATTTTTCAGGTTAGCAAAAATTCTTGCAATTGATCGATTAGCGCGATGAAATATGAAATTTTGTTTAGTTTAACTTTTCCGCTCGAATTTCTTTTACATTTTTTTTAAAGTTTAAAACTTTTTCTCGATCAACTCTACAACTTTACTTCCATATTTATTCATTCATAACTTCCACATAATGCATATTAAACTTACGGTAACAGGTTTGATAGGTTCAGTAAAATCAGGTGCTTCGCCTTCTTTCGGTAATTCCGATTCGGTTACAATCTGAATCGGTCCGGCAGTCCATGCAGCACCATGTTTGTTAACTGCATCACATCGATATTCACCACTATCCTCTTTTTTAGCATTTTTGATTTTCAGTAAAATAGTACCATCTTCACGATATTCGGTAATTATGCGATCATTTTGTTCCAACTTTAAAAAAAAGAAAACGTGATTTCTCTTGGATATTCAGCGAAATTTTCAAATCTAACTTCAAATAGGTTGAAATTTATTTCTTTAAAATCAAAAAGTCATTTGCTTCAAATCGATTCTTTATTTCTCCTTCATTAATTAAATTATATTATTTGCGACTATAAATTACATTTCTCATGGATATCTTTTCAATCTTACGACTGACTTAAAATTTTTGACTTAAAAGTGACTTAAAATTTGTATTCTTAAAATTCACTTCTGTCATGTACTTTTACCATACTTTTTGCTGAATTTTTCAAAATATATTAAACAATTAGATAACTTCTAATTGTTATGGTACTTATTTTATGGTACTTTTTATGTTCATTTCAAACTATGAAAAGCCACCTTAACGCCATCTTTCAGCCAGGATATCGTCGGTCTTGGTAGACCCTTCAATTTGCATTGAATGACAGCTTCAGAATTTTCCGTTACCGTACAAGATTTCAGAAGTTCGATAAACTTTGGTGGTCCTTCATCTTCCACTGTTTCTTTTGTTGCTTCTGAAATTAAATTGCAATTAAAATTTAAGTAAATAAATAAATTGCAGTTTAAAAAATATTTAAGCAAAGCTTCAAAAATTAACAGCGTAAAAGTTAGCGTAAAAGCGGAATTGTTTGAAGATGAAATGTAATTAGTAGAGGATTGATCGATAAGCTGGAAAAAAATTCTTAATTTGTCCTAAAATTCAATTTAATATAAATTTTTTAAGCAAGATCTCATTGGAATGTAATTAGTAAAGGATTGATCGATAAGCTAGAAGAAATATTTTTAAGCAAGATCTCATTGGGATTTATTAGCATTTAATCATTAATTAAGCATTATTAGCATTTAATCATTAATTAAGCTCGAAGTTTAAAAAAAAAATTTTAGAGCATGCTTGAATCCAATTCTATCAGAAACTTTCAAGTATTGCTTCATAATTTGAAATTTATTTCTTTCAACAGTATTCTTAAAAATTTCACTAATAAAAAATTGAAAATCAAAGATTAGATCAATTTAAATCGTGCTAACGGATCAATAGCACTATTTTATTATTAGGTACAATTGGAAGCAGTACTTAAAACGCTTTATGGTAGATAATTGGAGTTTAATTTGGGTCAGAACCTAAAATAGTCAGTTTTCCTTCGGTCCATACGGATGAATCACCAATCGAAGCGGTACAACGATAAATTCCAACATCATCGGCGGTTACTTTTGAAATTTTTAATTTCTGAGTACCATCAACAAGTTGCTCAATGGTAACACGTTGTGCTGGTACTTCCGATCCATCTTTGGACCATTGTATTTGAACATCATCTTTGGTAACATTCAAGGTACATGACAATTCTGCTTCTGAATTAACAGCTGTGACAACATCATTCAACGGTTGAATGAAGCCAATTAAAGCAGATTCATCTTCCACCATTTCCATATCTTCGGTTGCAAAATTAAGCTTTGCAGCGGTTGCAGCTTTTCCAGATTTATTCATTGCTTCACACCGATAAACACCAACATCTTCTTTGGTAGCATTTTCAATTGTTAATTTTATGATACCATTTTCAAGTTTTTCCACAATCATATGTTCGTTTGATTCGATTGGCTTATCACCTAGGTACCATCGAATATCAGCTCCTGAATTTACATTCACTCGACATGTTATGCTAACCGTTTCACCTTCTTTAGCGGTATGTGTTTCCAATGGTTCGATAAAAATTGGTTTAACTTCTTCCTCTCGCATCTTTTCAAAACCATATTTTGGATAATTAATTTTTCCAATAGTTTGAGCGGTACCAATTTGATTGGTAGCAACACATGTATAGGTACCAAAATCTTCCTTATTTACACTAGCAATTATTAACATTTGTTTTCCATTTTCATCATCCTTTTTGAAGAAATGAGTATTATCGATGTGTATTTCAACACCATTTCTTAGCCAAGTTACCTCTGGTGTTGGTTTACCAACAACGGTACATATGAGTTCGGCTTTTTCACCTTCTTGTATTTCTAATTCACCAATTTCATCTGTAAATAATGGTGGTGACAATTCCGAAATAACGGCAAATTTAGCTTCGGTTTCCTCGGTTCCAGCCAGATTGGCCGCTTTGCAAGAATAAGTGCCAATATCTTCCAATCGAGCTTCTTTAATTGTCAACGTATGGTGTCCTTGTTCATCCTTCTTTGATATGATATGCTCATTATCAATATTTATCGGGACTCCATCTTTGAACCATGTTACCTCAGGTGTCGGTTTTCCAACAACCGTAACCGAAAGTTGTGCTGTTTCACTTTCTTGCACCGAGATCTCTTGAAGACCTTCAGTGAATTTCGGAACCTCAACAGATTCTTCAACTGCGAATTTCGCTTTGGTTTCTTCGGTACCAGCTAAATTGACTGCTTTGCAAGAATAAGTACCAATATCCTCCAATTGAGCTTCTTTAATTGTCAGTGTATGGTGTCCTTGTTCATCTTTCTTTGATATAATATGCTTATTATCAATATTTATCGGAACTCCATCTTTGAACCATGTTACCTCAGGTGTCGGTTTTCCAACAACCGTAACCGAAAGTTGTGCTGTTTCACTTTCTTGCACCGAGATCTCTTGAAGACCTTCAATGAATTTCGGAACCTCAATAGATTCTTCAACCGCGAATTTCGCCTTGGTTTCTTCGGTACCAGCTACATTGACCGCTTTGCAAGAATAAGTACCAATATCCTCCAATTGAGCTTCTTTAATTGTCAACGTATGGTGTCCTTGTTCATTTTTCTTTGATATAATATGCTCATTATCAATATTTATCGGAACTCCATCTTTGAACCATAATACCTCAGGTGTCGGTTTCCCAAATACTGTTACTGACAATTCAGCAGTTTCATCTTGCAATACCGATAATTCCTTCAAACCTTCTAAAAACTGAGGCATTTCATTTTCTTGTTCTACCGCAAATAAAGTTTTACTTTCCGCCTCACCAACTTTATTGCTAGCTTTGCATGAGTAAACACCAGCATCTTCTAATTTAGCCTGCTTGATTAGCAGAATATGATGACCACTTTCATCCTGTTTGGTTGCATAGTGGACATTATCGATATTTACAGGTACTCCATCTTTGGACCAACAAACCTCTGGTGTTGGTTTTCCTGTTACTGTTATTGCAAGTTCAGCCGTTTCAACTTCTTTTATCGTAATTTCCGATAACTGTTGAATGAATTTAGGTGCTTCTAGAACTTCTAGTACCACAAATTCTGCTTTACTTTCTTCAACACCTGCCTTATTAGACGCTTTACATGAATAAACACCAGCATCTGCTAACTGACTTTGCTTAATGGTTAAAATATGTTGATTTGTTTCGGTTTCTCGAATAAATATTCGTTCACTATCGATTTGCACCGGTGTACCATCTTTACACCATTGTATCTCCGGTGTAGGTATTCCAGTTACAGTTACCTTCATTTCGGTAGTTTCTAGTTCATGAACTTCAATATCGGTTAGTTTCTCTGTAAATTGCGGAGGTACGGCAATAGATTCTACGGTAACATTGGCATTTGATACTTCTTTACCTTCAGAATTGATTAATTCAATTCGATAGCTTCCAGATTCTTCTTTTTTTGCATTTTTGATGATTAATGTAGATTGACTTTCTTCAATTTTTATTGTAATTTTTCCTTTTTCTTCTACAATTTCCTTGTTATCTTTGAACCATTTGATGTCTGGTTGTGGAATACCAGAAAATTTTACTTCCATAACAATTTCATCACCTTCAGTAACTTTACGACTTTTCAGTACTTCGATGAATTCCGGTTTTCGATTCACTTCTTTCTGTTTAATTTCCGCTTCTGAATCTGCCATACCAACAGCATTGATTGCAACAGCATGATACTTTTGAAAGTCAGATTTTTCCGTTTTTTCAATCAATAATCTCCAGTGTACATTAGTAATGTCATGTTCAATGGTAAAATGAGAATCTGAAGTAATTCGAGTAGATTCCCTAAAGAATTGTACTGTTGGTTGCGGTGATCCTTTAACGGAACAATCCAAAATTACTTTCTCACCTATACTTACTTCTTTAGAAGTGATGTGACGTGTAAATTGTGGCGCTTCAGCTGAAAACAAAAGGAAAAAAGAAATCTGGAAAAGATTATCAGATGCTGAAAAGCCCAAGGAAACAAAAATAATTGTCAAATAAAAAACTGTAAAAATTAGGCTTATAATTTATAGCATAAAAATTCTATTTTCTTACTTTTAAAACTAAGCGCCTAAATTCTAAATGAAATTCTACGTTCGCAATCCAATTTAGCAGATATTTTTTTTTTAAAATCATTTTGTAATTTTGATATTCAATTTCAATGCTTCAATCTAAAAAAATTACATTACTTATAATCGAAATATTTTGTGCGAAAGAAATGAAAAGGGAATAGAGAACGCAAAAGAAGTCTAATTTGATTTGAACTACAGAAAGTACTAAAGGTCACGCTGTGACCTTCTATAATTGCCATTATTACTAATCAAATTTATAAACTTACCCATTACAGCAAGATTTGCTTTGGATTCTGCTTTGCCTTCAATATTTTCAGCCAAACATTTATACTGTCCTCGATCATCAATAGTAGCCGAAACAATAACTAACCGCTGGACATTGCCATCCGATTCAATGATCGTCTTATTGGCTTCCTCAACTATTGGAGTCTGAAAAAATTATGGAAGTTTTGAGTTTGCTTTCCACGAATTTACACATTTCTTGGCCATTTTATGATGATTCTGTCCATCAATAAATCAATTTTTATAAAATTTTTGCAAAATTCAATCATTTCATCTTTATCTTTATCTTTTAACACACATAATAAGCACCTTTTCATGGAACCATGAAATGATTGGTTGTGGTTCACCGATTACTTTACATTCGAAAATAACTTTTTCCGCTTCTTTGCATGTTTTATCTTGTAATGCGACAACAAATTCTGGTACAGACGTTTCCGGTTTCATAAGTACTTCTGAAGCAAAAATAAAAATAAATAAATAAAATCTATTTTTTACGATTTTTCGACGTGACTTTTTGCGTTTGTATGAAATTTTCGACTAATTTTTTTTCTTACTTTTAAAAAAGCAAAAATTATAAGCTTTTTTTTCTTTTTCATAAAATTTCGTAAAAAGAAGGATAGTTTAAATTTTTCAAAATTCAAATGATGAATTTCAAAAATTTTTAAATCATATTCAATCATTTCATATTGCTCGAAGGATTTCAATGTAACTTACCGATTACATTTAATGTTGCTTCACAAGAATCTCTGCCAGCAACATTTTCAACAATAACGGTGTATTTTCCGGCATCTTCCGGTTCAACACTATCAATGATCAATTCACTGGTCACAAAACCTTCGATCGTTCGAGTTTGCACACGAATTCTTGCGATTAGTTCGATTTCACGTCCATCTTTCAACCTAAATAATAAATTGCTTGAAAAGTCTTCAGAAAATACGATAGAAGAGTCAACAAATTGATTCAGAATACTAAAATTCATTCTTCAAAAAAAAAAAAAGAAAAAATCCATTCTTCGCAATTTTTTGATGTGATTTTTGCGCTACATGAAACTCTTGACTAACTTTTAGCAAAGCAAAAATTATAAATTTAAAAAAAAAAAAAAAAAAAAAAAGAAAAAAACTCCGAAAGAATCAGAATTTCATTTCAACAAATTTTTGACACAAAAAATTGAATTTGAAAATTCGATTACACTTCACCTCAACATCATGTAACTTAGAATCTGAAAATTTACCATTTGCAACAAACGCCTTTAGTATCTGGAACAACGCATTCGAAGATCGCTTGATGTCCACGTGCTGCTCGAGTATCCTTAATTTTGGTAATAAATTTCGGTGCCATAATAGGTGTTGGTGTACGTTGCATTTCTTCAATGGAATCTGCTTCTGTACCTGAATATAATTTTACTTAAATGAAATACGTGAAAAAATATGCAAAAATGAAAATTAGAGAAAATCATTTGTACTTTCAAAAATGCCACCTAAAAAGTTTGAAATTATAAAGATGAATTTTAAGAATTATTTGAATTTACATACCAAGTTCTGTACCTTCCTCAAAATTGAGCACTTCATCAGCCATTGCTTCAGATTCCGTCTGTGATTCCGAGAACATATCCGAAGTGTACGGCTAAAATTGTTTTATTATGAAAAATTTAATAAATTAAGACTTAATTTTCAAATTCGATGCTAACCAACTTGATAATTTCCAAAATTGGAATACAAAAAAAAAGAAAAAAAAAACTGCAAATTGGATATTTTGAAATATCAAAATTTATAAAATTTGTCTAAATTGAAATTTTCGCAATTTCAAGTTTCAGAATCGATTATTAATTTCAAAATTATTAATAATTTCAGAATTACTTACTCCCATGCTAGCTGTACAGGATACTTCACCAGCATCATTTTCAGCTTTACAAATAATTTCACCGGTATGCTTATTCGGATTAAAATTTTTAATCACCAATGTAGATGTATTATCATCCGTAACAATGCTAATTTCATCACTATTTTTCACCTCTTCATTGTTGATATACCATGTAAGATTGGGCTTTGGATCACCCGTAAAAACGACCTGAAATTTTGAGTTTTACTTTTAATTTGAAAAAAATTTTTGAAAAAATTTCAAAAAATTATTGAATGTTTATTGAAGAATAAAAAGCTCAAATAGTAATATATGAAAATTTATTTCAAATTTAGTTTAAAATGGAATATATTATTTTAACATTACAAACATTATAATTCATCCCTATTTTTTGCTTTTAAGTTTTTTTAAAAAGAAAAAAAAATTGAAACGTTGATAAAAACCACTGCATAGCATATTTAATTTTGCCAAAAAATTTTTTAGTAAGAGTTTTTTTATTTAAATTTTTAAAATAATTTAAAAATTTTTCAATGATTTTCTTAATTTCTTCATTCACAAGTTTACCTTGTGAGTGACCTGTGACCCTTGTCGTGCTCTCACATTACTCAGCCATTCGATAAAATCTGGTGGTTCACCTCGGGGTAATACCAAAAGCGATGCTTCTGAGACTGCCTTACCGTACTCATTGATTGCCTCACATACAACCTAATTTTGCAGAAAAAAAAAATGAATGATAACTTTGTCCGGCATTTTTTACGTGAAAAGCATTTTTTACGCGAAAAACACTTTTTACGTGATTTGAAAACGAGTTTAAAGTGAAATTCTGAAAAAAAAAGTGTCGAAAATTTAGTGATTGAAGAGAATTGCTGCATAAACAACTATTATTTCAGCTTATTTTTCCTGACAAAACAAAACTTTTCTGGATGAGATTTCCGAAAAAATTTGCCAAAAATTTCATAATAAAATAAAGAAAATTGCTGATAATACACTTACCTTTCCAGAATAATCACACGTAATATCTCGGATCGTAACGGTATAAGTCCCTTTTTCTGCATGTATCTTGATATTTTGTGATTCTACCAATTTCTTTCCATTCACATACCTAAATTTTTTACATTAATTACAAATATTGCTTTTAAAAAATTAAAACCTAAATTTCAAATTTCAATTTTTTTCATTCTAGATGGTTTTTTTTTTTCTTCATTTCATTTTTTCTTGGAAGAATTTTTGAAATTGAATCAATTGGACGAAAATTGACTAAGATTTCAGAGAAATACTGAACTAACCATGAAACTTCTGGAGCTGGTTCACCCACTAATACAGCTTTCAATTTTAACGTATCACCTTCACGACATACAGCATCACAAAGTGAAGTTTCAAATTCTACCGGTACTGGTGTTAAAACGGTAAGATTTCCTTGAGTTGATACCTCACCAGCTTTATTATATGCGGTACATTTAATGGTACCAGTCATATCTTTGGTACAACCATGAATTGTTAATGAATGTACACCATTTACTTCTTTCATTTCTGTATCTTCAGTTGCTACCACAAGCTGTAAGTAAGGAGAGAATTGTTGTATTTTTGAATTTGAGAAATCAAATTAACAAAGATTAAATTAAATTTAAATTTTTTTTATTAGCTTTTAGCGATACTTCGATATTCTTTAGCTAAACAGATCGAATTTTTCCGTAAGTTTCTTTTATTCAAGTAAAGTGAAAGTTAAAAAAAAAAAAAAAAAAGATTGTAGGAAGAAAAATTAGCTACAAGTTGTTACAAGATAAGTTTCCTATTTACTCGAAATTAATATTTAAGTAAAAAAATTGATCGATAATTAGATATCTAAATGTTATTAAAGATTCAAAAATAATACCTGATCATTGATGTACCATTTTGTGAATGGTACCGGATCACCGGTGATAATTAGTTTAACATTTAATGATTCTCCTTCATTGACCGTAGTTGGTGGTATATCGGACAAGAAAGCTGGTTTTGCCAATGGCCGCTTTTTTGTTACTCCAATTGATGCCGAACAATCTATTTATTCAAATGAAAAAGTTTATTTTAACCTGATCGGAACTAAAAAAAAAAAAAAAAAAAACGAAAAAAACAAAAAATAATTTCAATAACTCAAAAATTTCAAATCAGAAGCAATCCTTCCTAAAATTTGTTTGTTGGTTACTGTTTTTCACTTCATATTTACAATTGAAGCAACAGCAATAGCATACTAATTTTCCAAAAATGTAATTAAGTTTTCAATATATCATATTTTGTTTCATTTGCGAAATATCTTTTAATTCGAAATCTTCAAAATCGCTTAGGCTAATTTTAAAGCTTTTAAAGCTTTTGAAATAGATCAAATGTCAAAGACTGAATGATCAAAACACAGCAAGTCGCAAATTGCAAATCGCAAAAACAACTTCCGATATTGTTATGAATTTTTGTTTGCCATTTGATTTTGACTTACATACCAGCTGATCCAAATTGATTTTCAGCTCGTATTATAATCCGTGATTTATCATTTAATTCAGCAGAATCAATTTTCAATGTCAATGTTCCGTCATTTTCTTGGCTCAATTTGAAACGAGAATCTTCCAATGGTTTACCATCTTTTAACCATGTTATTGTTGGAGCAGGTTTCACCTTAAATTCAATAAGCAATTGACACAAATGTAAGCTTCAATTTAGAAGCATCTAATTTAAAAACATCCTTCTACGTATATTACTGTATCAAAGAATGTGATATGAAATATTGATTGTTTTGATTGAATGAAACTGATTGGATAAATAATTGCAATTATACAGTAATTAAGAGTAATAATGTAACCTGAGCAAGTTTAGCATCCATAATTAGTTCTTCTCCTTCAACCACCAACTTATCTTGAATATTCCTCTCGAAAAATGGAGCACTACCAGTAGGTTTAACCGCTAAAGTTGCTATTTGTTTTTTAGATCCCATACTATTTTTCGCTTCACATGAAATTTCACCACTTTGTTCCGGTAAAACACCATTTAATACCAATGTATGCGTGCCATCTTCTTCGATAATTTCAATATTGCTAAAATTTGATTTCAAATTAAATAATTGAATTTAAATCAATATATGCCAGCAGAAATCATATATCATTAGATCAACTATATAAATGTATTATTTAAACAAAAAAACTTTTATATTTCAATTAATTTATTTCAATTGTATCTAAATTAAAATAACATCATTGTAGAAATTTAATTAACAACTACTTGTTTTCGTTTTAGTAAATGAAAAAAAAAAAAAAAGAGATGATAAATTCTGATCAATCAAATTCGGATCAATCAAATATTTGATCAATTTTTTTTTTTTTTTCTGTAAAAAAAAATTTGAACATACCCGCCGGGTATAATTGGTTTACCGTTATGAAACCAGGCAACTTCCGGAGGCGGATAACCGGTAACTTTAACCGAGAAACTCACTGTTTCACCTTCATTTACCTGACGGCTTTTCATTTCGGATACGATACTTGGCGGTTCCGATTTTTTGTTAACAGTTAGCATAGCACTTGCTTCTACTTGACCTTGTGTATTTTCTGCTTTTAATGTAATCTAAATTAATAAATTAAATTCCTAACAGGTAGAATGAATGATCGATCATAATCAAATTCATTGTTGAAATCCACAAATTTTCTGGAACTTCTAAAATTTCCCGAATATTTTTGTCCCAAAAAAAAAAAAAAAGAAATATTTTCAAAATAATACCTTCTTTTCACTATCAGATAATTTTGCTTGAAAAATTTTGATCGATGTTTTTCCAGTGCTTTCATCAAATTTAACGCCAATTTCATTGTTATTTTCCAATTTCTTTTCATCCATATACCAACTTACGGTTGGTGTCGGTTTTCCGGTAACAATAGCACTAAATTTGACGGTTTCATTTTCCTCAACTATATGATCTTGTGGTTGTCTTGTAATTTCCGGTTTGCAAGCTAATTGTTTCACTTCAACTGATGCATGTGATTCACTGGTACCACAGGAATTCGTTGCTTTTACAACCAGTGTTCCGGTCATATCCGGTTTAGCTTCATTTATAGTTACGTGATATTTTCCTTCACCTGCAAACGTAGATTTTAAACTTTTATAAATTGATGATTAACAAGAATTTATGCAAAAATCTTCAATATATCAGATAATTTTGCTTTAAAAATCTCGATGAATTTCATTCCGGTGGTTTCATCGAATTTAATTTCATTTAACAAATTTAATTTTTAAGTGATAATTTAATTGTATCAAATAAAACGCAAAAATCTTCAATATTTCAGATGACAATATTGATCTCAGAATTTACAAATCTTATTTTTTGATGTTTGATTTTTGATCAAATTATGCGATTTTTTTTTTTTGAAAATTAAATTTTACAGAAATATTTACATACCATCGTCAATAATTTGTAAATTTTCATTGTTTGTTAATTCCTTGCCATTCAGGAACCATTTTACAGTAATCCCTTTGTATGGACGTTCAATTGCAACATCCCACCGTAATGGTTCACCTTCGTTCACGATACGATCAATCAAATGGGTCTTGAATACTGGCTTCATCAAATCTGGTTCAACCTGAGAGAAAATTAAATTTTAAACTAAAAATATGAAAAATTAAAAATTTTAATTGTAAAATCGAGAAAATATTCCTTTTAAGTTAACTATATTAAATTCTAAAAGAAATCCAATTAAGTAATCTAGTTTTTATTTGATTCCAAACTTTACTATTCATTTAAATAATTCTATCTGATATTTTCGGAAAGTTCTCGAAAAAATGAAAATACGAACCTTCAAAACAACTTCCTTGCCTACCATACCGGCTGAATTTTCTGCAGTAACAACTATTTCACCGGCATGTTTCACGTTTGCTTTTTCAATTTTCAATGTATAAACTTCTTCGAACGATTTAATTATGATATTTGCATCTGCTGTTGGTGACAATTCACGACCATTTAATGACCATTTTACTGTCGGTTTAGGCTTTCCGGTTATTTCAACCCGGAATTCGGCTGCATCATTCTCCTTGATTGACAATGAATTCGGTCCTACAAAATTGCAATCATTCAAGGAACTAACAAAAAAAGTACAAATAAGATAATAAAAAATTGTTAACCTCTTTTTGTTGTTCGTTTTTTATTCTTTCTTATTTTTTTCCTCCAATTTTTTTTTTTTTTTAATCCCTCAATTTTTTTTCATCGAAATTACAGTATGAAAAAATTTTTATCATCCAAATTACAGTATAAAAATTATGGTACCTAAAATATAAATATTAAAAGTATACCTTATTCTTTGTCTGAAATAGAAATCTTTTTTGCTTATCTTATTGACAAGCCAACAGTAAGATATTTAAGACCTAAAATTAAATATCGAGTTTACCTGAAATAATTTCAGGTGCAATATCTTTTTCATTGACAGTCATATTGAATGATGAAGATGCTTGTCCACCTTCATTCGTTGCTGTTACCTTAATTTTACCAGCTTGTTGCAATGAAACATCCTCGAATATTAGAATACTCTTACTTTCTTCATTTCTAATTGTAACATTTTCTGTACCGCTCTAAAAAAAATAATTAATTATAATTAAATTCAAAAAAAAGAAATTGCTTTAAATTTCTAAAAATATAGATATTTAATTTCGAATATGTTACATAAATAGAAAATTATGAAACTATTGTCATTTCCAGTTTTAGACTAGACTATTCCACATTTTCAGGGTAAATTTAATCTTCATTTGTTAAAGCGATTTTTCCGATTCTCAATTCTCTAATTCGATAAAATGAATCAAATTTAAAAGAACAAATTCTAATTGTAAACTAAACTTGAAAAAGTTAGAATTTCATTATTTTATTTCTTACCTGCAAAATTTTATCATTTAACATCCATTCAAAAGTTGCTTTACCACTTGTTTCAATCGTAACTTCAACTTTATCGTGTTCTTTGGCTGACAAATCATTGAGTGTATTCAGAAATTCTGGTGGCTTCTGAATCACCTTCTCCTGGATTGCAATTAGATTCGCACTACTTTCCGCTTTACCAGCTTTATTTGAAGCTTTGAAGGTAATAATACCAGCATATTGAGCCGAATCAATAGTTAATTTAAAATCATAATTTTGTTGCGAGATTTTTACACCTGCAAAATGATTCCATTTTTTCAATAATAAATTTTACATATATACAAGATCAAAATTTATTAAAATTTTCAAATACACAAATTTCAAAGATAATTTATTTCGAAGAATTTACTGAAATCACTCGTAAATTTGAAAATATTCAAAAAAAAAAAAAAAAACCTGGCATTCCATCGATTAGCTGTTTACCATTACTGTACCATTCTACAGTAACTTCATTTGGTTCAATTGATACATCAAAATTCGCCATTTCACCATGTTTAACACTCTGATCATCGAGTGGCTTCTTAATTACTGGCATTTTTTCCGTACTTTCAGGTTCCTGAAAAGATTTATTAAAAATAAAAAGTGATAATGTTCGTTTTTTTTTAAAGCAACATTTGAAATATTGGCGTAAACTAAAGATCAAACTAAAGACTAAAGATTAAATTTAAGCATCAAAGATAAACAATCTCTTCATGATAACATAAATATCTTTATTAACAGTCACGATTACTAGGCTAATAGTAAGAAAAATACTATATTTTTTAGCCAGAAATATTCTTCTAATCACAGAATTATAATTCTAATGATAAGATTAAAAATTAAATAGTGTAATATTGATAATATTAAAAATTGCTAATTACAACCAATTCAAAATCCTCTAAAAGAACTATTTAAAAAAAAAAAATTTCTCTAAAAATTTTTTAAAAATTCTGTCTTAAAACTTATGCCCTAAATAATTAATGCTAAAAAATAAAGTCAATAAAAAAGTTTAAACTTATTAAAACAATCGATAGAAAGTTTTGAAAAAGTTTCAAAAAAATGACCAATAAAAAATTTAAAAGAATTAAGAACTTAGTAAGTTTATTTTATTTGTAAGTAAAACATTGATTTCATAATAAAATATCAAATTCTACCTTAGTTTGTTTTTCTTTTACTGTCAACAATGCGCCAGTTTCATCAATACCTAAAATTCAATAAAACAATGCTTTATTTGCTTTTCTTCTCGTTATCACAAATGGTACCAAATGACCAGTAAAAGTTCAAAAAAATTAAAATCCCAGAAAAATTTAAAAATTATTTACAAGTAAAACATACCAACAGAATTTGTAGCGGTTACGGAAATAGTCGAAGAATCGAAAATTTTAGTATCAATTGTTAGTACTGAAATACCGTTGATGGTTTCAATTTTGGCACCTTCCATAGATTCCTTAATTTTTCGACCACCAATAGACCATTGATAAATAGGCTCAGGTATTGCAATTGCTTGAGCTTCGAAACGAGCCTCTTGGCCCTGTTCAACGGTAACATTTTTCGGACGATCTTTAAATTGCGGTGCGTATGGTTTTTTGCTAACTGTTAAATTTGCCGACGATTCGGCAGTACCCTCGGAATTTTCGGCTACACAACGAATAATACCACTTTCTTCGATTGTTAATTTATTGATTTCCAATTTCCAACTACCATCAAATTCACGAATTTTGACACGCTAAAATAAGTATTTTAATAATGAGAAGTTTGAAAAATTCCTAATTTTTTTCGGCAAAAATAAAAATAATAAATTAATTAATGTCAAAGTAATTAAATTTATCAAATTTTAGGTACGAATACATACTTCGGATTCGGTCAATTGTTTATCACCCAAGAACCATTTTAAAGTAGCCGCAGGTTCAGCTTCAACACGAACTTCAAAAACAGCATTTGATTCCTCCATAATATTTGTATCAACTAATTTTTCAAGAAATTCTGGCCCATGTTTTTTTTTTTCAGCAGGAATTACGGTCAATTTCGCTTTTGTCTCGTAACGACCAGCAAGATTTTCAGCTCTGAAATTTTATAGTTTTTTTCAAAAATTGAAAAATTTGTAATTGATAATTCAAATAGCCATAATTACATTCTGAAGAAAAAAATTAATTCATTTAATAATTACAATTCAGTTCTTATGTTTCAGAAAGAACTAAAAAAAAAAAAAAAATTAAATTTTAAAAGTAATCAAAATGACCTGCATAAAATGGTGCCTGAATATTGCGCTGAATCTACGATAAGCTTATGATCTGTAATTGATTGTGTTTCGATTTGTATTCCAGGCATTCCATTGTCCACTTTTTGGCCATTAATAAACCAGGTAACTTCTGGATTTGGACTTCCGCGAACGGATGTTTCAAAAACGGCCTTTTCGCCATGTTTAACAGTCTGCAAAATATTTTTGATCGAAGATTTTGAAACTTTTAAAATTGAAAAATTTCATAATTTGTCAATTTTGCTTGTATTTTTGACGAATTTTTTTCGTATGCTTTGGAAGTAAGATAAATTAAATTTCGCTAATTAGAAGCCTTTTCCTCACCTGATCTTCAATATCTTTGACAAAAGTTGGTGCAGAAAGTGATTCTTTCTCGACAGGTTCCACAATAAGATGTGCTCGACTTTCCGCTTGTCCATGCTCATTAATTGCCGTACAAACAATTTCACCATCATGTAATTCAGCGTTAGCTTTTGAAATTTCAATTCGATAGCATCCGGCACCTCTGTCAATAATTTCGATGCCATTTTCACCGGATACAATCTGAAAAAAATTTCGCAATTCTTGATAAATTATAATTTTATCCTCTTAATTAAAATCCTCGAAAATGGATCATCATTTCGCAATTTTTGATGAATTTTAGTTTTACATTCTCTTTAGGTGATTAAATTTCAAAACTTCAAAATGTAGAAAAAATTGATTTATTAGAATTTTCTTCAACTTTTCATGATAAAATTAATGATATCATCAAAAAAAAAAAGCATTCATCAAGCAAATCATTCAATTACGTCAATCTTTGAACTACATTGAAGCAATGACATAGTTGACGTCAATAATTATTGAACTAATTAAGATCATCTACGTCATTGCTTCAATTATTAATTATGCTTTCTAAATTGATAAATGATATCTGAAGATTTGATTTTTTTTTTTTGCAAATAATCAATATTTGACAATTAATCGATATAAATACAATAACTGACCGGTTTTCCTTTAATTGTAAACGAAACGACTGGTTCCGGAAAGCCGCTAACTTCTGTTTCTAAGATGACCGTTTGCTCTTCGTGCGTAATTTTATCCTCAAGTGGACGTTCAAAATTTGGCGGAGCTGGTGGTACTCGCACTCTCAATTGTGCATCACAATTTTCTCTACCAAGTCGATTAACACCCTGAAAAAGTTTAATTGAAATTTTTGGGGAATTTTTTTTTTCGAAATAAATTTATTAGAAAAATTTTTCTGGCATAAATTTCTTGGCTCGAATTCGTCACAATTCAATTTTCATAATTTTGGAATTATTTTTTGATAGTGCAAAAAAAAAAAAAATTTATCAATAATAACTCACTTGACATGTGACAATACCATCAAAATGCCTCGAAACATCGGTAATCGTCAAGATACAAATTCCATCTTCGCTGATAAATTTAATTTTATCTGATTCAGACAATGGTACTCCATTGATCATCCAAATTACCTGATATTATTTCGTAATGGACAAAGTTGATAATTCAAAATTTTACAAAAACTTCGAAATATTCAAACATTTAAAAAAATTCATCAATTAAATTTTTATACTTTAATTTGTTTGTTGAAACTTTTGTGATAAATTAAACTACCATGCAATGCATAAATTATGATGTAATAATTAATTAATAAACTATTTTCTTTAATTAATGAAAGTGGAAAAGTTACATCTGGAGTAGGATCACCGGTGAGAACTGCTTTAAATTTAACCGTATCTCCTTCATTACATTCGACATCTTCAATTACAGCCTACAAAATTCAAACCAATTAATTCATCAAACTTTTAAATTCTACTTTTTAATTTAAAATCCAAAATAAACCGAACAATAAACTTATGCTCCAATATCAATTTGACATTTAAAGTAATTATTTTTCACAAAATGACTGTCAAAATTTTTAAAAAAATTAAAAAATACCACAAAAAATTTTTTCTTTTGGTTTTAAAAAATCTAGAAAAAAAATAAGTAGAGAAGTAATATCGATCAAACTTCAAAAAAAAAAAAATTTTTTTTGATGATTCATATTCCGATCTATAAACATTATATATTTCAAATATATCATATGACATTTTAACATAAAAATTATTACAACAAAAAAATTACCTGAAATTCAGGTGCAATATGATTCTTATCTGGATCCGGTTCTACTTTTAGTCTTGCATTTGATTCAACTGTACCATATTCATTCTTGATCCGTACTGTATAAACACCGGTATCTTCCGGTTGAGCATCGCGAATTTCCAATTTAGCATTTTGTCCATCATATTCTAATTTAAAATCGTGCGACGGTCGCAGAGGTTGCTCATCGACCAACCAGACCAATTCTGGTTCTGGCCATCCTTCTACCTTAACAGCGATCATTTTTATCACTTTTTCTATTAATCTAAGTAGAAATGTATGTTTAAAATTACTACTTTTATTTATAATTTCTTTTGCATTTTGATAGAAAGCAACAAATATCTCAAAATATTTGCTATCATTGATTTGTGGGAAAATTTATTGCAGAAAAGTTGGAATCAAAAAATTTTCAAAATATTTCAACAAAAAATGAGATATAATTTTTGAATAGTTTAATGATAGTAGCATAAAATAAACGTTTGCGATCTTAAAAAAAAAATCGTAAAATGAATCGTAAAATAAATCGTAAAATCAATTCACAAACTGATAACAGTAAACTGAACTAATTTTCCTGCAAAATTTCAAATAATTACCTCACATTCAAATGATACCATTTCACCCTCTTTTACTTCTTGATCTTGCAATTTTGTAACAAATGCCGGTGGCGCTGCTTCTTTTTCAACTGAAATAATTTCATAAAAGAACTTCATTTCTTTCAAAATTTTCAATAATACTGATCAAAAATGAAATAATTTAAATATAAATTCGCGAAAAATATTGAAATATAAATTAACATTTCTAAATTACTCGTAAACAAATAAATATTCTTTTCCGCCAAGTATTTCTAACATTTCAACATTCAAACATATATAAATTGGAAATGAATTATCGATTGATTCTTTAACTTTTTGAAATAAAGCATATGCATAATGATTGCTTTCCATATTATTCGTATTTCAAATCATAAATTTGAAAATTATTTGATATATCTATGTTAAGACAACATAGATATATCTATGCAAATGCCAAATAATTTCTTCAGAAAACATAATTATCAATTAGAGTTAATTAAATTTGCAAGAAATATAAGTGCATAATTACTTTTGACAATTTATTGTCATTTAATTTTTAAAAAAAATTAAATATTCAATTTTAGACTAAATTTGTTTTTTTGAACACAATCATCAACAGGTATATTCAGCAAATTCGTCATTTCAATTATGACTAAAAATTGCTATTTGAAATAATAAGTACGACACAAATGACTATAAAAAAAAAATCGATTTTGCTATATTTTGTTCATATTTTCGAAAATACCATATGAAAAATAATTTGCGACAAATAATTTTAAATTTTTGATAATGAAAAATTTCCACTATTACTGTTTTTTGATTATACCTTTAAAATTGTATACTGAACATTTAATTTTTTTAAAAAATTTTAAAAACTTAAAAGAGGATCGTAAATTGATGATAATTTAAAAAAAAAAAAAAAAAAAAAATCACCTTTTAGCACTTTGAAAAATGCCGATGTTGATGCTTGGCCATATTCGTTAGTTGCCATACACGTATATCGTCCGGTATCATCAACCTGTACCGGATCAATGGTCAAGGCAAAGAATCCATCTTCATCGGCGTAGAATGTATGCCTTTCATCTTCATGCAAAAGCTGATCATCTTTATACCTGAAATTTCATCAATTCTTAGAGTTCCAACAAATCAATCAATAGTAGTATACTACATGTTAAAATGTATAAAAATCGCTTTCCAATAATACGCCACAAGATTCAGAATCCCATATTATAGCAAATGAAATGCTACAGGATTCAGAATCCTATATTGTAACAAATGAAATCTATAGAATAAATGAAACAAACAAATGTTTCAAATTATTTTTATTACATCAGAAAGTAATTACCAAGCAATTTCAGGTAATGGATAACCGGTAACTTTAAGACACATTTTTGCCGATGATTCTTGCAATGTCCTAAAACCATATTGTGTCCTGGTAACACGCGTACCTTGCATATCAAGTGTGGTACCCGTTGTTGCTAAAAAAATAATTATTTTGTAAGCTAAATTTTCTATTAAATCAAATTTTTAAATCATAATTTCTAAAATTTTGTCCCATAAAAATAAAGAAAATAAAGATAACGATAATAAAGATGAAAAAGAATCATGCATTTCAATCCAGTTATCGAATTTTGGAAATTAAACTTTAATTACTTCTAGCAGCGAATGCATTTTAATCAACAAGTAAAATGCAAATATATTATATATCTTAGTCATAATATTTTTAAAAAATTCTAAACTTCAATTTTCGAATCGAAATATTTTATTAAATTTAAGATTTAAAAACTGCTAACTCCAATCGATTGTACTGCTACCACCGCTATACAAACTAGTTGTTGAAGCAGTTGGTGATATGACTGGCGGTGATTTTATTTTCTTCCGTGGTGGTCCTTCTTCGGGACCTGAAAGCAAATGTTTTCGAGGATTTTAGAAGTATAAAATTCAGCAATGAAAATGTGATGAATAGCTTATTAAATTCATAATATTTTCATAAAATTCAAAGTTCGATTTCAGATTCCTCTTTGCTCGAAATCGAAACTTGGCATCAATCATACCAAACAAGCTTCTGGACATTGTAGAATATTCGCTGAATTCTGATCGACCATCGCTCATCGTTATATCTAATTCACTGATTGTATCCACTTCCATATCTTGCTCTAATATTTTCAAAATTTTATTCTTAACAAAAATTCCAAAAATAAAAAATAAAAAATACTTACACCATGATGGATCCACTAATTCCAGGCCACCGTCATCGGCATCCGTTAATTCAATTATATACAAACAGCGAAGTACCATTTTTAAGTTATTATTTTATTTAAGATAAATTTGAAATTTAATTCTGAATTTAATAAATTTCAAGTGTTGCAGAACTTCTTCTTCTACTCTCACAGTAAGAAATAATTGCTTACACGCAATGACCAATTAGAAATTAGGAGTAGAAATTTGAAGTAAATCAATAGTAGAATGAGTAGATCAAATTTCAATCCGAAATTTTAAAATCCTTCTGCTATCATATTGATGATAAATTCTGGCAAAAATTTGCATATTTACAAATAAGTCGAATTAAATTTCTGCCAATAAATGATTTCTCGTAATATCAAGAAGAGGGGAATTCGGATGAGAATGAAGATGCCAAGATGGAAACGAGAGGTCGATTGGTCGAGAGTGAAATATCCACCTCTCTAGTCTGAAGCTGAAGGTAGAGCTTAAAGCAATAAAGCTGCTCAAGATAGTATGCTATACGAAAAATGTTATTTATTGGAAGTGATGATTAGTCAGTTGGATAGATTGAGATGGAAGAAGTATTATAGAAAACTTTTGAAGTAGTAGAGAAAAGATTTGTAGAATGTAAGAGAGATATGTTCAAATTTTCGTTCATTTCAAGTAATTCAAGCTAGAACTTGAAGAATGGGAGAAAGAGAGAAAGAATTGAAATGATGATTTTGAATCATTCGGAAATGAAAGATTGAAATTCGTTGTTTCGTGTTGATGAGATAGATTGAGACGGAAATGATGATGTTGCTGCTGCTGCTGCTACTGCTGTTGCTGCTGTTCGAATTATCTTGCTCAAAATTTGTTCTGTCCAAAAGTTTTGCCGAATTCATTTTCTCAAGCAAGCTCGAGCTTCAGTTGTTGCATCGTTCTTTTCGTTTTTGTTTGTTTGGAACGAAGAAATGCATCTCTTGTGCGGAGGTGACACTTTACCAACCCACGCATATCTTATGATATGCTTAAAGCTTGAAACGAACTCTTCTCGACAAACTTTATTTAAAAGCAACAGCAACAATAGCAACAAGAAGGTGAAGAAAAAAAGAAGAGCAAGTGAAGAAGAAGAAAATGATGATAAATTCATTTTGTCAAGTTTTAAAAATATAGTTCATTTGTGTCAGAGATAAAAGTTTCCAGCTTACTTACAAATGATTACTTTTCATTCCAAGATTCCAGAACAAACAACCTCTCATTTACTGGTATTTTTCTTCTTTTATTTGATATTTTTGCTAAAGATATGTCGAAAGGTTTTTTTTTTTTTTTTCTTTTCTTTTTCTCTAAATTTCTCGAGTTTTATTTATACTTTTAAAACATTAAGGAACAAAATAACTGTTTGAACTTCGATTTCGATTTGAATTTAAAAATTCTCATTTCACAAATCAGATGAATGAATTTAAAAATTTAATCAATATTTTCCGACTTTTATTTGATTTTTTTTCTTTTTTTTTGCAAAAAAATACCGGAAAGTTTTCTTTTTCATGGTTTCATCGATATTTTTAAAACATCAGATAATATTTGAACTTCGATTTAGGTATAAATTCTAAAACTTCATTTTACATAATGAAGGAACAAATGCAAAAATCTTATTATTATAATTAACTTCGATATCATTAATGAATTAGATTGATAGAAAATGATTAGTCCATTTTATCAGTCAGTTTCCTTGACGCATTTGATAAAAGCAAATTAAATGTTAAATTATTTGGTGAAATTCGGGAAATAACTAAAATTTAAAAAAATTTGATTTGTATGATATTAAAAAAGAACATACCATCATGTTCCTTCATTTCATTTATATCTTTTAACCAGGCTTGTCGGGCAAATTCCATCGATTGAACATCTTTTGCACGAATTTGAAATTCCGGAAGTCCTGGTTCATTAGGTTGAAGTTCCAAAATATCTGGTTCTTTTTCCGCTACTCGTATTGTGTATTTATCAAGCTGTATTAATTATTCACATGATTAATCATCGTATGCAACCTATGTAAATGAGAATGTAACTGTTCAATGTTCATTTCCACACAACGTTTCAAGTTCTTCACCGATTAATTTGGAAATTTTGATACAACGTTGCATTCGATAAGATGCGTGTTTTTATACAGATAAGGCGCGTATTTAAATTTGGAGATTTTAAGATTTTAAACAAATCATATTTGCATACTTATTTATATAGACTAGCTGAAGCCAGATTAGTTAATAATAGTATGATTTCAAATTTTGTGTTATTATAAATTGCTAACTATTTTCAATTTAATCAAGCAATTTCGTTTTCTTTTTTTTTTTTTTAAAAAAAATGCAGAATGAAATATTTTACACGTATAGTAGCGTAATGTTTGTATGATGGTGGATCTTTGCTACTATTCTTGTCGGTAAACATTAATTTGTTTTTGAATAGGAATACGTAGCGTTCAGTTGGTTCTTGCTCACCTTCCCAGACCAAAAATGAATCCTAAAAAGTAATCATTTACAGCTTTTTGAGATTAGAATTTAAATTTGAATTGAGAAGTTCAGTTCGAAACAAATTACCGCACAAATTATATTGCATTATAAAGAAAATGCTCATTTTAAAACTTGAAAAATTAAAAATTTAGCGTAAAATATTTTAAGTCATTTCTCATGCAATGATAATTTATTAATAACATCGGGAAAATATTCGGAATATTTTTCCAATTAAAGCAAAAAAAAATTATGTTTTCATGGATTTATGTTATAATGTATCCTTTTTTTTTCCCACTTACTTTGAAATTTCTGTTTTCTTAAAATAAATACAATATGAGAATTTCTCGAAGATCAATTTTTTCAAATTTATTTAACGTTAAATATCTAAAGTAATGATTATTTTGGAAATTTATATAATTTTTTTTTTATATGAGAGAAATCAGTATAAACAACTTTGCTAAAAGAATTTAGACTTGACATGAAATGAGCAAATGTCTTTGTCTAAATTATCTCAATGTCATCAAAACAAAGTTTGATTATTTGATTCCATTATCATTATCATCCAATATTGTGCTTATTTATACAACGATGGCTAACTAACATGTCGATAAAGTCGTCCAAGTTTGTTCAGATCACCTGGATATTGTTCAATATTTTTGATATATACCATATCGTTGGCACGTTCCGGTACTGACATCATCAGTTCAAGTGCTTTTTGCATTGTTTTTATATTTAGTTTAGCTCGTGATGCATATTTGACAAATTCCTCAAATATTTTCAGTAGAAGAGTTGATAAGATTAAAGATTACTACTTATCATAAAAGGTATCTCTAAGATGTTTTTGAAGTGTACAAATAATGAATTGAAATGAAAGGACAAAAAATTTTGGTACTATTAAGTTTTTTATGTCTTTTTTTTTTTTTTTTTTTTTTAATCATCTTCAGTTGATTTCGAAATAAAATTTCATTTCAAAAATCCTTAGCATTTCATGAGATCAAAGTGTACAATTTGCAAGCAGAAAATGGAATAATTTCAATCATTATTCAAATTTTGATTATTTTCAATTTGACCGGAATTTATAAAATTTTAGAATACCTTGAAGTAATTCTGATACTGAACAATACGATCTGCAACATTTTGCAAATGCTCCTCAAATGTCTTTGTTCCGGCTTCTACTTTATCACTCAAATCCTGAATACCATACGAACAGTTTTAAAATGAATGGTTTAGAAAAAATTTTAAAGTTTTTATTTGAAATTAAAAAGGAATTGATAGAAGTATGAGATTTTAGTATAAATGATTTTTTTAAAAAATTGAAAAGTTTGATCCGAAATTAAAAATAAATTGTAAAAAAAATGAGTTAGGAAAATCAAATTTCTAATGCTCTTCCATTATTTTTATAATTTTAGATTTTAGTTTTTTGCAAATTGAAATTTGTTTCTCATGAAAAAATTGAAAATTCAAATGATTCATAGGGTAGAAAATCGAGAATAACAAGCATTAAATTATAAAGCAGTATTTCCATAAAGCAGTATTTTTTATAGCAGTATTTCCATAAATGAACACTGATTACAAAAAAAAAGAAAAAACTGATTCCAATACATTTTTGACGAAGGGATTAAGAACTTGAAGAATAAACGATTTTACAGAAACATCTCTATTTGGAAGTTTAAAAGCAGAAGATTTGAAAAACTGGAATTCTGGAAGGTGAAATCTTCCGGAAAGAAGGATCAAGAGAAAATTGTCAGTTACAACATTAATAAATTTCACACTCTTTTTAAAATGTCATTCCTGTTATCAAAGTGTTTAGAAATGGCCCTGTTTTTTTTTTTGTAACTTCCTGATTTAAACTTTTAAATTTCACAAATTTACTATTCATCTCCAATATTAAATAGCTTATTGATGCACAAAACCTTTTTTTTTTCTTATATTTTCTTATATTTCGAGCACACTATTGCAGATTTAATAACTAAATTTTTAAAAAAAAATTTGCATCCTATGCCTTTTGAACTTATTTTTATGTGAATAAATGTTTTTTTTCTTTATTTGGAAGATCTGATGTAATTATTTTCCCTTTGTATTATAGGAAATAAAACGATTTGCATTATTTGACAACGATCAATTTGAAGGAATTATTAAAGTTGGTCTTTCTTAAAATCATTACATATCACTAATATCATTTGAATGTTCAGTAGATTCTTGACGTATTTTGTTATTAATTTATTGCCTGCTATTTGTTCAACATTTTTTTTTATGCTTATGAAAATTAGAGATATTCTGAAGAATTTAAGATGGATAATAAATCAACAGGAAAAACTAGCAATTGCTCAAGAATGGATCCAAATATTTCATGGTGGTCCGAGAAGTTTTGTGAAAGAATGAAGAGAGTATTGAAGAATAGGGAATTAGTGATGAACTTACTAAAACTTGATAGTGATTAATTGAGAGTAATTATTTTTTAAAACTAACCGGGAAAAAACATCGATAATATCGCGGTTGCTCGACATTTGTACCAGAATGGTAAGGAGAAAAACGAAAATTCGATAAATAAATATTTTATTAGATGATCGACAATTGGACAGGAATTAAATTGAGATATAAATAAGAAACAGTTTATACGTGACGTTAACGACAACTATCTAAGTGGTTGGATGGAAAAAAGTTGCAAAGCGCGATTTGCAGAATTTCAACGTAGGATTTCCAGCAGAAAAGATCGTTATTATTATCTGTTGGTTTTTTGTCACTTCGATTTTTTGAATTCCATGATGCCATAACTTCTGAGAAATAAGCGAACAAATAAGTAATCTGCACTGAGAACTGTAATGTCTTCAATTAGCACTGTCAAGAAAAAAAGTTTAATTCTCGATGAAATTCCCGATTATACATCGGGCAACTGACAGTTTAAAAGTTGAAAGAATTTGGATACATCCGACTTTTTTCGCCAACTGATTACCGCTTTTTCGATAGTAACATGTGCTCATAATTAGTAGAATGCAAAAGTATCTTCCGAATCGTCTTATTCTGAAGAAAGAATTTCGATGCCTCAGGAATAGACCTATGTGTTGATTATAGTGGCTATCCATTTCGATTAATAGAAAGATAAATTCGAGCCGTAATATAATAGTTTAGAATTTTACGATTCAAAATCGCAATTGTTTCCATCTTAATCTAATTTTAGTCTGAATTGCAAAGTTTTTAAATTACTGTTCCTAAATTAAAATATAAATGATGGCGAATTATTGTTTTTGATGTGTAATAAATGTTTTTCATGAAATTTTTCTTTCTAAACCTTAAAGTAATAGCTATCTGTGTTCTATTTATGTCTAGTAGCAAAATACAACTTATGGCTGCTATAAATGATATTTTTTTTCATATTGTTTTTAATGAAAATCTATTTGCTTTAAATGATAACGAATCTTATCTTATTATCGCATTCTTTTTTTTGTCTAACTAAATTAATTTTGGATTTAAACTAATTCAAAAAAATTAAGTTAACTCTGAGTGGATGAGTAATTTTTGATCAGTTGAACTAGACAGATGACCATATTGGTAGATTCTTCTTAACATTAATAGAAATAAAATTACCAACTAATTTTGCAGACAAATATGTGTAGGAAAATTTCGTAAAATAATCATGGCATAAATTAAGTGGTTTTAAATCAATCCAAAAATTGTTTTCTGCAGTTTTGAAAAGAGCAGGAAAAATAGAGTAATCAGTATGCTTGTCACCTAAAGTAAAGCGTTTTGAAAACTTAAGCTTTTCCATCACTACATGATGCATTACTGTTCACAGAGCATTCCTTATCAGTTCTGATAAACTGATTTATTTCAAGCGATTTCTTCAGATGGAGGACAGCAATATGCAGATTTAATTAGAATGTTTAAGATTTTTCGCACGAGTTTCTCTAACAAATCCGAGATTTGCTGGAATTCATGATTAATGAAGGTTGTTCTTTTTCAGGCATTAAATAACGTACGATCTCTGTGATATCCGTACGATCTCTATGATATGTCATAATTTTTAATAAATGGAACGAAATTGACCTAAACTATAGCTCAGGACTTTTTTTTTTCTTCAGAATAAAAACTAAATATAGCTCAGTTTTTATCCCATTTCTGTATTTGAACTATAAAAGGTACATTGCTTTCAAGACTTGAATTTTTGCATCAATCACTAATATAATAGTAACGATTCTATGATACGCTATGAAGTAATTGTTCTTATTTACTACTGAAATATTACTTGAAAAATTCTGAAGAAATAAGAACGGAAAAAGTAAACTAATCATATTATACTCAATTAATGAAACCTTATTAAACAAAATTAGTAGAACGAAGTTATCTTCAATTCTGAGAAGTCTAATTCATAATTAGATTTAAATAAATATCTCGTAAAATCGATTTTTCAAATTCATATAGTGAGCAAATGAAAATTTGCATATCATGACAAAAAGTTTAAACAAATTAGAGTTGATATACACCGAAAAAGCATTTCATTTGCAGAGTTCTTATGAAGAAAGAGAATTTTCTTAATTGAAAAAATTCATAATCAGTTATAAATGTAAGAGTAGCCCTGAATTGGAATTAAACAAAATAACGAGGTGGTTTATAACTGTTGGCGAAGCCGAAAAAACTGAGGGGAAATTCTTGAAGGATTCGAAAGGAGAGAATTCCGATGGCTGAGATCAGTTCAGCTGCACTTCAATTTCGAAGACAATTCAATAGGACGAGCGACAGTTCATAATGAGTCAGAAATCAAGTGGGTCGATAGTTGCACAGGGCAACAATATTGGAGAAGTGAAAGGTGAACGACAGTCACAAAAGGAAAGTATGATAATGTAGTGAGCATTTCGATGATTGATGATGTCCTTTATTACTTCATGAGTGTTGTTCATCTAATTTCTATTATTATCTGAGTACGATATTGCCTATAATATTGTATAGAACCAACAAAGGCTAGCGCGAAAAATCAGGCGAAAAATCAGACAAAAATCAGACAGTACCTCAATTTTTTAACTTAGACCGTAAAATAGCTAAGGCCGTTATAGGTTTTTCGTGCTTTTTAACAAATTTCTGTAATTACTTATTGTTTTGCACTTCAGTCTTTTTCAAATATTGCAAGCCCATGATCGATAAGTGGATGGCTAAGTAAATACCTAAGCACTTTTGCTGGCATAGTAATTGAATCAGCACCAAGTTTTGAAACCTTTACTTGTCGATACAGCAATCAACATAAGTCATGTAACGACCAAGAGATGACCAATGGAGACCAGCGAAGACTATTTTTGATTGTATAATTTCGTTATCGCCTATTATATTAAGTAAGACTAATTAAGATTATTGTCTATAATATCGTATAAGATCAATAAAGGCTATTATTAATAGCGGAGTTACAGCATCAAGAAGGTCTAATCCAAATTACAAACAAATTCCTCAACATTAACTGCTTGAATACAGTTTTGGAAAATATTGTTCAAATAAATATTGGTTCTTAGAAAATAAACAACAGCACATTGTTTGAAATCATGAATTTATGAATCGGAAATGGAAAGAATACTCTTTGCGAATAGGAGAAGCAATAGAGGATTCGCGTATTTTTCATCTTTTTTCGAAAAAAGTCCTATTATTATCTCCTGAATGTTTTGATTTCTCTAATGCCAGGAATTTTGTGAAGTGAATGATATGTGTTAGATTTGATAGAATTAGGAGAGTTTATTTAAAGGAAGAGTACTGTGTTTTCGCTTTTTCAGTTCTTTGAAAAAATAATTATTTAAGAGAATAAAAATTTTACACATAATATAAAAATTGAAAAATGAATTTTTAAATTTGAGAGTAATAGCAAATTTGAGAAGTTAATGTGTTAATATTATATTCGCAAATATATTGTATTATCTGAGAAATGGTTTTAATGAAGTTACAATATCACGACAAGAAAAATTTGAAACTATGAAGTTTATAAGATTAAAATTGTTCAGAAATTGATGTCTGAAAAGTGAATTTAAATGGAACTTGACTTGATAATGAATATTTATATTGTGACCAAAATGAAATGTTTAACTTATAAAACATAATATTTTAGGAACAAGGCTTGATTTGAATCTAAATTTTTTTTAATGATAAAAAATGATATTACTTAAATCAACTTTAAAATGAAAAAATATAGATGTTACTATCTAATTGAAAATTTAAAAATTTTATTTTGTCATATTCAATTTATAGATGAAGATAAGTCGACAATGATTATATGCGATATGTTCATCATCTGATATACTTCATCTGATATACCGCAAAACTTCAAATTACCAAGATTTCAAAGGTAAATAATAGAAATAGGAAAGATAAGTGCAAGAAATGAAAAATATCAGGCAAGAAAATTGGAACTGAAAAAATTAATTTCATTTAGGGCGGAAAAATTTTATCCAATAATGCGAAATTTTTGGAATATTTGAAAAAATTTATTATTAATCAGAAGGACCAATTGAACTTTGCATATTAAGGAAAAGAGAGCGAAAAATGAAAGTTCAGATTTCAACGAGGAGAAAGAACAAATGAAAAAATTTCATTATCAGTTTTTAACCTTTTTTTTTTAAGCGTATAATCTTAAACTGTTTGTGGAGAAAATGCAAAAAAGCTTCAAATGAAAAATAAATGCTGGGAAATGCCCAGAAAATCAAAGTCAGAGATTACATATAGAAATTTGCATTTAAATTACAGCGAACTTAATGAATTTATTTTCGAATTAAATGAAAATTAAGCTTTAATTTTTTTTTTATTTCAAAAATTTGGAGTCAGAATACATTGATAACTGAGCAGTTAGAATTGTTGTATTGCTTTATGTCAGCCATTTTTTTTTTTAATTTGAAAACAAAGCATTAAGATTATTTATTTTGAATAATAATTTGCAAAGCAACATTTATTAAAGATAGCACAACAAGATGGAAAAGATTTATCAGTGATTAATTTAACTACGTTCTGTATATGAATGATATCGGTAAGTAATTATAATAGGATTTAATGCCAAAATTTTTTATCATTTTCGCCAAATTATAGAAGTAAAGACCGAGGAAATTTTAAAGAGTAGATTTTTTTCTACGCAAATTGATTTTAGAGTTGCTTAGGAAATATGCGGAATTTGTTCTTTTTTTTATTTCTGATATTTCTCGTTTTATATTTGATTTAGCAATCCGAAAATAATTGATAATGATAAGTGATTGAAATGATCAAATTGAGGAAAAAATGCAAAAGAAGATGATGAGGAATAGAAAAGCAGATTAAGGCAAGATAATGATGATAATAAAAACAAAGTCAAAAATGCAAATTTATGATTACAATTTTTAATTTGTTATAAGTGATAAAAACAGCAGAAAATTAACCCTTATATTTTTTAAAAAAAATTTACTAATTTTTCATCACATTTTTCTAAAATATGATAAAACTTTGCATTTTTGCTTTTTTTTTTTAAAATAAATTTGCATTTTTGCTAAAAGTTTACAGTGATCATACCTGATGCTTTACATACCTGAAGAAAGTCGGCGATTGTTTTCTCTTTGAGTAATTCTTGTACGTGTGGCAAATTATGATGAAATTGAATATGTAAATCGAAGTCATGCGATAGTCGCGTAAATGTTTGACCCACTTTATTAGGATCATCCGAATAGTATTGCAAGCCTTTCAGCATTATACTGCAATGTCGCAAAGAGAAATTCGTAAATTTTTTGATGGAAATTGAAAAACAAATCTTTCTTTCTACTTTTTTTTTTTACTAATAATATCCACAGAGATAAAAAATATCAAAAAATTAAAGATAATTATATTCATTCATACTCTTCTACAGTCGAAAGAGGCCTCTTTCCCTTTCATAATTTAAAAAATTGAACGGAAATAGCAATTCATTTCCGATAGAATAAACATACTTCGCATGGAAATTATGTAATTGCTTCAGATTCATCATCAATTCGTTCTTTTTCGCTTTCACTTCTTCCGGAATACCCGTATCATCCAATGCTTTCACATATATATCAACAACTGTTCGTAACTCATTAACAAATTCTTCCTCGGAACGTAGTAAGTCATGATAAACTTGACTGTAAAAATAAAATTGATATTCAATAGTGGAAACTTAATTTATATCATTAATTAGCGAAAATTTCATGTAAAATTGGAACAAAAACTAGATTTGCTAATATCAATGCATCTGCAACTCTATTGCCTTGCAGAAAGCATAAGTAATATTTGTCGTGATTGTTATGCACATTCGGAAAACGTCAAAAAATTGCGACGTTTTCACGAATTTCCTAAACTTACTCTCTTTTCATAATTGCTTCTTGTTCTTCTGTTAAATTTAAATCTCTATTGATCAATTCTCGAGTACTTTTGCGCTGTTTATAATATTCTGTTGGTGATTCGAAATATGATCCTGGTACCCAACCTGATTTTGGTGGACGTGCCTGAAAGAAATTTTGGAAAATTAGATTAAAATTTTGTTTTTCAGTAAAATCAAATAAATATTGAGAAATTTTCTATTGGAATCATTACCAACCTTTGTTCTTATAAGCCATGAAGCGGCATTCTTTTTATCTAACACTTCAACAATTTGCCCTTGTTCCAGGGATATTGATTCTGTATCACCAGGTTCAGGAGTATAATCTTGAGTTGCTATATACACTGGTAATGATCGGGTCTCCGAAACCTTCAATAAATAATAAATCAATATATTGAGGATTGAACACCAAAAAAAGGAAAAGAAAAAAACGATATTTCATTTTCCTTCCTTTTATTATTATTATTATTTTTTTGAATAATTGGGAATTTAGCATTTTGCAATATCCGAAATTTCGAAATATCAGAAAGCCATGCTAAAACTTTGAATCTAAAATGATATTTTTGAATGACAATACACTGATAATTTCGGATGATGAACTTCGACCAATATCACTGCTTCTTGAAGTAACCGATTCGGAACGATACGATGATCGTGATGTATGTGCTGCATAATTTACATCTTCTGTTGCTGTGTATTTTCTGAAAAATTGAGAATTTCCATAATATACTGAATGAGAAGGATTGCATTGATTCTTTTCAGTAATATTTGATATTCAGAATAATAGAAGTTTTAGTTGTATTGTATGTAAAACGAGTTAAACAAGTTTTATTGAGTTAAATTTCTTTTAAGATAAATTTTTCTCGATTAAGTCAATTTCGATCAAACTTCTTCTCTCTCTTATTTCTTATTTTTTTTGCAAACTTTCGTAAGCTTTTTTTTTTTTTTCAATTAAAAATTTAACTGAAAAGTTCAAGGCAAAACGCTTATAGCGAATATTTCTTACATGAAAGATTTAATGGCTAATTAGTATAATAGAAAAGCTTGATTCAATCTGTCACTTTTTTCATATTTTTCGAATGCAATAGACTTTCTTTTTTGCAACATATAATAAATCTTTCATTAAATTTAGAATTGAAAGAAAACTGAAATAATGCAATTAATAAAATGTAGTTGAAATTTCCATTTTGAATAAATGATGATAGCTAATCAAATTCAAGCTAACACTTCATCAATCATGTCATAGCAATATTTTAATTATTGGAAATTTGATAATCAAATGATTTTACAATATATTAGCAATTCTGATTTCTATTACAGAATTATCTAATGATTTGAATTAATTTCAATCTTCCTTTTTTTTTTTTTTTTTTCCTTAAACTTCAATTCTAAATTACCTGTACGAATTGTATTTACGCTGATATTGACGTTGACGTCGGCTTGCTATATTCATTTTAGCAAATAATAACTAAATTGGAAATTCAAAAATTTCAGTAATTGTTATCGAAAGATCCGATAGCTAATCAATTTGCAGTTGTTGATTTCTTTACAGGATTATTTGCAAAGTTCGTTGCCCAAATTTTGGAACAAAATTGGAACAGAAAAGAAATACATAGAATAGAACAGAGAAATAATTGGTATTGCTCGAAGGATCGAAATTGTCGAATTTTGTTGTTATTCAAACGACCTTTTGAGATTTCACTCTTATTACACCTCCTCCTTATAGATTATTCTTAAATTTTCCGTTAAAATCGGTGATGACTTTTCCTGATGACAAGAAAAAAAAAAGAAGAAAAAGTCCCAAATTATGCTAAACTTTACGTTCGTCTTTTGTTTCAAAACAAAAATGATCGGAGGGAGAGAGGAAATTTTGGTCTTGATGGCAGCGAACCGAATGCGCCTGAAGTCAGGCTATAGTGTGATTTCTAGGGATGTTGATTTTGAATTTAAGCTAGACAGGAATGAGAGATGAGGATGAAGTTAGGGTAGAAAATTTAGAAGAGAAAGAGAAAGTGGAGGTGGTGATGGAAGAAGTTGTTGAATATGTTCAAAAATTTTTGCTGTGATTTCGAGCAACGAAGATATTTGTTAAAAAGGCGGAAGACGAAGACGAAAAAGAAGTTTATTTATGATATAGTTTGAATAAATCATTATCTAATCATTATCATTTTCGCGGATTAAATATTAACTAAATATAGCTGTTCATATTTTGATTGTTATTGCTATTGTTATTGTTACTGATAAAGATGATAATAATAGATAGTGATAATAGTGATGAAGAAAGAGAGAGAGAGAAAGAATTGTTGTAATTTGTATTTTTTGAAAACTTTTTTTTTTTTTTGAAATTGTTCTCTTTTCCTTCTTCTATTTCTTCTATTCTTTTCTCTTCCGTTTTATTTTTCCTCAACTTCAACAACTATTAAGCTATATAGATATAGAATAGATGTTGAACATTATCGATAGTTTTGAAGAGATTTATTCATTTTCTGTTTTTCAAATCTTCTTCTGCATATCATCCTTTTGGCTATTTATCTGGTGCGGAAAAAGTACATCCGGATAAATGATTCATCGCAATAAATTTGCTCCACCGAGATTTCTCATCTATATATCTACTAAAATTCGCATTTCAATGCGATTTATTGTCTCTTTTCGAACCGCAACAAAAGCATCAATGCTTTTTATCGAAGTTCAATTTCTCACTCAAACATTTATGAGCTCATAATCGAAGTTGAGAATTTTACTGATTGTGTTATTTATTTTGCAAAAAGTAGATATATATATCAATCAATTTTTGCTATTTTCAAACCATTCGTTCGCCCCCACAGCTTATTCACTAAGCTCGAAAATCAAAACGACAGCCTCCATCATCTACTTATCTTACTTTGAAACTATGAATTTCAACCTCAATATTCTAGGAAATAATTTTCATTTTAGCATATTTTCAAAAGTGTTCATCTTTTATCTCTTATTTATTTCTCTCTCTCTTTTACAAAAAAACAAAAAAAAAAAAAAAGTTTTGCATATTTGCATAATTTTGCATGAATTACTTCTATAATACTAATAAATTTGAAACTTCAAAAACGCTTATAATTAAATTCAAATTTTTGATACTTCAAACTTTTCTAATTTGTCTATCATTCATTTCTATCTACGAATTCAATGGTGGAATGCTGAATGTTGATTAAAAACTCAATTAAGCAATGTTAAAAACATGTAAATAAAGTTTGATAGCTTATTTAGTTTTTTTTTTTTTGGTCCTATATTGTTGATTTTTTTGAATATGCATTATTTCGTCTAATTTGATGCAATAAGGCAATAAAAATAAGATATTATCCTATTTATTTTCAAAACATTTATTATTATTTTTATTTTTTCAATTTTTTCAAGTATTATTTTCAAATTCTTTTAACTATATCAATAGTGATTTAATTGTTTTAAGACTATTTTAAATGCATCAATTGACGAATCAGCTGATCTTAACAATGATTTTGAATAAATATAGTTCAGAGAATTCTAAATATTGGATACATTTCATAAATGAGTGTGAATATTTGTGTATGAGTAGAGAATGAAAAATTTTAATTAATTAAGGAAAATTAACGAGCATGCTGAAATTGATTTTTCAAAAAGCAATTATAAGAAAAATTATAATTTTAATACTCAAATTTTAGTAACAAAGTGTAAAATTATCGATATGACGCTGAAATGAATATTCTATGCAGGACGTATTAAAGATGCGAATGCCTTTAAAGCAATCGGATATTTTGCAAAATATTCGCAACGTGGATTGATGATAATCGATAATCGGTTGAAAAATAAGATGAGATAATTTGCATAACAGTTGACTTGCAATAAGAAATGAAATTCACACATACTTGCTTCATTCAGTTCGATTGATATTTTGAACGAATGAGCAAGTGCAACTAATGAGCTATCCGAAAAATTCTAAAAATAATTCTTTAAAAAAGATAATTTTGCACAAAATACTTTAACATTGATGAAATTCAATGCTCAAATATTGATAAACACGAAAATTGGCAAAAGTAAAACTTGTCATTGAAATTAATTTATGTTTTCCATTTGAAATATATAAGTAATCTTAAATTTTTAAATTCCGGAAATGTTTTGAATGCAAAAAATGAAAAAAAAAAAAAAAAGAAGAAAGAAAAAGAGGAAACTGACGAAACATGACGAACAGATGAAGCAGTGAATTTCGTCATTAATTTAAACATTTTGAAATTATTTTAAGACGTTGAAATTGGAATGTTTGAAAAAAAAAAAACAAAATTTAATTACTTTGAAATCAAATTGAAATCAATAAGAAACCGCAAAATTGAAATAGCAGTAAATAATTGTAATTATTTTCGATTTCAGTTTTTACTAATATTGATGTGATATAACGGAACATAGAACAGTCAATTATGATTTACTGGCAAAAATTTCAGCTGGAAAAGTTTTTTTTTTTTTCTTATTAAAGTTGTTAATTCATGAATACAGATTATCGTATGTATTGAACATCCGGAATTACTTTTCGATCAGTGTGTTTATTATCGCTTTTTATGATCTGTTCCTGCTTTATACCGTAATTAAAATTTAACACACAGCAAAAACAAGAAATGAAAAAAAGATGAGAATAATGAAAATCTCAATTTTTTTGATTTCATTTATCCAACTTCAACATATCATATCATGCATTATGTTTTGAAACGGAAGGTTTAACGATGCATTTTCATAAATATTGCTTCAATTACTGTTGCATGCAACTTTAACTATTGGTAACAAAAACAGTTCCATCTATAGAATGTTTAAATACTTCGATAAAATTTAAATATTTTCTATATGATTAAAAAGAGCTTTTCACATATTACACAAATTTATCTATGAATACACAATTTAAGTGTAGATCATTTTTTTTTTTAAATTTCAACACGAATGATTTACATATCTAAAATTCAATGTAATATCATATGTCACAAAATTTATAGTTTTATTCTTCATAAAGAAGCTATTTGGAAAGTAAAGGATCTGGCAAAAGGAAGATAAAATGAGAAGACCAAGAATTGAGAAAGATATAGAAAAATTATAGAAATTCTTTCTGGAAAACTATGAAAAATTCTTTCCGGGAAAAACGATTTACTATTTCTGTCCCTCTTTTTTTGCATTTTTTTTTTTTGTTACACGAGTTCAAAACACGTACAAACAAAAAAAAAGACAAGTTACACAGTAAATCCCTTTCCATTTTATTTCTTATATTTAAAATGTTGATTGTGAATAAAATTTATCTGACGCTCTGATGAAATGTCATACTGAAATGAATATTAGATAATTTCATTACATCTTCTACAAAAACAAAAAAAAAAAAAAAATATAGGAATATGCTGGAATATTTCCACACTTTTCTTTTTGTTTTCGGTAAAACGTAAATATCGATTTTGTATGGAAGAAATTTGCAGTTATTACTCAGACAAATGAATCATCTATCCATATCTTGACACAATGATCTTTGTTCTCTCATCTTCCATCCAATCTGCTAATAAAGCTTATGTGCATTGTTTAAAATGTTTGAATTCAGGTTGATTATTTGGAATTGTTGCAAAGACTAAAGCTTCGGTGTTTTGTTTGAAGTATTGTAAACATTGTCTATCTTAATTCTTTATCGTGATTACCAATCTTTTGCATGATTGATATGTTGTAAACATTCGTCTACAATAAAGATCATGAATTATATCCATCAGCAGGATCAGTTTCTGCAATCTCCAATTCAACCAAACTACAAAGTAAATTGCAAACTATCGGGATTTTTTTGCAACAGGATTTGCGTAAACTTTTTGTTGCAGAAATTGTTTAAAAAGTTTAATTCAATTTTGCTGATTTGACAAGTAAGAGATTTTAAATATTTGTTCAGAAAACAATGATGAGAATAAATTTTATCATTTTTCAATATGTATTTTTTTTAACATTTATTATTGTTTTAAAAATTGATAAATGTGTGTAAAAAATTTCCGTTTCTCAAATTACTGTAAAACTGAATTGAAAATTTAGAGTATTTTTTTTTTTTTTACAAAGTGTCACATATCTAATTCTAGCTAGCAATGTCTCATACATCTAAGAATTTGTCTATAATTTCCATAATTCAAAATAATCAACCACCAATATTAGCACGTTTTATCGAATGAATTTCATCGTTTGTCGAGATATATTGAACCTTTTTGAAAAATAGGTAAAATATATCCAATTCATCGAATGAGAATAAATCTTACCTGGGGATTTTCTACTCAGTTTATTAGTTTTTACATTACAATGAAGATATGTTATCTAAATATTTCTTACATTTTAGTCAGATTTGCAGTATGAATCTTAAGCAATATCTTTTACCTTTTTCTTTAAAAAATTATAATATTCCTCGATATACGATGAAATTTTTTTATCTTTTTATTCGGAAAGAAAATTTTGTTTCAAAATATTTTTTTTTTTTTTTTTTTTTGGAATTTTGATCAGTGAGCTAATTTTTAAAATTTGCCTCTTTTAAAAAAGTTTTGTCACATCCTTTTTGCCCTTTGATCTTACCGAGATTTTTTTATAAATGGAGATGATGATCCAATAAGTAATTCTAATAAAATTTGATAAGCAAATTTGACAAAACTGCTGAAAGATTGAATCATAAAAGTGGAATCCAGAAAATAAATTCAGTTGCAGAAATTTGAAGTTAAAAAATTTAGCTTGCGAAGAAAAAATACTCTAAATCTTTGATTCAATTTATTTTAATTTTGTTTTTTTTTTTCAAAAAAAAATTTCTTTGCATACTTCTCGGTTTTGAAAAATTACAAATAAAGCAACTCATAATTTTTTTCTTTTAACAATTAGTTGTTGAATTGCTTTTATACCAGGAAGTCTTGAAAAATTCTAGCCAAGTTGCATCATATCATCGTGACATCTCGGGAAGGGCTATTAGCTACCTATCTCTATTACGAATATAATTTGCAAGTTATCATGAATCGTAGAAATCCGTTTTCAGCGATCTAGTTCCATTCTCGAACTGATTCTTCTTAAAGCTATTTCTACTATACCTAATCATAGATTTAATTTTTTTTTTTTGTTTGATTTAAAACTTGTCACCATTTAGAGTCCTTATTTATCTTTTACATCAGAAAATTTGCTTTTTTTTTTTTTTTCTAAACTAAAAATTCAATGATCTTTCGTTTAATTTCATGACTTTATGAAATATTAATCTTCTAAATAATAATGAATTATTTCTGTAGATATTGCAAATTCATTTTTACTGAAAAAAATATCTATAATCAGAAATTGATATTATATTATAATACTATTTATCCATATTATGTTTTACGATCCAACACTTCCGGATATCATCTATTAGATGGATTTAATAAATTATCACAAATTTAAAAAATAATAACTTGTTTTTCTTCAGTCATTCGTCTTCTGACCATCAAATAATTCGCAAAAGGAACATTTTCTATCAAGTTGATAGAAGAAACATTGTAAAACTCCATTTACTTTAGAATAACTTGAATTACTCAAGTTTACTTCCCAACTGTAAGTATTATTTTCCTCTATTTTACACCTTAATACAATCCTGTAATATTTCCGAAGAGTCTAGAAAATTGTTACCAGTCATATTTCAAAACTTTTGAGCATAATGTAAATTCGCAATATCGTCCTGAAGTATTAGATGCAGAATAATTTCTACTAATTATTTCTTTTCTGAATTTTTTTAACTTGGGTTTTAGAATTTAATAAGCTAGAAAAAAACTTAGCTTGGTTCTTGTTGTACATTTGAAACGTTTGCATTTCATACTTTTCAATTTTAAATGCACTGAAAACATTTAAATGGAAATTTATCTTTCAAATTAGTCCATACTTCTGTCATCAAAATTTCAACTATTTTTGAGCATTATTTCGAGGACAATAATTGATCTCCTTGTATATTCATCAATGAACTCTTATTTATTCAAAATTATTTCGAAATTCTATACTAGCATTTCGGAATATTTTCTGTTTGAAAAATACTGAATAAAATAAATCATGTTATACGTCATTTGACAGCTACAGGTATAAATGATTCGCCATTTGTAGATGTCATTTATGTAAATATAAGTTAAATATTAATTTCAGGTCCTAAATTTATTAATTTTTCGACTAACATATTAACGGAAGAAATCAATTGAAATAAATTTTAATTATTTTTAATTTATATTTACTCGATAAGTGCAACGAAACGTTACTATTCGTTGTGGCTATTATTCAACGGATAGCGTAAAAATGGAAGTCTTCCAAATATTCCTGAAGTAAAAATGCTAACTAACGTATGTAAAACAAATCAGTTATTTTTATTATGTGTTTAGCGATTAAATCAAATTGATAAACGACATTCAAGAATTCTGATATTTTCAATTCTTATCATGTAATTATTTTATGTTTATAAGCTCATCTGTTTAAATTTCAGTAGTAGGCTCAAATTATAAGATTTAAGGTTAAACGTAAATTGGTAAACAATATGTTGAAGAATTTTGATAATTTCAATTCTTATCATGTAATTATTTTAGGTTTATAAGCGCAAAAAAAAAAAAAATAACGAATTTATTTTGCAAATGAAATATTTGAAAATGTCTTTGTGAGATAATTTCATCAATATCTGATGCAGATATTAATTTCGAGAATTTATTATGAATTGAAATTGCTAAATGATAAAGTTAATTCTTTAAACATATCCTTTAATACTAGTTCTAAACTTGACATTACTTCTTATAGCATACTTTTATTTCTCAAGTTTTAATAGGAATTGAAAAAATTGAAAAGGAGGCGCGATTTTGCATTTTTGAGTAGCTGAGAAATTTCTGTTGCTAATTTCAAATCTTATATTCTTCTAATGCACCACTTCTATTTATACTTGTTGCTTCTCCATTTACATCTTATTGTAACAGTTAATATTTCCATCACTACTGATAACTTATCATTGATATTGCAACATCACATTAGCCAAGTTGTCCTAAAATTGATGAATTCGTCTAGATATTTTTCCCTTTTCAGATAATCAGAAGAGAAATATCAAGTTCTCTCTATTTATGCAAATTCAATTTGCATTTATACTTTTTAAGGTTAATTATATTCACGCATAATTTCATTTCCCGTTAGAGTTTTACCTTCCTTCTAACTTATCTGTCTTTCTCACAGAAAGTTTTTAGATGAAAAATTGTTTTACATTTTCATCTATTGTCACAAGAATATTCCAAAAGAAATGGAAGTAACTGTTGAATTTAATTTTCAGCAATAAATTTCACGTTTTTCTTATTAAAATAAGTTTCCTTATTTTGTATGTAATATATTGCATTTTTTCAAAATCCAAAATATTAGTTCAAAATATCGGTTCAAGATGTTGTTTCTGATTTCGGAATCACAGAATAGTTTTTTAGTCTGACCAAGTAATGAACGATATCTAACGGTCTACCAGTTCAGCACATCTGAACAGATAATTTATACATATATTCCTTAAAATAAATTAAATTTATGCTTAGCTAAACTGGACAAACGAAAAATGCTTTAAAAAAAAAAGTGCTATTTGCAGAAATAATTGGATTTATAAGCCATATTTGGCAGAATTAAAAAGGTCAAAAAAATTTTGCAACAATTTTTATTTCCATTTAGATGGAAACGAGTTCATTAAATCAGTATAATGTTCATAATATTTCTTTGCGCAACGATTGATAGAGATGTATTCCTTATTTGTAACGGGAAAATTTTTTCTGATAATTTTTATTTTCATTGAAAAATAAGATTGAAATTCGATACAAATTAAGTAAATTCATTGATCAAGGCAAATTTGTAGCATGTAAAACAGATGAACAATGGGGAAAAAACAAAGGAAAATTACAACAGTGTGCATCTTTTAGAAGGCACAGAGGGGAAGGAAAAAAAACCATTCATAAAAAATGAAAATAAATGAAACATTCACGAAGAGGTTTCCGAGCATACAGTAATCAAAGTGTCTGTAAATCATGATAATAACGATTGAAATAAACTGTAACAGTAAAACCTAATAAGTAATCAAAGCACAAGTACACAAATTACAGCAACTGAAAAGAAAATGAGAATGAAAAGAAGCCTAGAAAACATTTACTATTCATGATCAGCACTTTTTGAATAATTCATAAAATGGAGAAGTAGCGATAGTTCCAACGGATTCCTTCATGGTATGAAAATCTTAATAAATTAACAACTTATCAAGTTAAGGACTTGAAATTAGTAAGTTAAAAACTTGAAGTATCCATTAATTTATTTAAAAAATTTGCTTCTAAATGACTTTTAAACGAAGAATATTGTATATTGCTATAAAAAGTTTAAAAAGAAACGATAAAGAAAAACATTATCTTTTTAAGGGAAATATCGGATCCGTAGGCACTTATGCACAAAATTTCAAGGCATTTTTGAGTAGAAATTTAAAAACAAAGAACAATATCGATAGAAAAGAACAAGAATAAAAGGATAAAAAGTGCAAAAAAAAACGAAATTTTGGGCACCAATTCTCTCAATACGTACATATTTAGCAAACAGAAGAGAAAATGTACAGTATAATATTGCTGCAAATTAATCAAATATTCATTATGCGAAATCAAAAAAGCCTGAAAAAGTTGACTCTGTTTGAATTGAAATTACTACACGAACTTGAATTTCTTAAATAAATCTGTTATGGCATGCAACGGTGGAAAGGACCCTAGAGTACTAACTTCATTCTCAAAATGAATTGAAATGATGATCGAAATGCTAGTACTAGTGCGGAAAAAAAAAAAACGAAAGATAGAAATTGTGAAGGTTACATGCAATTCACGGCCTGAGGAATAGCTGAAGCCAAAAAATGAAAGATTTGAATAAGTCACACATAGCTAACCTTGTCTAGCTAGACATAATTAGAATTACTCAATTATGTGGATCATTGAGCAAATGAATAATTATTTCCAAACTTTTCCAAGCTTTTGTAATTAATAGAGCGAATAGAGAAAGACAGCAAGAAAAAATTTGCTAAAAAATTTCAGTTATTTTCTAGCAAGTCTTGTGTTCTTCTATGCTAATAATTATGACCGATAATTAGATTTGAATGTATTTTGTCAGCAACAAAGCCTGACAAAAATAGTTGGGCAGAGAAATTGAAAAATAAACAAATGAAATAAAAAAGACATGAATTTGAAGCTAAGAGTCTGAATTAAAAGATAATTTTAAATTTTTGACTATTACAACAATAATACCTTATGAATACTATAAAATCCGATATTATCAATAAATCCGAAAGGAATCATCAATCAAAACCGTGATAAAGGCAAGTTCGAAAATTGATTTTTCATAATGTAAGCAATTTTCCTGAACCATAAATCAAATTAATATCAAATGTACATTTTCAAATTAAACTTGTTCTAACTCCCTCATACAATATAAAAAGTCAGCAAATTAAAAAAGTATAAACTAAATTCCAGCAAAATATCAAATTTTAGCAAAGATTTAAATGTGAAAATAACAGAAGAACTGAAAAATGAACAAAATTCAGCAGGTGAAAAAGATTCAAGACGAAAAAGAAAAGAAAAAAAGTAGAAATTATGCAGACAAAAATAATAAAATTAAGGCACATGATGAAAGCGCTACACGATAAATCAATACTAACAATTGATAATAGTAGCAGTAAAAGCAGTAGTAGTAGAAGACTGAAATAATATTTAAGCATGTAACCCAGAAAAATACCTGATCCGAACAACGGTCCTGTAAGGGATATGAGGTTGTTAGTTGTAATTTAGAGTGATAATTTTATTATTGCGACAATACTATCTATGCCATAAGGTATACTTTTGCCATATATTAGCACAATACACATCTAGAACTAGTCGAATTATCAAGAAACTAGAGATTTAGAATCTTTCAAATTAAAAAAAATGTGAAGCTTGCTAAATTATTTTATTTATGCAACTTCTTGTCATCTTAAAAAAGATGATTTTGGAATCATTTTCGAATATAAAGTAAATCATGTAGAAACAATAAGTCACCCTTTTCCTATGTCTGAAAGTATAAATATAACAATGTTCTAGATGTGTTCGTACAAGTTAAAACAGCATTTATTGGCAAAGTATAGTGAGATGTAAATGCAAACTTTAGATTATGTGCAACCAGCGCCAGCCCAACTATTTTAGATGACATTTTAACAAAGCGTTTCTTTTTTTTAAATGTTAAACTTCAGATGACACAGAGTTGAAAACAAACCGTGTTGGTAGGTATTTTGTTTTGTATAATCTGTGGCAAAGGAGAAGTGAGTAGTTTTTGTTTGGAGTGAGAAGTGTTATGAAGTAGCTGATTTTCCACTACCATACGGGTGATCCCTGGATTGACCAAGCACACGTCGTTGATTACACAGCATTGCACCTAGAAATCAATACTTTCTGCAAATTTTTTTCTGGTTAATTCTGGTTAACTGGTACTGAATAGAAAGTTAGGGCTTGATCTTTAAACCCATTATGTTAAGGCATTTTGATTAAACAAAAACAATATTTGGCAAAGAGTGAATAAGAAGAAGGATGAGCATCAAACTTGCTCGATGGTTTTATTAATATCTAGAACTGCTTTTCTGAAACCTTCAAAATTTTTGATTTCCAAATGTATGAATCTTTCTGTTATCTGTCATTGTGAAGAAGTTAATGATACTTGGGATATTATGTTAGAATACATTTCTAACCCTGAATTAACAAAAAATTCACTTCATTTGCTGAAATAAATCATCATAGATTAAAAAATAATACGATAATCAGACTATTTTCCATCTTCCTTACTTCCTCTCTCCGGAAATATGGTTTTTTTATAGAGTAAGAGCAAAATAGTGCTATAAAGTTGATTTGAGTGTTACTATTGGTGAAAAAGTGAAGCCAGCAAACTGGTACCTCGTATAAGTGAATAATAAGTAAATGAGTAATACTTAGTAAACGAAAAAAAAAAAATAATGAAGTGAGTAAGTGAGCATCAGTGAGATCAAGCGCTAAAATGAGAACTAGCTTGGAGAATATCAATACACATTTGCTCATCTATATTTTTTTATATTAACAATATTTGTTAATAATTTCTCTGCTGTAAAATGTCATATCAATATCAACATCAACAAATACCCGTGATATGGAAAAAACTGATGTTAATATTTAAACAAAAGTGGACAGAATTGAATTATAAGACTTATGGGCATATATATCCTAATAAGGTCTGCCCGATATGTTTAATGCAAGCATCTTAAATTTGAACAGTTATGAAATGTAACGCATGACTTCCATCAATTTTTCATTTATGGAAACAAGTCAAATGATCGAAATAAATAAAGAAAAAACATCAGATTTCCAAACTATAACAAAGAAAAATTTCCGAAAAAATCATTAATGCAGGATATATCTCAAAGAAATTGAGATCTTTTATAAATTATAATGTGAAAAATTCGAAAATAACAAGACATGAGAGATGGGAAAGAATAAAATAACTCAGATATTCGATAAATTTTTCTAACCACAACCAAAAGAAAATTTGTAAAAAAAAAATCCTAACTAATTTATAGAAACTGATAAATTAAATCATACCGCTTTGATAACCTAACTTTGCCGTCACTTCATGGTTTTAAAAATCAGTCAATATTCCTTCTCATTTATATTAAAAAATTTTCTATCAATTTCAAATAGATTTCAAGCTCAAATTTCAAATTCGTCCAAATTCAAACAATTATCACTTTCCATCACGACGACTTAAAGATTACCGATGACGAATATTATCAGAACATCAAATCCCATTTCCTAATTTTTCAATACTTAAAAAGCAATTACTGACCGGCATGCGATATATCAACCGATGTATAATCGCCGATATATGCATTAGCACCAAGCATGGCAGCTGCAGCTGCAGCTGCATACTGCTGTTGTTGTTGAGCTTGAGCTTGAGCTTGAGCTTGAGCTTGAGCCTGAAGAGTGGCGGCAGCGCTGCTCACTGGAACCCCATAACCTGCTGCACCCGATGGATCGTATGATAATGAGCTGAAAATATTGAAACAAGTTAAAAATTTACCGAATTATTTCAATTTTCAGAAATTGTGCACGATTAGACTGGATTAGAAGTCGAAAAGTTGTTCTTCAGCACTAATAACAATAAAATAACTTCAACAAATCCATCACGCAAGTTATTATCAGATAACTTACGATATAACTGTCTTAAGATATAGTTGTCCATACTTAACTTACCTAAGATAGAGCTGTCCATACTCATTCTGCGCCAATGCTGGATTCTGCAATAATTGTGCTGGTAACGCAGCTACTGCTGGTCCTTGTGGTGTGAATGCAGCTGCAACATTTTGTTGCTGATTTGCTACCGCTTGCAGTTGTGCTGCGAGGGCTGCGGCCGCCGCGGTTGCAGCTGTAGGTGCAGCACCACGTGAGGGCGATAGAATGATTGGTGCTCCAGTTAAACCAGGTGATCGAAGATTATTCGGCTAAAAAAAGTATGCATGAATAGAAAGGATAAGAGTGAGAATGCTGAAAAAAGCTGAAATCGTGCACCAATTAAGATTGCGTATATAACATATTTACAAGAAATTCATGAAACCACCTGTGTACCAGCAAGAGGTAGGGGTGCCATTAGGCGAGCTTGCAAAGCAGCCAGCGAATTTTTGTTAACTGCAGCTGCAGCTGCAGCTTGCGCAGCAGCTGCGTGATTAATACTGCCTGATCGATAAGTTCCATTGATGATTGCCAATTCCATTAGTTGTTTGCGCTTCAGTTCATCATCGTCTGACTATAATAAGATTGATGATATCACTGCACACACAAAATGATCTAAAATTCATCTTAAGCATATTCCTTCCAATCTGATTTGCACATTCCATGACAAAAATGCCTACCTTCAATAATGTCTATCAATATCAGATAATATGAACATTATTTCCATGTTAGACTTTATTAATGTCGATAATTTAAACCATATTCTTATCTATACAAAAAATAACTTCTAAAAATATCAGAGACCTTCTTCAGAAAATAAACTTACCGATGGTACAAGTAATTTTTTTACTTCAGCTGCAGCTCGTTTCAATTTTAACAATGCACGATTGGGTGTATCATCGCACTGTATTAGAACATGTAATTCTTCTGATAAATGCTCCCAGTTTGGTTTTCCACGGTTTACTTCTTCCTACAAATTGAAAATATCGAGTTCTTGAAAGATCCCGTAAATACAAAATAGAGTTGTGAGAACCTTAAAGAATTTTGTAACTTTTAGAGATTGAAATAAATGATTAACTTAAGAAGTTCAAGTATTATGAGAAGTGTTTCGAACCTTAGCTTTGTCACGCATTGAACCTTTGCCTCGGACCATTATTTTACATCCAGTTTCCTGTTCTAACTGTTTGGCTGTCATACCACGTGGACCTAATATCCTTCCGACAAAATTATACTGAAAAGAACTTATAAATTAAGCAAAACAACGACTTCGACATACTTAACAGCGATTTTCATAATCTCTTCAATAGCGAATTGCTCAAGGAAATTTTTTGTGGTTTTTCGGACATTCTTATACTGATATACTATTAACATACTCAATATCAAATAGCCAATTTTAAATTTAAGATAAAATTCTACTTCTTTTCTTTCTCAAACTGAATAGACCAAAGTTTATCTTACTTTCGAATTTGCATCATACTGACATCTAGAAAATATCAGCCTCCATTACGAATGGGTATTAATTGATCTAATAAATTGCAAATTAATTTAGAAAATTTAATTCGTTTTTCTTCTCTCACTATTTATAGACATACCGCAACTGAGTTTAAATTTTTAGCATGTAAAGTTTCCTAGAAATTTTTTCTTTATTACCCAGACAGCTGACACTGGGACTTTTTTTTTTCTTTTTTAGATTTCAACATCAAGTACTAGAATGACAGCAAAAACGCATCAAGGTTTATAGTCTATAGTTCTTAGAATTCTTGCCGAAATTTAAATTTAAATTTTTCTTTTAATTTAAATTTTTTATTCAATATGTTGCTCATTAATGTCACTGAATTATTTTTAATGTCATAAATACTTCGCAAGAGATATGCAAACACTGTAAAAATTCAGGGTCTATTTAAGATATTTTAACAACCAAGAAATACTTTAATAATATATCCGATTATTATCCAGTTGCAGTATTTTGTTTAATCAATCACTATTTTTATTAAATTCTAATTATCAATTGAGTTCAAATTAACTCAAATGACTACTTTAATTTATCAGTTATAAAAGATGATAAAAATTAGAAAAAATTAGCTCACATTATGAAACTTTGACCAGTTCAAACATACATATACGAAAACTAATCACGAAAAGCAAGTATCTAACTTATTGTTCACAAGTTAGAATAAAAAACTTACATCCGGATGTTCCTTCACAGGAACAAATATTTTTTCCGTCATGCTGGTAACTTCACCTTCTGGTTCTGGTAAATTTGACATAGCATCTTTCGCAAATTCGAATTGAAATAACGATACTCGCACTCTGCTGATTTCTGTCAATAAAATTTATAATTTAAATGCATGTTTTCCACAACAAAAAATCCCCTTATTTATTTTAAATCAGAAGTTTTAGTAGGATAAAAACGTTTTCTCAAATTTAGAAGAATTGTCTAAACGAAAGGTTCGAAATAGCATCGAATCAGATAAATGCTATAAACTATATTATATAGGCATATATTCTAAATAAAATAACAAAATACAAACCTTCTTCAGCAAGACGATCGAGATGATGGAAAACATTGGGAAATGCTTCCAGTTGTTTCTTATCTTTCAGTAATTGAGCCAAATATTCATATGTATATTGCGTCTTATTACTCCCGCTCACCTTTCCTAAATTCAAATTGCAATTCAATTTAAAACTGATTTATAAAAAATTCAAAAATTATTGATGATCCTTTTCTACAGATAACATTGTTTAACACAAATATATATTTTACTATTTTAACGATACATATCTATAACACAGAGAAGTACCCAAATACCAATAGTTAACAAAAATGAAATTCTGCAGATATTTGAAAAATACACTGATTAACTAAGACTAAGCAGTCGCAGTATAATGGATTTTTAAGCCTCTTGAGTAAGCCTCCCAGTTTTTGCTATCATATCAAATGTTTTGCTGAGAAACAATTCAGTCTAATACTTGATTAATTGCCTGGAACATAAGAAATTATGTGGCAAATACATAATTTCAACAACTAATGATTTGAGGCTGAATTGATCATCAATAAAAATTTTCGTTTCCAATATACTAAGCCTCACATTTTTCAAATTATATGTAAGAAATAACAATCCTTTATTAGTATGCATTATAAATGAAAAAATAAACAAAGCGAATCGCTGTTTATCGTGATTCGTCACGACCATCACATTTCCAGTTTACTATTTCACGTATCGAAACAACCTTTAACCTATCCATAAAATTCAAAGAAAAATATTTTACAGTCAGACTCGTTTATTTCATACCATTGAATAGAGAAATTAATAAAGCCCTCACTACCTCAGTTGAAGTTTCTTGTAACCACTGACATTTCTTTTTATTTCACAATATATTATGACATTCATTGTATAATTTGTACAAAATCCGATTCGCTTATCAAGAAAGAACTTAAATCACAATAAAAAAAGAATTTTTGCCAAGGCAACTAAATCTCCACTGATACATCTGAAGATTATTAAAGTAAAATTATAGCTACAAGCACTTCCCAAGATTGATTAAAGACATTAAAACGCGTACACGTACCTAGAATTAAGGATTGTGGTAGCATTCGTAGAGCATGAATAAAACTAATAAAGATCGAATAAAAATGCTCTAGTCTTCGTGTCAACTTGGATGATCCTCCAGAATCAGTACCAGTCAATATGCTGATAGAAATTCTTAAAGCTTCTCTTAAAAATATTAACCGATGTTGATCTATTAATAAGAATTAAATAAAAAGGTAAAAAAAAAAAAGAAGCTCTATTTTCTCTCGTCTTATTTTACCACACTATTCCCTCTTCTAGAACTTAATAATTATGCGCACTCTATGTTTTTTAATTTCCGAAATTTAAAACAAATTTTTGAAACAGATTGAAATTTGTTTCAAATGCTTTTTGAATAATTCACCAACCCTGGTTTCATATCTTCTATTTACTTTTTTGATACTATTGCTGTATTTCTTAGATAACTTATCTTTCACTTCCCCTCTGAACTTCACATCTTCTAACGTCTTAATACTTTCCCTTGCAGATAATAATGCACGTTCAGTGAATGCAGTCTGTGCACAAATCTCAGTAATTCGTGGGCAAAATGCTGTCGTAATAGAATTGCCAAACAAGAAACGAAAGACCGATGTGATGATGCTACGTGACTTAATCGTATTTCTTTGTGATGCTACGTGACTTACTTGCCTTTCTCCTGATGCTAAAGTTAAGTTAGTAGTTCTATTTCTCTTTCCTCTCTCCACATTCTTTACGCAAGGTTATTCCAAATTCTCTACCGATAATTTTACCTCTCAACTTGATATTTAAACCTGAGTAATCAATATACGAAATGAATATGAGGTGAAATTAGGTAAGTTTAAAGATGCAATCAACCTATAGAATTTCGGTTGTAGTTCGCTTAAGTTAGATTTTTTACCTATTTTCTTATTTTTAAAATTTAACACAAATTTTCGAATAACGTCCCTCATTTTAAAAATTTAAAATAAGTTTTAAATAAAGTCCAACTTACTCATAATATAAATCCTCAAGATTAAATGCTGTCAAAAACAACTGCAGCATGTTTCCTATTTCTATGGAAATTATGCAGTTGTACTCTAGCTAAATAATATATTTTCTAGTATAAATTAAGGTTTTGACATAACTTGAGCAATGTTAACATCTCTTCTGTTCTATTTATCTTTTTCATGCAAAGCGTTTACTAGGTTCTTTTTTTTTTTTGCCTGTTAAATTTTTGAAGTTTAAAATCAAACTTGTGAAACAAATTGAAAATTTTCGACCTTTACCATACTTACATTAATAAAATCAAAAAAGAAGTAGATACAAAATTTAATAATCAAATTTATCAATTATTGTAGTAACGTTTATTCATTTATCAATTATTGTAGTAACAAATTATCAAGTGCAGGTGATATTGTATGCGGGACAATTAGAGGAAGCTTTTCTGTGGTAATAGTGTAATGATAGTAATAATAATAATGGTAGTAGTAATAATAGCAAGAGAGATAGTAGTAGCAATAGGCGTGATAAGTTAGATAAGTTATCAAGTAATCATTTGTAAGTAATTTTAGGCTTACCATTTGTTGTGGGAACATTTGATGTTTCTGATTGCGCATGCGGTGAGATTGGCGTGTTTGTTGAGGGTATATGCCCCTGCAAAAATACCAACAGAGCCAATATTAAAAGAATAGTAGAAAATAATTTGAAATATTATCAAAAGTTGATGAAGAAAAAACACTTGCTTTGTTAATATCGTAATTATTTATCATCATTATTATCATAGTTAAAATATGCTGTTTAATTTCTTTTATTTCTTTTGGAAGGGATATAAATCTATATAATGTAGCAGGTTAATTATATAAAATCAATTTGATTTCCTGTTTGAAAATAAAGTTATCTCATATTATTCTTATTATAGTAATAAGAATAATGCAAGGAGCTAAATAGTTTTACTCCAAGAATTTATCATTTCCTTATAATTTTACAGAAAAATTTCAACTCTCTTCATAATTCAATTTAACCAAAATTGCAATCTTAATTTAACGCTTTCCCCTAAATTACTTTCTTGCTTTTATAATTATTTTTACATTGACTCATCTGCCTTTCTTTCCCCATTTTATTGGGTGGAAGAAATTCCATATCCTTTAGATGGAAATAATTGGGTGAAAAAAGTTTCCATCAAAGCAAATAATCAAAAAAAAAAAAATTTTCTTATTTTACTTGAAAGATTATTTGAAGATCAAATTTCATTTTAGATTCAAAATTAAAAAAAATCATACATCTTACAGCAAATCTATCATTATGATCTATTATCATCTGGGAAGCAAGAAACTGTAGTCATAACATTATAAAACAATTCCTATTAATTATATTTTGATTTCGATCTTACTTTAATTTATAATACATAATGTTAAAGCGCATAACGCGTTATTTACGATAGAGGAAAAAGAAAAATCAATTATAGTTTGGTTGGTTATAGCTCTGAAAATATACTTCAAAGAATTAAATTGAAAGTGCAGTGCAAAATGAAAACGAGCATAAAAAGCGATGTAAATGCTTGTCATTTATCTTTGTATACAAGTTTAAAGGTTATATTTTTTATATCAAAATAATTTTTTTTTATTGTTATTCATCATAGAAGGTTTTATAGACAAGACTGGAGCAATTTATAGTCTTTTCAATGTCTTATCATATCTCTTATTTTGATATAAAACGATGAAATTAATTTCATTCTTTCCTTCTTCCTTGTAGGCTCAAAAATATGATAAATAAACAGTCTCATTACATCTTTTCTTATTTTTTTTTTATTTTTCATGCATATTTAATAGTTGGCTATTGTAATTCAACCTAGCAGTATATTTCAGAGTAACTCAAGAGAAATGAGTAATGTAAATATAATGATTATATTATAATAACCACTAAATTAGTTAAATTTAGAAAAATTTCTGATTGCAAAGGTAATTGTTGTTGATGTATAAAAATTTAGCGAAAAACAGAGGAGACAATGGTGCAATTTGCTTCAACATTTCAAAATATTCAAGAAAATTTCAATTTATATTTTTTTTTAAATAGAAATTTTCAAAACTTCAATTTATAAGTAATTTATATATTTTTCAAAAAAATAGAAATATTACAACTTTTTGAAATAAAAATTTCATATCATTCACTAAAACCTCGAACTAACTAATTAATTTGATCAATCAGCCGCAATGAAATAATTACTACGGTAATTGCTTATCTTAATGCTGAATAAAAAAAACCAAACTTAGGCATCCAATTTAGTGCTCTTATCAACTTTGCATGTCAGCGCAATCATTATGTATCGTACCTAATTGGCACCTATTTGATCATTTTAGAGATAAAGAATGATTATCACTGCTCTATCATCAGTTCTTGTTCAGAAACTTACGAAGTTATTTTGTGCAAAAGCATAATTTATAAATTTCCATCTTAAAAATTAATCAGGTTTTATCAGTTAATGATAATAATTTGCACAAAAAAAGAGAAAAGAGTAAAACATACGTTTTCCATTGTCTATATGCACATTGTTGTTATCTGAAAAAATAACAAATAATAGCTTATCATCATTTATCATTTGCCATTCGTACAATACTTCTTATCCATCTTTTAATCAAAATGAATGATAGCGGCTTTAATTGTTAATTAGAATTATCATCAACGAAAAAAGGGATGCCAAACTTAGCTAAATTTTAGCTTATTTATTAAGATAATAAGACTAATATATAAATAAGAGCATGTTTACTTGTTTATTTACTTAATTTCTCAATTCGTTTACAAATTTACTTTCTACGGAAACAATGTGTGACATCGTATAATTTATTAATTGGTCAGATGCTAAAGTGCAAAGGTCAAATTCATAAAGCATTCATCAAAAATGAAAAACAAAAAAAAAGAAGAAAAATATGAGAAACGTGAATCTCAAAGAAGTCAAGGAGTCAAGGTCGATGTAGATCACCGTATAGCTACACATCTTTCGTTCTATCTCATCTTTTCTTTCTTCATACTCTCTTGATCGTTTCTTTTCCTCCTCTTCACTCTTGATAAGTCAAACTATTTTTGCTTGGAAGAGCAAAAGATAAATTATGCTATCGTAAAGAAAAGATACCAAAATATTCATAGATTAAAATGAAATTGAGAAGAATCTTTTAAATAAAACGGATATTTTAATAAAATAGGATAAAATGGAAATAATTTTGAAAATAAGTAAGTTTTTAAAATTGGAAAAAAAGCAAATAAGCTGTTCAAATTGAACATTTTTAAATGATACCATCTTTAAATATAAAAAAACATTTTAATAAAATGTTATTGAGAAAACGAAAAAAATTAAAAGTTTCCAAGATGCTTAGAAAATGAAAAAATTCCAATCAAAATCTCTTTCATCGAAAAATCTTTTTCATCAATGATGATCGTTTAGGAATTTTTTTCCCTTTTTTTTTTCCATAAATCATAAATTAAGCAATAATTAATGCGGAAATTGATAATTAAAAGAAAAAAAGAAGAGAGAAATAAATTAATCAATATTCTTATAAAATAATTAATAAACAAAGGTTACTGAAATATTTGCGAAAAGTTACTGAAATCTCATTTCCATCAAAAAAAAAAAAAAAAGTTGTATAGTAACTAATTTTAAGAAATTATAAAAATTAAATGAAGTGTTTTAGCGGAAATTATTTGCCGCCTACTTATCAATAATAATTACCATTGCTAGTAATTAAAGTTAGTAATAAATTTCACTTTTTTTTTTTTGTTTCTCGATATTTGTCTTAAAAGTTTTTAATAATTTGAAAAGAATGTTTTTAATAGTCGGAAAAGTTTTTGATAATCTTTCTTAGAAGAAAAAGAGAAGGAAAACGTGAATGCTACAAACTCATTGAAATAGCGAAAAGCATTTGAATAAAAAAAAGAAAAAAAATTAATGAGTTTTACACATAAATAATGAGTTTTCCTTTTCTTCTTTCTCTCAAGAGATCAGCTGTTATTGACTAGAAACTCATTATGATTGAGGAAGATAAACAATGAAAAAGAAGAGGTACAAAGAGAAATAAACAAGTAATTATATTCAAATAAATTTTATTTTATCCGAAACTATTTTGATGAAATTTGAAAAAATCCTATACTACAATTTTTCACCTAACTAGTGTCTTGCAAACAAAAAAAGTTTGCCAAATTTTCATCAATTCCAACATTACTTTTAGTCCTTTTTGATATTACATCTAAATTCTTCAATTATTTACATCAAAACAAGCATCATCTAAGTTAAAATTTTGAAAATTTTGATAGAATTTTTTGAAATTTCTAAGTAAAAAGTGATATCTTAACAAAAAATATTTATCATTCAGATTATTTATTGCCTTCCTTTGGAAAGCATCGAAAATACGAAGCATAGAAGTCTATTATTGGTCACAATGCCATTTCCTTTTACTTAAATCTATTGAATAGTTAAGATATCACTGTCCAGCAATAATTAGATGACATTCGAGACCTAAAACATAGAATCAGAAATGGCATGTAGAAAATATCTAACTATTATTTAAAATATGATTCAAATGTTTTAAAACTTATTTATTACTTACATACTAAAAAAAAAAAAAAAAAAAAAAAAAGGAAAGAAAAAAAGAACTGATGATGAAAAAAAAAGAATTTTACATATGAAAAATGAGTTTTTGTTTTCTCTCTCTTAAGAGATCGGCTGTTATTGACTAAAAACTCATTATGATTTAAGAAGAGGCAAATAGGGAAATAAACAAGAGGCAAACAGAGAAATAAACAATTATATCCAAACAAATTTTATTTTATCAGTGAAATTTAAATATTACAAATGAAATTTAAGAAAATCCTATACTAAAACCTTTCATCTAATTAGTTTATTGCAAATAAAAAATTTTGCCAAGTTTTCATCAGTCCCAACAATACTTTTAGTCTTTTTTGATATTACCTCTGATTTCTTCAATTCGAATTTTACAAGGTTTCAATTATTTTTTTTTTCCAAAAAATCATTTCGGAAATCGAAGAAAATAGCACAATAGCCAAAAAATAGAAAAATAATGAATTCCGTAATCGTTTTCTCCCTCATATCAGCAAGTGCAACAACAGTAAAATAATTTTTTCCTCCTTGACACACCATCTGTTGCGTTCCGAAAGTTTACATTAAAAAAATGACTATTATTTTCAGTTACATAAATGGAAAAAAAAAAATTCTTAAATCAAAAAAAAAAAGGAATAAATCAGTCAATCATGAATTATCTGATAATGTTCTACTGGACATTCATCAGATTTTTAATATATTCCAGAAGAAAGCAATGTTTAAAACTAGACTTATTGATTAGTAATGGATGACTAAACATACAATAAAAATTTCTTGCAACTCCGAAAATTCTTGTTACATGCCAGAATTTAAAATCATAAATTAAAATTAAAATCGCAAAAACCAAACCTATCAATCATATCATCGTGGAAACATTACTTAAATTAAATTGATTCATCTATGAACTTAAATAATAAATGGAAGAAAAAAAAAAAAACTAATGGTTAAGTGATTGATCATCGTTTAATTACAAGAATTAGTTGGATTACTTCCCTAATAAGCTAATTTCTACAACATTTCTGACATGCAGTGATATCATAATTATTATAAAAATGTTCTAATTCAATTAATTATTATAATCCTTCCAAGAAAACAAATTTTTATCATTTAATCTGAAATTTTTCAAAGCAAAAAAAATTTTTTTTCTTTAAAAAAAAAGCAATGATTTAATAAGTTGTCTCGAAAAACTACAATTGATGGAATGAAAAGAAAACATCTTAAAAAAAATTTCCTGCAATTTAAAAAATGGGAACAGATGACGTGAATGACGTTCCATTCCATTTTTGGTCGGATAAGCACAAATGCAATTTTTAAAAATTTGATGATTATCATCTTATTATCTAACTTCAAATATCGAATTTCTCATCCAATATTATCTTCCAAATCGAGGAGTTAACAGTTCGTGCATTTTTTTACTGGAAAAATTTGTTGAATCTCGAAATATATTCAAAAAATTACATTTCAATAAATTCCTCACTCAGATCGACACCTGAATAATCTTCCGTTTTTTCGATATTCACCAGCAATAAGTATAATTTCCTCCAAACACTTTTTCTTGTTTTAATTGAATTGTTGAAACCTATAAAATGACAATGAATTATTGCAAATATATTTCAATATATTTATGAAAATAGTAAAATGATGACGAAAATGAGACATAAAGTAAATTTTCACAAAATAAAGGACAATGAAAAGTTTAAAAAATAAGAAGTTTAAAAAGTTTTTTTACTAGCTCAACAGGAAATAATCATCAATTGGTAAATCTGGTTATTAATTGATAATTAAATTGAAAATAAATCATCAATTAGTAAATTTGTTTATAAATTAATACTCAGATTTAATTCTTGCTTCATCTGAAAAATTAAAAGAAGTATGAATTAAATCTAAGTATTAATCTACAAACAATTAACTTCATTATTGAACAGTTAGAATATTCAAGTTTAATTATAGTCAAATTAGTCAAATTTGAAAACCGAATAATCAAATTTGAAAACATTATATTGATAATTATATAAATAATAATACAAAATTCGTCGTATAGGCATATTAATAATACAAAAAAGTTCAAATTTTATTATTTGTTAAGTAGTTTCTAGAAAAATTGAACATTTTAGCTCAAAATCGATAGTTTTACAAAAATTGAAAATTCTATAGCACAAAATACTGAAACATGAATACACTTCATTCTTTTCATTTCTGATTATCTATCAATAGAATGAATGGAGCGAACGTTATTTGTGTTATCTTCTCGATTTTTCATTATCTTGAGAAATAGAGAAAAATTTTGTATGCAAAATAAAAAACAAGTTTATAGTTGAAAAATTATTTAAAAAAAAAAAATAAAATAAAATAAAAGAATGAAAAAAAAAAGGAGAATAAACGGAAAATACTCGTTGCTATCATTTCACTTTTCGTGATTAATCGTCAATTTGTAGGTGCTGCACACGAATAATCAAATTAAATCTGTCGCAAAAGCAGTGAATTTTAATGAAAAAACTCGAAAAGAAAGCGAGAAAGAGAGAAAGAGAAGGGAGAGAGAGGGGAGAGAGAGAAAAAAAAAGAATTTCACTGTAAGCTATATGAAAAGTTTGTATTTATATCTTATAGAGCGATGAATATTTGGAGAAAAATATATAGGTGTAAATAATTATTTGAATAAAAATATAGATAAATACTTCTACTTCTACTAAGTTTTAAAAAAAATTGTACGGATGATACCTCTACTGTCTAAATTCGAAAAAAATTTATAAAATTAATCGAAATCACATAACATAATTAACACATGCTCAATTATCATCATTATCATCATTAGTAAATATGCATGTTACATATAAATAATTGATACTGAAAAGGCAGTAATTATCATCTAAATCCCATGACAAATATATTACTACTTATTCCATCATTATCGTTAATTAAAAATAATTATCACTTATTGGTATTCTAATATAATTATCATCAAAATCAATAACACTGTTTAAATCAATACTAAACTATCATCAGCGTTCCGAAAATTTTACACAAAATTTTGGAATTTATATATATATTATTATTAATTACTACATTATCATTATTATCAAATATCCCTTATTATTAAATATTATCATTGTCATTATCACCATCATTATTATCACTATTCGAAATTTAATATTCTTTATAGTCATTCTTCTCTCTGTCCTTGAAAATAATAAATTGTACAAATCATGAAAAATAGTTGAAAATTCAAAACAAAAACAAATGACACAATTGATCGTTATCATTTTAACAAAAAAAAAAAAAAATCTTTTTTTTTTGTTTAAAAAAATTTGGAAAGAAAAAGAGACATATATGGGTTATTCAAGAGAAATAATAATTCACCAGTATTTTTTTTTCAGTTCTCCATTTGCTGTCAAGATTAGTGAAATTTACTGATTTCTTTTTTCTTTTTTTTTTTTTGATGAGTGATAGATTAAATTACTAAGTTTGAATAGCAAATTATTACCAAACAATATATTCATTCCATTACTGTAAAGCTATTTCCAAAAATTATATTACGAGAAGTTTTAAAATCCAACCAAAGATCATTATTAAGCTTCAGAAAGTTTTTTTTTTTTTTTTTTCGCCATATGGGACATTTCGAAAAGTCGAAGAAGAACAAAACTAATTAATAATTCTATATTTTAGAATGCACGCCATGTCTTCTATTAATAAATAAACGAAACATACTGAATTTGTGTGCAAGACCACCTTTGAGTTCTAAATTTCAAAAAATATATGTAGTTCCTTTCATTCCTATTGTCAAGACCTATTTGGCCCATTGAGAAATAGCTAGGAAAAGTTCAACATTTGTATCACGTTCGAACTTAATGTTAAAAATTGTTCAAACCTAAAAGAAAAATTGAAGGCGCAAATGCCCAATTCGAAGAAAATCTCGTCATATTATTATAAATTTCTTCTCACTTAAAACATCAAAAATTACGTTCTAGCAAATTCATAAGCGATTGGAAATATTTCGAGAATCATTTCGCATTATTCCAGTTTAAAGTGAAAAAAGGAAAGTAAATTTTATTCAAAATAAAACAGTACAGAAATCTATTCAATTCAATAAAAATGCCTTATCAAAGCTCCACAAAAACTTTGCCTTAATCAAATTCATTGATAACAAAATCCAAAACACTAAAATCATTATCGAAAAATTATACAGAACTAGGTATAGAAATAAAAATTTTTGCATAATTTTCTTTCATTTTCACAATTTCAACTCTCTTTTAGATTGACATTCACATTATAAGATAAATTTTTCACCTACGACCGAAGATTTAACAGTATAATCAATATAAATAAAAATATAAATCTTTGTTCTAGATAAACAAAAATATAAATCTTCGCTGTTACTCCTCATATAATTTGGCAATTTCTTCACTGATTGCTTTCAAATTTTGACACAATGCTGCATTCAAATTTTTTATAGATATGACTATTTTTTTTTTTTACCTATCACACTTGAGACAAGTAAAAGTTAACGGACTAAATTTTTTGACCACGCTAATTCCTGAATTGTTCATTTTTACGCAACGTTTCAAATTATTCACCGATTGATTTGAAATTCCGAAATATCATTACATTAGAATAGGCATGTTTTTATATGTAGATATAAGGAGCATGTTTAAGAATATTCAAATTAGATAGAGCCCGCCATGACAATTGATGACTTCTCATACACTAATATTTACTTAGCATGACGTGGCAAGCAATTAAGCCGATAACTTATCAGTTATCAACACCAAACAAAGCTGTGATAAAAGTTTTCTTCTTAGCTGACAAAACTATCATTATTTTTCCCCTTAACTTCAGCAAATGTTATAGGTAACGATGCCTTCAATGTAATGTTTAAAATGAAATGAAACAAAATCTGCTAAAAGTTTTATTTATTATCCAGTAGTAGTAGTGACTTAATTTCATTTAACTTAACTACTACTCAAAGTTAGTTCTAGTAACTATTAAGACAAATAGAACAAGTTTTATTAGGGCACAGTATCAAATTTCTATTTTGTTTCATTAAGGCATTGTATCAAATTTTAAATAATTAAAAATCTTCAACTATAAGTACATATAAGTATAATAAAATATACACAAATATAAATAAAATTATCGATAACAGAGAAATATACAATATACATCTAGGCATCAAAAATTTCAAATTTCAAATATGAAATTTGCAAAAAAAAATGATTTAGAAATTGAAGAATTTGGTAAATATTACTGCAAAAGAGAATTTTATGCAAAAAGGAAGGAAGAAATTTGAAGAGGAAAAGTGATTGGAACAGCAACAAAAGTAACAGTTGTTCCACTTTACAACATTTTAAATGAGCTCGAGCTCTCGAGCTTTGAGATCAGTTTACAGCTAAAACTAATAGATATTTGAAATAACGGCATAGGAAGAAAGAAAGATGACTAAAGAAGCATCAATAAATTCTAAACTAGCTTCGAATTTCAAACCTATCCTTTATAATTCATCACTCTTAAAAAAAAAAAAGAAAAAAAAAAAACAAAAAAAACGAATTCCTTCGATCGCGCTATCTCATCCATTTTATCCTCCTGTCATTCAAAAATTCTTATTTCAATTTTCTTCCAACTCCAATTTTTACAATTTGATTCTCTATATTCCAGAAGAAAAGTATACGTTTCAAATTTATTTGAAATGTATCAAAATCTTCTAAATAGGTTGAAGTATTCATTCATGCAATATTTGATTTCTTAGGGAGAAATTTTTATTGAAAGATAACATATCTACCTGTCATTCTTTTTTCAATTTTTTCTTTTCTTATTTTTTTCATTTACGAAAATGGCAATTTGTGAGGCTTTTTAATTTTTGAATGATTACAGCCAAAATGTAACGGAACAACAGCGCGTATTAATATGTCATCTTTGATGATTGTCATGTTGGTGTCATGAGTTGACGAATGGAACAAATAAAATAATCAGGATATGAGATGATTGTTGTTGACATTTTAATGAATTGTGACATTTTTAGAAGTTTTTGGAATACTGGAATGGGTATTCGGAACATGTGAACTTAGATTCCAAAGAAATTTTCAAATTTTAAAACTAATAATTATCATTTCCAAATATGTGACATATTTTATTCTTAGAAATTATTATAACCTATTTTTTTCATTTCAATTTTACCCAATTTTATCAATTCCGATACTCCCCTAATTTTTTATTAAATTTTCATCATTTTTACTCCAGCTTTATTAGACTTACATCATTTTTACTCCAGCTTTATTCTAGTAACTCTTTCCTCTAGATTTTAATCATTTTTATCAATACCTTTTTTTTTTCCACTCATATTTGCGTTTTCGTTACCACTTTTTTTTGCAATCTTATATACTAATTTTCCGAATACATGCTCTCCAAAAATCGATATTGAAAAAAGTTTCACTTATAAATGCGATCATAGAAATTCCAAAGCGAATTTTTAAAACAATGTAAAATGTCACAGAATTAATATTAAAAGATAACAAAGAAGCTGATATTAAAAGTTAAATAGCAAATCCATTTAAATCATCGTCAAAAAAAAAAATTTTTTTTTTTTGAAGATAATTCCTGGAAATTTCAGATATTATTATTTCTTTTTTTCTTTATATTCGGTAATATGAATTCTAAAAAAATCATTTCAATCAAATGAAAATATCTTTAACATCCTCTTCTATAAGCTATAAAATACTGTTAAAAAAAAAAATTAATTATTGGAATTTATTTATAACATTTTTTCAGTCAAAAAAATCCTTTCCAAAATGAATGCTTCTTTATCATTTTTATTTCTCCACAATTTTTATTATCACGCACCATGATTTTCAGGAATAACTATTAAAGCACAAAACTTAGCAGACACAGAGCATTGCCTATTTATTATCAATAATTGCGGAATTTAAGTTTAAATAATTTAATGATTTATTGAAATATATAATATTAATAAATTCAACTGTTGCAAAGTTGAAATCGAATGATGCGTTCAGTCAGCTTTTCATTTCTGAACGTTCTTAGAACTTATTAAACTAGAATTTAAGAATTTTTTCTTACTGCTTAAATTTACATTGAAATATCGAAGGATTTAGTTTCCGTAAAGTGAAAAAATATGCAAATAATTACCATATGTAATAATTTGTTGTCAGAGTTTGTATCAATCAAAACGGCTTAAATTGTGACAATGAAGGAATGTTTCTGGAAAGTTTTTTTTTTTTTTTTTTTTTTTTTTTTTTGGTTTAATAGCATTTATTACATGAAGATTAAGAAAAAATTAATATAATATAAATTTTCTTCAATATGTAATCAGAAGATTAATATAATTAATACAAATTAAATCAATATAGAGATATTAAAAAACTAAATTTCTGAAAAAAAATTCTTACCCAGAATCATCTAGGGAATAAAAAGTAATGGAATTATGTAATAAACAATATTTTTGATGCATAAGCTTAATTTCAAAGGATGGAATTTTTGAGAAAAAGGTGATTTGAACTTCATTTATTTAATATATCTATCTAACACATTTATCTAATGTTTAGAAATTCAAACTAATCTAATATTCAATTACACAAAAAAACTGAACTTCCGAGTCTTGAAATGAAATTCATTTCAGCGCATTAGCAAAATAATCAAAACAGAAAGATTCATTAGAATTTGGATTATTTAATCTTCTATACATCATGCAGCCAAAGAATCTTTGCTAGAATTATAAGTAACAAGCAAAAAAGTGTAGCCCTAATTAGTATCATATGAAATAGATTGAACATGTCCAGGCTGGATATTGCCATATGTAGATTTCTCAGGATTTAAGATGATACTAGTCAAAATATTTTATTCAATCCAGCTAATCGAGTTAGATGATTTGAAGTATCAAGCCTTAACTTAGCAATATAGCCGTTACTACTTTCATACCTAAAAGTTATCTAGGTAAAATTTCAAGTGAACAAAAAATTTGTAAGCAAAAAGTTAATTAATAATATTTTTCAATTTCTAGTTTTATCTATCATTTATAAGGTCAATAAGAAAAGTATCCGGTCAAAGAAAATCCATTAATAGAATTGACGATCAAAAAGGTCATTAATTCCTAATTTATATACTTGAACTAGAAGAATGAAACATGGTCTTTTTGTTCTTATCTTTTCATCACTGAATTCTTCAAATCATATTTCAACTAAAGATCTATCTTGACATTATTTTTCATAGATTTTTCAGATTGTTTTTCCATTCATTTTTCTTCAACTTCCTCATTCTTGTCTAATCAAGAATGAAAGAGTTTGAAAATTGCAGCAATTTGCTGAAGAAATTCGATTGAAATCTACCCATTTAGTAACATAAACAATTATATATGCAAAATATATATTACCATCTATGAAAAAAGAAATACCAAACGATAATTAAATCTTTTTTTTTTTTTTCAAATTTCTTATCTATCAAATTTATAGCATCTTATCTGAGAATATTTATCTCTCTATTCGTATCACTCATATTCGTCTTTCTATGAAAATTGCTCGAAAAATCAACAGGAATTTTTTAGTAATTACAGTAAACGAATAATGAATGAATGAATGCTGATCAGGAATTTCCGAAGAATAGTTTAATATCAAAAAAGATTTCAAAAAAATTATGAAAACAAATTGCTTTTGAAGATATGAATACAATCAATAAATAAACAACTGTGTTCCAGGAGAAAAAAAGATAAAAATTAGCATACATAAGATTATCAGTAAATTTGTAATCAATGCGCTGAGCACTTAATCGATAAACAATCAATAGAGTCTTTTATAATCAGTAGAGATTTAAAGGCAAACTTAATCGATAAGTGACAATCTAACTTTTTATTTTATTTTTCTTTCAACCAAGTTAAAATCAGATCAAATCAGATCAAGTTAAAGACAATAAAATCCTTGTAGCCAATTATGTTGTTTCTATAACAGTGAATGAAATCAGAGAAATCATTTCAAATTGATTATTAAACTAGTACCAGAAGTTCTCTTCATAATATGTTCAAATAAAAAAAATGCCCTATAACCTTTGCCTATGGAATTATTTTACAAAAGGCATTCACTCTTTAATAGAATGTACTAATTTTCGATGCACAGTATATTAAATAAAAAATGTAAAATGACAATTTTTTTTATCTTGAATTAAGCTACTCTTCATCTAAATATTTAATGAGAATTTAAATAATTCATATGAATCATTGAATTGACGTTTAAAAACATTCCCATTGGAAAAGTTGAATTAGAATGAATATTCATTATGAGTAAATATATGTAAATAATCAGCAATTAACAGATTGAAAATTTGAAACTGAAAAAATACTCAGTAGGAAAAGAGAAAGGAAAAAGAAAAATGAGAGAACATTTCAGATTGATGCGGCAAATTATTTTTGATCCATTCGAACTATATTTCAACAACATTTACAATCGTAGGAAAAAGGATATCAGAATTACGAAATTTCGATTCTCAATTCAGACAATACAAAAAATTCCTTGGAAAAATATCCCAAGAAATAAATCAAGAAATAATTTGAAAAAAGAAGGAAAGCAAAAGAGAACGAAATATAAAAAGCATAAACGAAGCATAAACAAAAGTAGAAAAGATAAAAGTAAAGAGAAAATTTTTAAGATTAAACCTATTTTTTACATCTATCAAATATCAAAAAAAAAAAAAAAAAAAGAAAAAAAATCAGAATATCAAAAAAATATTTAAAAAAAAAAGATTTTGCATCGAGATTTTAAAACTATTCGAATCTTAAAAGTCATCAAATGCTAGTAAAAATTTACAAAGACAAGAATAAAAATTATTATTCTTAATATTTCTAATACCTTTACTACTTTAAGCTTTATAATGGACACTTATAAATTCATAATTTAATGATATTACATTCTACTTGCCGTAAATTTAGTCTTCTCAACTTGATGAAATGCCAATATTAATTTAAGCATTCTGCAAGCATTTCAAGACTTTTAATATGAACAAATTTACTTCTCGTATTTGCATGCATGCATGTCTGCTTGAAAACTGATCGATAAAACGAACCAAAATTATAAATCATTTTTTATGGATAAATAGCTAATTATGTAAATTTATAATTTGAATTTCAAATTCCTGAAAGAAAGTTTGGTTAAACTACGAAAATAAAAAATTAGGAGTATTCGAGAAAAATAAAAATCGTACAATAAAAAAAAAAAAAAAAAAAGTTGGAAAAAGAATTAGTATTAAAGAAGTAAGAATTTTACAAGCGAAAAAAAAAGTAGTAAAATTTCATTCGGCGGTTTAATTTCACTACTTTACATATTTCTTTAATATCTTTGCGGCGATTTAACTTCACTATTTTACATTTTAAAAAAAAAAAAAATGAAAGATTTTTATCAATATGTAAAAATTGCATGGAAAAATGAAATAGTTGATTTAATTATATATGCATATATTTAGATGACTTCTATCCCAAAACTTTTTCATATGCTTTCTTACTCAAAATGCACATATTTTAATCCCTTATCCTTAACTATTCTTTTTGTGTTATTTGAAAATTATTATAAATTTCCTTTAATAACTCATCGTATCATCGTAACGTAAATTTAGATTTAAACTATCTATAAGACTGTACCAATTAACTAAGTTTAAATTTATAAAACAAAATTAAAATAAACTATGTGCTTGAATTTATGTAGCTTTGAGTCTAAACTAGCGATTTCTGAATCCTAGGTAGAATGTGAGTATTAAATTTAGCATTCAAAAACAGTGAAATCTAACAATTCGAAGCGATTAGTAATTAGATAATTTCACAATATCAAATTGGAACTTGAAGGTTATAATGATTAAATTAAGTGAAAATAATTACAAATTAATGAATGAAACGAAAAAGTAAACTGTAGAGAGTGAAAAAGTAATTGAAAATTTCATTCTCTTTTCTTCGATACTCTCTTAAACTTCCATCATCGTCGTTAAAAATCGATAAAAATAGAAATACTAAAATAAAAGCCAATGATCTAAGCAAATAAAAATGATCTATCAAAAACTTCAAAAAATGCTACCTGTACATTTTTTGGATGATTAAACGGTTTCCGTTGACTTTTTGAGGAAAAAAATTTTTTGAAAAGAAATGAAATTTCATATGAAAAATAATTACCTAAAATATGACAATATACAGATAGGGAGAGAAAAAGAAAGAAAGAAAGAAAGAAAGAGAAGTATAGATATGAATGTATGAGTGTTAAAATTTTTCGAAATGGATGAAATTTCCGAAAGCAACTACTGACAATCGACATTTAAACTGTGTAAGAGGGAAGAGAAGAGACCGAAGTACCGCTCGCTCATTGATATTCGAATAAATAAATGAATGATCATTCGAACAAATGATCAATTGTTAGTGAAATTGCCAACTCCAACCCTACCCTAAATCAAAACTTATTTCGATTCATTTCCTCTTTCTTTCATTGCTTTTCGTGAATTTTACATTAGGTATCAAAATAGGTACTGGAATAGATTTACGTGAAGATCCACATTCGATAACCTGTTCAGCGTCTAAAATTTGATAAATAGTAACACATATCCGTAATAAGTTTTATTTATGAAATGATTGATTGTTGCACGTCTAGGATTAATGTTTAGTCTTCGCAATATTACAGTATTACAATATTACACGTTACTAATTAAATTAACTTTCTTTAATAACAGATACACGTTGCTAATTAATGACAGATACACGTTGCTAATTAATGACAAATACACGTTGCTAATTAAGAAAGATTTAACTTTCTTTAACGACAGGTACAACAACAGACTTATGTGAAGATCTATGTCATAAAGATCTGTGTTTGATAGCCTGAATCAATTCTAAGATCTGATAAACAGAAATATATCCATTACAGATATTTATCTATGAATGATTGACGTTTAGGATAATGTTTAATCTCTACAGTATTATATGATGATAACTACATTAATTTTCTTAAACGACAAGTATTACAACAGATTTAGGAAAGACAAACGTTCGATAATCTTTTCAAAATATAGGAATTGATAAATAAATGCAACCATTTAGAAACAACTGAATTCAAAAATGATTTTTTTTTTTTGTACTTTTTTTATGCAAAAATGTATTTTTTGCTTAAAATTTCATGGCTAAAAGGATAGTATTGCAGCACAAAAGAGAAAAACTTGCAAATTAAGAAAAGAATTAAAATCATGAATTATTGTATTCATGTTTATTTATGAATGATTGATAATTATTGCATGCTGACGATAATGTTTATTTTTTGCAATATTACATAATTGCTAATTAAATTAACTTCCGGAAGAATTTAACTGAGGTAACACAAGTAAAGTAATGGAAAATATGCATACTCGTAACTTTAATCTTTTTCTTAATTTGCAAGTTTTCTACAATACTAATCGCTTATCCATGAAATTTAACCAAAAAAAAAAAAAAAAAATGCATTTTTACAATTCATTTATTTCTTATGTCAAAGAAATGATTGCTATTTCCAAAAACGGTGACTGAATAGGAGAAAAATATTAAATGGAAATAAAAAAAAAAGATCTAAATATAATAATTCAACAGTTTTCTCCTTCGTTGATTGGAAAATCTGAGAAAAGACGAAAATTTTTTTAATAAGGAAATCGAATCTGTGTATAAAATGGATGGAATTTGCACATTTAACTATCTCTCTTTTCAAAATAAAAGAAAAGAAAAATTCTATAGTTATAACTATTGCTCTATTATCGTTAAAAATATCCCAGCTTTTTTATTTGATTGAAAAACTTAACATATTTTTGCTGTTGAAAATGTTTTTATTTTTTTTTACTCGATTTCAAGTTAAAATTATTCCATATCGTTTATTAATTAGCAAGAATGTACGATAGTTTGATATGGCATACAAAGAAGGAATTCAAATAATATAAAATGAATGTTGAAGAAAGCCATTCTTGGTTTATTTGTACAATTATTGTGAATTTTATAGTTTCGAATTAAATCAAATTAAATTTAAGTTTTACAGTTTCCAATTAGGATTTAAATTTGACTGAATTAAATCATTATCCTCAATGAAGTTCACAACAACAAAGGGAAGAATGAGAAAATAAAATCGCGTACCGCGTACCGTACCAATTAACTATGAATAATTCATCCATGCAATGTCAGTTTACTAACAATTTCACAATTTTCTAAATTCCGAGAAAAAGTCTTTTACCAAACTTTTATTATGATTCAAATCAATTCAAATCTAATGAAGGATAAAGTTCTGTGCAATTATCAGATCGAAATTTTCGCAAAATGCAAATATTTTAGTTTTTCAGTCATACAAATTTCTGAAACATCATCATTTTATTGATTCATTCAGGTTTCTGAATCATCATACTCTATCGTTTAAAGAAATTATATATCAAAAAATGTAATTTTATATGTCAGCTATTTCAGTAAGATTGAAAAATCGATAAAAAAACACAATTTTGTTATTACAGTTATCAACTTTTATTCTGATTTATTTGCTTATTTGCTAATTAGCATTGTAATTCCAATTAAAAATTCGATATTTATGAAATATAAACTTAAATATTATTCTTCATAAGCCTAATATTATTTTCAAGCTTCTCCTGTTTTTCATCTCACTTTATGTATCTTTATTCGAATATTTTATTTTAATTGCACGATGTAAAAGTTCATTTAAATATGACTCTATTTTCACCAATTATTTTGTAAGCACATTATATTTAGCAGCTATATATTATTCAGAAAGATTTACAGAAAGGAAGACAAAATAATTTAATCCTTTCGATTCGATAATAATGATATCACAAATAAATGAAATAAATTGATTCTGTTTTCGTATGCATTTGCAGGATAATAAAATTAATATTTCATTCTAATTTGAAATAGAAAGATATAAGGACAGAAGACTAAAATAAATTTATATAAATTGAAATTTATGATGGCTTTTTTGCTAGAAAATCTTATAACTAAACATTAAAAGTAATGGACCTTTCTCTCGAAGTAAAAGAAATGAAAAAAAAAGAAAAAAATTGACAAGATTTATCAGAATGTCAAAATAAAAATGATATTTGCATCATCGGATATATCACAATGTGATTGACGTAATGTATGAAGATAATTGATGATATTACGTATGAAAAATCAAGAAAAATAAAGTTATATTGATAGCAATCAGAAAATGAAAAAAAAAAAAAGATAAAAAATGATGTACAGTAAGAATGAAGCAGAAAATATCACTTATCAGAGGAGAATTGGATTTTGATTGGCAAATCATTCGGTTAAAGTAGATATAATGCTATAAATGTGAGTGATATTAGATATGAAAAAACCAAGAAAAATATATTAATAACAATAGAAAAGTTAAAAGAAAAGATGATGCATGGTAAAGATAGAGTGGAAAATGTTTATCACTTATCACAATTAAATGTAATTAGCGATTATCAGAATAAAAGAGACGTAATGTATAAAATGTATGAAGACGTTGAATAAAAAAAAAAAAAAAAATACGTCAGAAAAAGAAAGAAATGTTAATAGCAATTGAAAAATGAAACAGAAGATAAAAAATGATGAACAATAAGGAAATGGAAAACATTTATGACATATCTTAGAAAAGAATTAGATTTGATTAGCAATTATCAGGATTAAATATTTACATGATGTATTTTTACAAGCTTGTTAAAAGATGAAATAATAAAAAAATATAGAAGAGGAGAATAAGTATGCTATGAGAAGGAAGAATTGAAGATGTGACAAATAGAATTGTTCTAAACCGGTTTCATATTTTTGTTCTATTCAACAATTCCATTACTGCACAGATAAATAGCCGTATCAATGTCAAAAGTGAGAAACGCCAATATGACATAAAAACTTGAAAAGAAAAAAAAAAATCCTAGGAAAAAACATAGAAAATGAAACATCATGAATCAAACTCATTTAAAATTTTTCAACATAAATTTAAACGCCCTTCTCCATTTATGTCTATTAAATGTTCTAACTTTTATAAGAATAGATTTTCATCTCTTCAAGAATGTAGTTGAAAAAAAAAGGGGAAAAATAATGGGAAAAACTTCTATACACGTCAAAATTATTAAAATCAATTCTTTAACATAAATTCGAGTGTTCCTTAATATATTCCATTCAATTTTCTGATTTTAATAGGAATAAATTTACAACTCTTCAAAGAAGTTGATTGATTTTATAAAAATTTGCAAAAACAAAATGAAATTGAATTCATTTTATGTTTGAGTCTCATTAAAATACATATATATAACATCCCACTAGAAACAACATTTAAAAAAAAAAAAAAAAAAAAAACGAGAACAAAAACATTTGATAACAAATTATTGAACGATAATGAAATCAAAATTTTACAATTAATTAAAATGAAACCAGAGAGTTCGCATTTGAAATACATTAACGCGCTTTGGAATGATTGGGAATTTTTTTCAAAATGCTTTACATTGAAAGAAAAAAAAAATAAAATCAAGTTTTCAAATTCTTCTCTGCGATGCTTTTAGTATAAGTACAAATTATTTTTCAAGAAATTTTGAAGAAAATAAGAATAAAATTGAATTCCCTGAAGTATTTTTACACACTGCGGTTAAAGAAAAAATAGCCTTACATTACAACCTTTTTCCAATTTTTTTTTTTCGTATTCGCCTACTTCTTGAAAATGCTGATAACAAAAAATATCGGAAACAAGTTTAAATTTTCATCTGAAACTTTGCTGCAAATTAATTCATATAGCTTCATTACAAATCAATTCACAGGATCCTTTGTTTTCCATTATTTATTAATTAATTAATGATTAACATTACATTTCTCGACTATGCAAATCTCGTCATCTCATAGACTGTGATGAAATAATCCATCTACTAGAAGTTTGAATCTACATTAAAATACTAGCTTTGAGAGCCGGTGCAGCTAGTCTACATAAATAAAAAATGTCCGCTCACTTAGTTTTATTTATCATAAGTGTGACATGCAAAAACAAGTAGATATAAAAATACGTCCGATTCGAATGCAACAGTGTTTCAAAATTTCAAATCAATCGGTGAAGAACTTGGAACGTTGTGTCGGAAACCACATCATTTACACTTTTTTTTTAATATAGATTATCTACTGACTATTATCTAACAATGAATTAATGATTGGTTAATCTCACTTTGTTTATCTGATAATCGAAGCGTTTTGGCGGGAAACATGTTTATCCTTATGGATAGTAGGTATATCTATATTGAAACACGCGCTTATTCGAATGCAACGTTACATCAAAATTTTAAAGCAATCGATGAAGAACTTGGAACGTTATGTCAAAAGCCACAACAAACATTTATATTTTTATTTATATAGATAATTTAAGTGAACAATTATGATTAAGTTTGAAAAAATTTTAAAAAGCAACTTCTTTTTTAACATATTTTCATTTGATCTTCATATTTGCATATCAATTCAGAAATCCACTGTCGCCTATTTGACTGTTATTCTTTTTTAATTCAACATCATTCCAAAATATATTTATCTGAGCTTACTTTCAACTGCTTAATTGAAGGCTACTTTGTTTTCAATTACTATTACTTAATCCATTTTCAACTATTGTTTATCAAACCTTAACTATCTATTCCTCCATTGTATTTCATTTCATTTCATTCTCATTATCTTTCATTTTATTCTCGAGAATTATATTCCAAATTAAAGAGGCAAATGAAATTCCTCTTATCGGTTGATTAATGTGAACAAATAGAATTTATTTAAAATAACTGCCCGACAATAGTTAAATACATGGCTTAATCAAATATGGTGATTGCTACTTAAGGAATAGAAAAAGGAAAGAAATCCAGGAAAGCAATACTTAGTTTTCATTATTTGTCCAGAAAAGAAAAGAATAGTAGCATAGTCTAGAATTGCCTAAAGTAGAGACTAACAAATCGGAAAATAAATCCCTCTAGAAAACCAATAAAAAAATGCATCATTTTTTTGGCAAAGTTTAAGAGTTTATCGGAAAAATTTAATAGATTTTAATTCTAAATTAATGAGAATCAAAATGTAATTTTGAGTCTCTTAAAAATTCAAACAATTAAAAGATATATCCAACAATTCTAATGGTACATAATGATTTAATTACTGAAGAAAAAAAAGTCAACTTTTTAAAATTCATATAACTTTTGTCATAAACTTCTGCGAATTTTCGCTCAATGTTTTATATTCTCTATTCATAAAAAGATCGTTCTAGTGCCCCAAAAAAATATTTAATCTTATCGCTGTAATGATATGCAAAAAGGAAGTTTTCAGCTTAAACTAATAAGACTGCTCTAGAAAAATCAGTAATGCCTCAATCTTTTCCATGGAATTTAAGATAATTGCTCGACAGTACTTCAATATATTTAATCAAACATGGTCATTACTACTATTTTAACACACAATTTATATACATTTTTTCGCAAACGATCTGAAAAATCTATAAAATTATTCCTATATTTGATATAAAATTGAATTTCGACAGATGAATGAAATGAATGAAACCTCTTATACCTGAAATTTTTAAAAAGGTATTTAAAAATTTTTTTAAGATCATCTTCAGATTGAATTATGGACAAGACTGCTAATGGATTCGTTTTTGATTCATTTTTCCCAACCAAGTTATCATCAGGTTTTAAGTAAATCTAACTTATGAAGGAATGGAAGAAAAATGAAACATTTTCAATTGCTCAAATAAAGATATGAATTGAAGAAATTCAAATTACCTGAACTGAAAAGGAAAAATTAATTTATATGTATTTTTGCAAACGATCTAAAAAATCTATAAAAATTATCGTTGTAGTTGGTATGAAACTGAATTTCGGCAGATTAATGAAATCATTATACCTGAAAAAAAGCTGAAATTTCGTTGAGAAAAAAAATTCTTAATTCATAAAGAAAAGTTATGATATCGGTCAAGTGAACAACTGCAAAAATTAAATTAAAAATGAATAAGATTTTAAAGATTTTTAATGTATCGAAGTTATTAAAATTGATTTGAAATTTGGAATAGATCTAAATAACGAAATAAATGGATAGGATTCGATGTTATTCATCAATTCTTTTCTTTAAAAGATTTTCAATTACTAGCAATATTGATTTCTTGAAACTTACACGCTTAAATAATCTGGTTACCAACGTCGTTTTTAGCCTTAAATAAATGGACAATATATGCTTTTAAAAGAATTTCAATTTAATAAAAGATAAATAGATAGTAGGACGGATAGATTTTCTTATTATAATTATCTGATCTCTTTAAAAAAATCGATACAACGACTGCTTAATTGTATGATTTCGATCAATTATCAAATCTTCCTACTCCGGGCAAAGATATCAAGTCATTAAAATTTACAGGAACTTTAATACTGTACCGCTCAACCAATATTTTGCTGAGCTTAATTATGATTTTGATAGAAGAATCATAAAGTAAGCTTTCATTCTATGATGAAGTAATTATGCAGTACCGTGAAAAAATTAAATTATAAAAGCATTCGGAATCACAAACTCGAAAATTCTACTAAAACACATAGCTGAAATTAGCAAATGAAAAAAAAAAAAAAAAAAATATGCAATTACAGTTATGCAAAATCAGTAGTAGGAAATTCCACCGAAAAATTTGTCATTGACATATAATGTTGGCAGATATTAAACTACAACACATCCAGAAAATTAGAAATTGCAATTTTGCATTATTGTAAGCAGCAAATGCAAATAGCAAGATAATGAAAATTCAGAAGAATATTGCATTTTATATTAGCATTCTCATCTTTATGGAAATCATCTGCGATAATTAACTATCAGATTTGATTTTAGATGTTATCATGCAAAGATTCTAATCATATGACCTGCATATAAAGATGATATTCCTCGTTGTTTAATATTAGCTAGAGTTACAAGCCTACTTCCATCTTCTCTCTTAAAAATTTAATCTTCCTATTATGTATATAAATCAAAATTTTTTTCTTGAAATCATAAATTTTAATTAATGATATGTCTAAAACAATTTAAACAGTTTGTTTAAATAAAATTTGCTGTATAAGGAATGAATTAAGATGGCCGGCAAATAGTTTTCAAAGTAATAATAAACAAATAGCATTTCTCACATAACATAATTAAAGTTCACAAAATATTTGTTCACGGGAGTTAAACTTGAATAGAAAGTCAATTGCAATATTATTTTGCAAAACAAATATTTATTACTTTTATATTAATGATAAGTGAATTCATTGAACAATTAATTAGTTCAAGAATGCATTAATTGATATAACTAGTTCATTGGTGTAATTAGTTTCTGAAAAATAAATTTTCTTTACATTAACTTATTTCTTCCATTATCAATACTTCTATACGAAAATTTTCAATCTATTCATCATATTAAAGCAACCTATACAATGAGTAGCGATAATTCTGATCATTATCAATACAAATTATCACTAACATGATGAAATTAAAAAAAAATGTTTGAAGAAAAAGAGCAAGCTATGTGTTGATAATAATGATCAAAATACTATCAGGATTGAATACAGACAGGACAGTTCATAATGATGGAATAAATCTTCATAATGATGGGATAAATCTAATAGTGCGAAGATCAGTATTATCAAGAAATAGAACATTTGTTACATATCAAATAAAAGATAATGATCGGTGATACTATCATTAATACTACGATTAGTAATAGTATCATTACTATTTTCGGTACTACCAATAAGTCATCATTGAGATCTGATGAGGACAATGACCGTACAAATTATCGCTGGTCAGTTCAAATATGTAGAACAAATATTTTGCTACTATTCTTCGATAATTAATCGCAAATTGTGCCATGATGGCTTTAAATGACGTGATAAAACGGAAAGAACAGGATAAAACGAGATTGTTATCAGTGCGAAAATAAAATTTGTTGGATGAAATTCAGGCCAAATCTGGATGGAATTTCGGACTACACTTAAATAGGAATTCGGACCACACCGATCGTTTTGATCACTAAAACTGTCGTTAATTTTTTTGAACAGATTGTTTAACTGATTTTATTTTATTAATTAAACTTATTTTCAGAAAGAAATGAAGGAAAAATTACAGAAAAAAGCAAAGGGGGAAGAATTTAAAAGAGAAATATTCAAGAAAAGCCAAGAGAAGTAATATTCCCAAAAGACTTTTAATGTACCACTTTTTAAAAATTCTTTTCATCATTATGGAAGTAAAAAAGAAAAAAAATCCCCATTATTCTGAAAAAAAAAAATTTCTTTTTTTTTTCCAAAATATCAATTCTGATGAATAAGCTAGATAAATTTATTTTTAGCAGAATCTCTCTCTAGAAAATTTTTTCACAAAAAAGCAACATTTTTCCAAGAAAAAGACTTCCGTATTTCAAAAAAAAATTTTTTTTTAGTCTTTTTTTTCAATAAAAAAATTTCCTTTCCTAACATTTCTTATTGATTTTGTTACAATTATGAAAAAATTCCCACTTTTCCAAGAAAAAGAGAAAAAATTAGTTAATGTGAAATATGAAAGTATGGAATTTCACGTAAAGATGATAGATAATACATTATTTCAAATTTTGCCTTCAACTAACTTGACCTGTCTACTTAATCAATGATTTATCTTCGTCAATCATCATTGTTTTGTTCGATTTCTTACCAAAATTTCAACAAAAAATTTGTAACTTTTTTTTTTTAGTCTCAACGAAAAATCGTCTGACTTTTCCTTCGCAATTTCAACAAAAAATTACCCTTAACTTTGTCTGAATTTCTTTTCGAAATTTCAACAAAAAATAGGATTCTATCAATACCAAACTTTTCAGTTGGCATTTTTTAAGATTCAGGAATATGGTAAATGATGCGATGAACAGCCGGTAGATTGAAGATGAGAACCCATGTAAAAAATTTTTAAATTGATATTTGACCAAAAGATTAATAAAATTATCAAAATAAGTTGAAATAAATGTGTTTTATGGAAAATGATTTGAATAATTTCTAGGTCTCTGACTTCAATTAAATTATTGCTTTTAAGAAATGCTATTTAGCCAAGTGCTCTCCATATTTTTTCTTTTTTTTTCGGCCTAGATACGTTCACCATGGGATACAAGAAACATAGGATGTAGTAGTTTAATGCTGACAAGTTGACTTTATTTCACTTTTATGTACGAGTAATTCAAATGTGAGACGAAGAATTTCATTCATATTTAAAGGAATAAGTATAATAACAATTAAATAAACTGGAATTTAAATGAGCTAAATAAACTTATTTTCGATCAATAAAAGGCAAGAAACAAACAATCAGGTGAAATGCTCTGATATTTTTTTATTTCTATTAATTCAAATTCTTTTAAATGAAATTATCAGTTTTTCTCCTTGCCATGCAGAACATTTAGCTAAAAAAGAACGAAAATTGGCTCATCAATTACAGAAAATGGACAAGTTTGAGCAAATCAAGAATTTGATGAACGAAAAAACATCAAATATTTTCAATAGTTATCAATCATTTCCATTGTTTTTTCTCTTAAGCTTTAACGGTAAAATACATGAATGTAAAAAATAAAAATAAAACCGATAAACATTATTTAAGCGTTTACAGATGGTTGTATATTATAGCTTAAGGTAATAATAAAGATGGGATTGGTTCTGGAATTCGTGCCTTGCGGCCATTTCTTTTCCTCATCAAAGTTAAAGCCGACTGATGTCAAATGACGAAAATTTTAATTTATGAAAGAAAGTACCGAATAAAAAGTAAACTAAGTGGAAAGAGAATAACTTTATCGCCTAATAAAACACAGCAATAACAATTGCTGACTAATCAATTTGTAAATCCCCAAATCCAGTATGAACAGATTGCAACCAATAATGACTGTTTCGATGGGAAATATTACAAAATTTGCGTTTTAGAGATCTATCAGAAAAATCTGGCGGAAAGAATAAGATATAATTAATTATCGAGTTTTATTAGCAATAAATTGCGATAGCTTAATGTTAATAAATTTGACCAATTAATTGCCCAATAAATCAAATATTAATATAGTGTTGGAAATTTCTAAATTGATTTAACGATTTGAAATAACTTTTTTAATCAGCAATCTCTGCATTTACTAATTTTGTTTTATCCTATAAATACGTCTGAAACGAACGTGAACTTCCTACTTATGTATCAATTCCAACGAAATGACAATAATAAAATATAAAAACAAACAAATATATCTGATAAAACGATACAATTAAAAAACAGAACCACCGAACTGTTACTGTGCCGAATCTGAATTTTGAACACGTAATTTAGATTTCGCAGTACGCTCCCTGTAATACGTCGTGACGTGTAGTGTGTGATTTGGAATTTTCGATAGTCATCGTTATTTTTCATTCTTTTCACGTAATACGCACGTGTTATTTTAATTTTAAGTGCGGTATTCTCAGTGTTAAAATGACGATTCAATATATATGCGTATGTAGAAAAAGACATTAAATTTCTTTCTAATTGTCATGATTTTTTATTCTTTTCACGTGACACGCATGGGACAGCAATTTAATTTTTAAGTGCAATATTTTACAGTAAGAATTCAATATATATAAACATTAGAATGATATCAAAGGTTTGTTCGGAATGTTTTTTTTTATTTTGCAACTGACGATTATGTCTGTTTCTTTTCTTTTTTTTTATAGTAAATGGAGCATTTTTCAGATTTTTTCAAACTTTTTCAAATCTTAGACGTCTCGGTTCTCTAATTGAAGATGAACGTTGATCTTTGTTTGAATATAAAAAAAATAATTCTTAGTTTTGTTTCATTCAATTATTAAACTAGGTTTGTAGTTAGTGATAATAATTTCAAACTTTCATTTCTCATTTAATTCCTAAACTACATTTATAGTTAGTGATTAACAATAATTTTGAACCTTTTATTTCTCATGTTATGCCTAAACTAGATTTTTAGTTGGTGATTGACAATAATTTTAAATTTTTCATGCACTTTGTTAAGTGGACGCGTTGAGGAGACTTGTTAATTGTAAACATGCATAATATAGATTCCCTAACGAATTAAAAATAAAAAATATATGTATCTTACCCATTTACCTAAAATATGTCGAATATTTGCTGCTGAAAGTTTTTTGCAAGATTTGTCTAATTTGTCGAATGCTTAAAAATTGATAAAAAGACAAGTTACTTTTTATGTATTAATTTAAGCATGTAGATATGGCAGATAACTTGCTATGACAACTAATGTTAAGGAGAAAAGATGATATTAAGTCGAAGAAAGATATTTTTTTACTTTGCATAAATATAATTCTGTTTTCGTTGTCCATTAGACAGCAGTTTCCAAAAATAATAATAAATATAGAGATTGGATTAAAGGAAAAGATTAACCTAGCGTAATTATGTTTAATTCTGTTTAATGTAATTGTGATCAACACAGCTCATTGATACTTAGAATATCGCTGTGAGAGAAATTTTTAATGATTCAGATACTTGGAATTTTTCTATTTCTAGCGATATAAATAATGATAGATGACAAAAACGAGCATATCTTAAAGTATATAAATATAATTTTGATTTAAAAAGTTTTGTCAGTTAAATGTTTCTCTTACTTTTCTTTAGAATTTTTTCATAAAACGTTATTTAACAACGAATCAGCCGATAGCATCTTCTCAATGTTTTTCTTAAATTTCATATTTTCAAGATTTTATTCGTTGTTTATCATAGAAGAGTAGCAGCAAGCAGCTTATGACTCTGTTTTGAACAGATGGTTTAAAATTTTGAAGCTTTTTGAACATCTTATGGCAATAATAAGGTAGTCGAATTGCTTCTTGCTGTATATCCATCATCATTGATATTAGTGATGTGATGTTAGTAAAAGATATTTAAAGTGCACATTTTGTCTCCTGCGCTTCTGTCCTGAAGTCTCATCCGCTCTTGCTACGGTCGTATATTTATGCACAGAGCATATTTTATCGCCGCAAACAAAATCTTATCCTCATAGAAATTTCTTGAAACTTGTGTCAAATTTTATTTCTTAAAATTTTTATTTCACTTCCAGTCGACAGTTGCTTTATTATGATTTCTACTTGATCTTTTCATTTCCCGGTGATATAATTTGTATTAATACGTGTTTCAATTTCTGTTATTAGCAAGCAATGCTTTATTATGTGATTACTTTATTAAAGTAAGTCAATGTTCTTGATTTTATTTTTTTAAAAAATCGACATAATTATTTAATAATTGTTGTAAAAAATTAGATTATTGAATTATTGGCCGGAAGTGATCAGATCACAAGGGAGCTAGACCGATCGTACAGTGTAGAATGAAAGAGTAATCACTTACTTTAAATTATTAGGTTATAGATCCCTTTTTAATGCCGTGAAATTGATCTAATTTTCAGTCAAATTTACTGTGACGGGCCGATTTTGAAGGCTGTTCAAGATGCGCATTTATTTCCAGATTCGAAGCATTTTGTTGATATGCCCTTAAAATATGATCCAGGTATGAGATATTTTTACAGAACCCGATTTCGTTACTAAAGAAATGCTGCAACTTTTGAACATGTCGAAAAAACTTGGAAAAGTCTAATTAAATTTTTTTTTGTTTTTTATTGGGGAAAGCAGTAAAATACCGTGCTTTGAATTTTTAAAAATCTTAAAAATTTGTAGTATAGTTCCTGAAGTACATTTCTAAAATCTGCAGAACAAAAAAAAGTGAAGTAATAAATGATCGATGCAAGTTAGCGAATGTTAATAAGCTAGAAAGAAGAATGTAGGGAGTAGATGGATTCAAGTTCAGATGTTGAAGAATTTCGAAATTTCTATGCTGTTATCTTTTTGAAATAGTTTTAAGGTTTGACATATGCAACATTCTTCCAGTATTTTCACACAGGCTATTAGTTGTAGGCTATTAGCATGTAGGTTATTAGTCATTAGCTTTAGTTTCGTTTGACACTAGCAACACTTTTCCAGTATTTTCGCACGTAAGTTATTAGCTTTACTTTTTAACAATTATTGGCATAAGTGTATGCAAATATTATATTTGAAATTCATACTCTTTGATAGTGAATGATCATTTTTCATTATCAAGTTTCAGAAATTTTGAAATTTTTGTTTTCAAAATATGAAATTCATTCCATTTGAAATCCGATATTTATTTCAGTGACGACTTTGAGAAATTTTAATAATTTCGGTGAAAAATGGAAAAACAAATCGCTTTTACAAGAATTCGTGGACGAACATTTTGATCCTCCTGGATTTGAGCTAATCGAGTGGTATCCAGAGGACTGGATAGCTTTTCCATCAAGTTTCCTCAAAATTGAAAATTATCACTTGAGAAGATGGGCATTACATTTGCACAGAATATGGAGAGAACTTTGTAGAAGGGTAGGTTTTAATCTGAAGAAGTCTGTAAACGTTTTGCGAATGCAATAGCAAAAATTTTCAAGATAATAACTAGCCTACTTTTTCTTGTTGTCTCTTTTTAATAATGTTGAATTACTTTACTTTTTCATCTCCTAATTGGCTTCATTTCCCAAATATCTGAGAAAAAGAATTAGAATTAATATTAGCTGTTTATTAAGTACCTTAATAAATTCTAAGGTGAAAGATTTTTCTTTCTTTTTTTTTTTTTTTTTTTTTTTTGCCAGAATTTCCCCCAATTACGATGAAAATTACGTAAATTTTGAGCAAGCAATATTATAATAGTGCTTTAATTTGATACTTCATTTTTATAACTTGAACTTCGTTTCATTTTGGTTTCCATTTATAAGGTAAAAGACGATGTTAGACAGCACCAAGAACTCTATTCTTTGCTCTATGTTCCTCATCCTTTTATTATACCAGGTGGACGTTTCCGTGAATTTTATTATTGGTAAGTTACTTTTTATATCTTGGAGATCACTTATTTTGAAGAGAGATGTAAGGAGGGCAAAATTCTCTAATTTGAAATTTCTTCACATATATTGATAGTTATGTAATTAAACAAATATGAAGTTCAATAATGTACCCATGGTCGAAATGTTTCGTATTTTTTTCTGTTATAATGAGAGAATTAATGAAAGGATTTATAATCACTTAAGCAAGTTGCTATCACGGTAGCAAAAATATTATTTTCAGGGATTCCTACTGGATAGTAAAAGGTTTACTATTTTCGGAAATGTATGAAACAGCAAAAGGGATTGTTCGCAATTTAGCTTATATGGTTGAGAAGTACGTTATCTTTTTCATATACATTTTTTTATTATTATTTTCTAGAGATTATAATTTTCTTCAACAAGCATTTCCGACCAGTTATTTAATAAATATAAATAACAGTAATAAAATAATAGCTAGTATAATCAGTGTCTTTCAGTCATGGTTTTGTACCTAACGGTGGTCGTGTATATTATCTGTTCAGATCCCAACCACCACTACTTGTTCCGATGGTTTATGAGTGTTATTTAGCCACCGGTGATTTAGATTTTGTTCAGGAAGTTCGTATGTTTCCATATTTTTCGTATGATCAAGATGTTGGTTGCAAGTTTCGCTCAACTTATGGATGATCTCTAAAAATCGAGGAATTCGCAACATAATTAATGACAAATCTAATTTTTTGCTTATTGTTATCAAAAAATTATCTTACAATTTTTATTTGTCAAAGTCTTGTAATTTGAGTCTCGATTTTTTTAGAAATCGTTGGAAAGATTTATAAGTTAGAAGGGACTTGCAGGAATTCCTATTCTTTCATTGACAAAAATTGTGATTTTCTATGTTTACATATTTATAGATTCTTCCGATGCTTGAAAAGGAGTATAATTTTTGGATCTTGCAACGTGCTCGCTCACTCCATGTTGAAAAACATGGTTTAAATATTTCATTTTTCCAATATCGCGCAAGCATGAAAACACCACGACCTGAATCTTACAGAGAAGATTTGGAGTTGGCGAAAGATCTTCCTTCGATGGGTTAGTCTAAGATATTAGCACAGAAAGAAACGAATAATTTTCACAATTTTTCAATTTTTAATAGTCCTATAAATGCAGTCATTTTCCTATATTTGTGCTTCTTAATAACACATGCTAGTATTTATCCATTGTATTTGTTAATTTATTTTTGTTACCAGTTAAACTATTTTCCTTTTTTATTCTAATTTTTCACACTTCAGTTTATTAGAATAAACGATTGTAAATCAAAATTATCAGCTCATCTTTCTTCTTTTTTTTTGCAGCCGAAAAAGAATTGATGTGGTCGAACATAGCATCAGCAGCTGAAACAGGTTGGGATTTTAGTACCCGTTGGTTTTCACAGACTGGTCCAGAAAGACACGACATGAAATCCATTCGCACGTGGTCAATTATACCTGTTGATTTGAATGCTTTCATTTGCATCAATGCAAGAATTATGGCTTCATTTTATGAAATCACTGGTATTTTTTTCTTTTCTGCAGTCCTTCGGTGACTTCACTTTTGTTGATAAATTATTTAATTTTAGATATTAAACCTAATTTACTGTCATTATGATTTCATTAAATAATATTATTTTGTTATTTTGTTAAAAAAAGTACTTTTCTATATTCGCAAAGAATTAATTGTACCAAATGACAAGCGGAGTAGCGAGCGGAGGAGTTACGATTCCAAAAAAGGAAAAAATTGTGTAATTCTGAAAGTACAAATAATAATTCATTTTAATTTACTTTTCCTGATAACATTGAAAATATTCTGGTCATAGGAAAAAATTTTTCGTTATTACTCTCTTTTGTAGTGTTATAGTATGTAAAGTGAACTAAACTGAGCGCAAAATCATCATTTGAATTTGATTTTTAGGTAATTTCCGAAAAGTATCACTGTATCAATCGCGCTATGAAATGGCGAAATTGGTAATGAAACTTATTCATTGGAATGAAACTGATGGGATTTGGTATGATTACGATCTGGAGAAAAAGGTTTTTGTTAATGAAAGTAAAGATAATATAAGTAGCAAGTTTAAATTGAATCTTTTTTTGGCATGGGAAGCTCACTATCTCAGTACTTTTCTCCTTTTTTTTTTTTTTTTTTTTTTTTTTGGATAGGGAATAGTACAATTTTATAGCAGAAAATAATAAGAGACAACCAGTTTACTTTGTTCGTATTACTTTTTATAAGAAAAATGCTCACTGAGCGAATTATACATTTTAAATGCAAAATTTTAGCTTCACTCTAACACATATTATATTTCGAATGCTTTGCCTTTATATGCGAAGTGTTATGATGATGAAGATGAAACTATCCCGCACAGAACTTATGAGTATCTGAAGGTATATTTTCTGGATTTTTGTAGATTTTAAATCTTAAATATTTTTAGAAACATGATAAATTATAAGTTGTTGTTTCATTCGAAGTTTATTTTATATCTCTTTTGTCTATTTCTTCGAGCTACATAACTGTGCTGTGGAATGTTTTATTTCATGAAATCATGTAAGTTCTTATTTTGAATCTTTATTTTTGCAAAATATGCAGAGGGAAGGTGTATTGAATTTCACCAAAGGCTTGCCAACTTCTTTGGCCATGAAAAGTGAACAACAGTGGGATAAGGATAATGCATGGCCGCCAATGGTACATATGGTTATCGAAGGCTTTCGTACTACCGGTGATCCTGAATTAATGAAAGTTTGAATTTTTGTTTGTTATAATTTAGTGTAAATAGCCAAGTAGATCATTCTTTTAAAGAGTTCTCCAAAAATATGTAACCATTATTAGTTATCTTTATTGCCACTTGTTTGTGATTTTTTTACTCTTCTCCATTTTCTTGAATTAGAATATTTTATAGGCAGCTGAAGCTATAGCAACACAATGGTTAAGTGTAACATATAAATCTTTTATACGTACTCATTCAATGTTCGAAAAGTATAATGTCTCAGCATTTTCCGAGGAATGTAGTGCTGGTTCCGGTGGAGAATACGAAGTGCAAGTTCGTTTTAAATTTAAAGTTGATTTCTATTCCGATTTAAAGTAGAGCAGAAAGCTTTTCCTCAACGTGAATTACTGATCAGTTATTTTTCATATTTAACAGTTAAGTTTCCGACATCAAAGTTGAGTATCTTAACAACGCTTTATAATTTTGAAGTTGAATTCTTAGGCGCTCAAGCGCTCAATTTTTTTTTCTTTTTTTTTTTTTGCCGTTTATTAAATCAGATGTCAGTTACAGATATAATGCAACTGCTTTAGAAGTCAAAAATTGTAAATAAATCTTTTCAGACAGGATTTGGTTGGACAAATGGCGTCATATTGGATTTGTTGGACAAGTATGGACAAACGATGACTTCAGCAGCAGCTGTTCGAATACATTGGGCGTTTTTCATCATTCTCTTCTGCACTATGTTAGTATTTTTGACTAATTAAAGATTTTAAGTGCTTTAAAAATTCGTGAAGTTCTGAGGCACTTATACGATTTTCGTTTAAGCATGTCCCATTAATATTTGCCTGCTTTCGATCCTATAGGCTCTTAATAAGTTTCATCACTTTCTTTCGTTCAGATATCATGTTTTTTATTATAGTTTTTATCAAGACCTAATATAATATTTACTTTCGTTTTGTTTCTTTTTCCTCCCGTAAGGTATTCGTCATTTCCAATTATGTTTTGTATGCGCGACTTTTATAATAGATTCAAAAATTTTAAATTGATGATTATGAAAGAATATTTTCCATTTTTGATTCTAAAAAATTTTATTATTCAACTTTTTTCTGGGATGGATTCGTATAGAGAAAAGGAAATAAAATAGCAGTGACAGAAATATTTTGTTTGTATAATAATATTTGCAACTATAAAGAAATTTTTTTTAGTATGTCATCTAGCTATTGCAGTAAATAGAATTCTGTTGATTCTAAATTCTAATTACTTTGTCATTCATGCGGCTTTTAATTTTGATGCTTATAATTAACGATATTTTTTTAGTCAATGTTGGTTATCTGGCTGACAATTTTCCCGCTGGGATTTGTATACCGATGCACTGATTCCTTTAAATAATCAATTTTTTGTTAACTTAGACTTAATTGCTTTTGATTTACGGTTAGCTTTTTATATAAATAGAATGCAGATAATTTTTTCGTACGGTATACGTATTGTTGTCTCTTTTAAATGATATTACTTTTATTTTACATACTTTAGCTGACAACTGACAAGAAGGTAACAGCTGAGGAAATTAGTAGAATGTTAAGGAATTCAGGAATATTATTTTTATTTAAATAACTTCTTAATGATTTTGGCGTATAAGAAAAAAATCATCAATGTTTGTTTGGGCCGGTTGATCATGTATGTATAGAAATCCGGCTAACTTTCTAACAGTTGAATTGAAATTGTCTATTTTGTAATTTTTAGATTGTTAGCTGTGTTATATTTTATGTATTTATTCATGTTGATAAATTCAGCATTCTAACATCGTAATGAAACAGGATTTCTTCTGAATTTTACTGGATAAAAACTGATTGCTACTTCACTTTTTTTAATTAGTAATCTTTTTTTTTGAGTCAATTTATGCTTTATTCTAAAAATAGAAGATACATATTAAGTTCTATAGAAAAAAAAAAAATTATTTGTAATAATTCAACTATGAGTGACTTACTGGTGAAAGATATATTGATAAAATAATTATAAACGTCCAAGATGATGATTTGTTATAGATTTGCTATCCTACTGAGCTTTTTAATAGATATAAAAGCTAAATATTGTTGGAATTCAATTTCGCTATGCAAATAAATTGCTATAATTATAATCATTCTTCTGCAAATCATTCTTATCATTTCAAAAGAACAATCCAGATGAAATTCTTATCGTACATCGATTTATATGGAGTGGACTGAATTGAATTAAATGCAATATTTCGTAGCCATGAGAGTGAGCAGAAAGTAACAAAAAATTAACTGTTTTTGGGATTTCTTAAGCCACTTTTATGAAAATAATCATTAAAGAGCTATAAATTGATTAACCAAAATATATACTTTCTTGAACCAATTTTTCTGATTTAAACTCTAGTCATCTATTTTCGATTATGAATTAGTTCAACTTTCAAATTTTGAATTCGTACAAATAAATTATTTAACTTTTTATCTTTTTGTATTATGTTTCCACTCATCTTGGTGTAAATGTTGCAAAAGCTTGATTCCTCTCCTCTTCTTTACAGCACTTAAAATCTAGTTTTCCTCATGTAGTTAACTGAATAATGGTGGGAGATTTGCATTTTTTTTTTTTAAATTTTTGTCAACTTCGAGCTTCAAAAATAACGAAGCGACACTTTCGATGTTAATGCTTTTTGTGAGGTTGGAATTTTTCTAAAATAATTTTGCATTTTTATCGACACTTCCGAACTGAGAGCTTTCATTTCACATAATCCTGAAACATCTGACGACGGTTGAATTTCTTTAGTTTTCTCATAAAAAATGATATTCATTAATTATATGCAGTCTGAAACTGAATAAAGTAAAATTTGCGAATTTCTAATAGCTACATGAAAAGGATTTCTGAAATTTTTTAAATATGTGGAACTCAGTGCCAAATTTTTTGATTTTTTTAAACGAAATCTCAAGTTTCACTGAGAATTCGATGTCCGAAAAATTAATTTTACTTTAGTTTTGTTAAAATTCATTTTTCTTTTCTTAAATTTCAAGTGAAGTTAAGTAGCACTGATAATATTCATTGCAGTTTCGATAAAATTGCTTCAATTTATGAAAATCATTACAAATTTTATGAAGTTCGATTTTCTGTAATGTTTCAAAGATTACATCAAAGACAATAGTTATCATTTTGTGTAATAAATTTCCATTATTCATAACTATCTTCATTAAATGATTTAGTTGTTTCATTTTTGAAAGATAATTATCTGAATGAAGTAAAAATTCCTCGAAGTATTGTACTGACTTATCAGTTGAATTTCTTGAAATCATTACCTCGTCACAGTAAGTCTGAAGTATCTGTTTGTCAACTTTATTTAATTTCATTGTATAATGACGGAAGCTTATCATGTAAACTAAATTTTATGAAACTTATAATTTCATAGTATAATTATAAGGTAAAAAACGAAAAGTCTCGATTGGAAATTTATTATCAAAAACTTGCTATTATCGAGAAATGAACAAAGAATTGATCTATTTGGAGGAAGAGAAAGTCAAACAGTCAAAAAGTTAAGCGCCAATTTGATGATACATGATAACAAATCTTCTGTGAATTAATTATTTAAAATTATATCAAAATCGGAGGGAAAACTGATTGAATATGCTTCCTATCAAGAGTTTCAAGTTCAAAAAATTGCAGACAAATGTTGAACTTGTTGTAGTCGATCAAATACTATTTATTTGATTAGATAGCTTTGCTTTTGCTAAAATTCATCCATTTTGAATTTTAAATACCTTTTTCCCGGCTAGGGATTCTCAGCAGTTAAAGATTATTGATGATTGAATTTTGAATTAAAAAGCAGACTATTGCGTCATCTCATCTTAAATAAATTAATACAAGAATTTGAATCAATATTTCGAGAGTATGATTCTATGGCGTAGCATCATTTTGCCATTTGTCGAGAGTTCTGAATTCTCGTCATCGCCTTTCATATTTCGAAATTGATTGATTAAATTTTATTGATATTTTCAAATCTCTATTTTTCGCGCTATCTAGTATCTTTTTTTATATCTTTAGAACAATTCATTCATTCTTTCTTGCATAGAAATTTCAAATAAAACAAAAGCATCGGAGAAAATGATTATTTTAAGCAATGATTTATGCGATAATGAATTTGAATTTTTCGACGATGAATTCTTATCAAAGTGGAAGCAAAATTTATCAAATTGTGAAATATTCATTGCATTCAAATCATAGTACAAAGATCGAAAAAAAGCAAAAAGAAAAAGCAATTATAATTTTAATCAGAACGGAACTTTTCATTTTAAAAATTATGACAAAAATTTTTGATTATTATAGCATCTTATTCGATTTTACTATATTTATTTTTGATTCATAGATTTCAAATATACTTTTGATGAGAATGTCATTTTTTTTTTTTTAATTTTAATATTTTGACTTACTACGAAAAGTTATCCCATGCTATAGCTACGGAGAAAAATATTATTATGACAAAATAAACGAGTCTTTCGGGATTATGAAAACAGATTTCAGAATCATTAAGACAAAGAGTATCTTTCAGGTATGATATCATATCAGATATTCTATCTTTCAGTATCAAAAGATTTAATCGATATCTTAAATCAATCATCGATTCTTGAATTTATACTTTGTCAATAAATAATAACTCTATCGTAATATACAAGAGGCGGGATGTGATAGCAGGTTTAATTTTTGGAGAAATCGATAATTACCGAAAAATTATTGAAGCAATCAATGCGAAATAGCTAAATCTTATGGAAAACAGATAACTGTAATGTGACAACGATTATTCCGAATCTGTTTAACAAACTAATGAACGAAAAAAATTGATGGAAGATGGAAGAAGGAATAGTAATTCGAATAATTCAAAATAATAAATGAATTTTGAAGAATATTTCTGAATAACAAACATTTTTGATATCGATGAAAATATAGAATCTCAAATAGTCTGAAAACATGAAATGTTGAATATTCTACAAAACATGAGACAGAAAATCCTGAATTCGAGATTCTTTTCGAATATATCGAAACTATAATATCTCAAATATCCTAAAACGTAAAATGTTGAATGTTTCAAAAACATGAACCTCAGATATTCTAAAATAGAAAGTCGAAAAAAAAAAAAAAAGCAAATACTCAAATTTTGTCAGTTACAGACATCATGTAAATTAAATTTAACCAAGTTGAATTTGTAATTATTAAACAATTTTGGTCGATCAAATTTTGAAATTTTAATAAAAGCGCCAAAATGGTACGAATTTTTGACAATTGATCATACTATCGAAAGAATTTTGCATCAAAAGATAATTAGGAATGAAATGACATATTTATGATCATTAATTGTGATCATTTGTCTTGATATAAGTATTCAAGATATATTCGGAGTTAAAAGAAGAAATTTTTCAAATAAATGAGTTTTTTGGCTAAAGATAAAGCAAATCAGCGATAATGCTATCTCTTATCTCGTAATAAAATGAATAGTCAGGATTTAATTTCATGCAATAGAAGTGAATAATTTAAGATAATTTAAAATGATAAATGATAAACAAATCGGTATTGATTCCTTTCCAATGATAACATTGAGAACTTCATTATCAACCCATGAAATTATATATTCGACGAATGACAAATCACATTTCATCATTTTGAGTAGCGTATCTCATTATAAATTTATTTGTCGCATGCATGTGACATACCAAATAATCTTACTCCAAACATAATTATGTTCAAATAAAAGTAATATTAATATGCAAATTTTATATCTGATTAAAGTTCACGTCTTATAGAATCAATAAAACCAATAATCAATTCGAAAATTCGAATATTAGACGTTCATTAAGTTGATCATAATTACGCGCTTCTATGATGTCATTCTACTGAGGCAAATATCTCTCCTGTTTTGCTTCAGAAACTTTTCGTTCCTGTGTTTTTGTATCCTTTTGATTAATTCCTTAAATTCTTGAACATTGTGTCTTCTTGTACATATTGCCTTATATTATTTAAAGTATTAGTTATGTGTTCAAAATTGTCATTTATAAACTTTGCGAATTTTTTTTTCTACTTTTTTTGCGAATTTTTTTTTGTCATCTTTGAGAGAAGATAGACTTTTAATAATTTTTAAAAGATCTACATTTTTTAACTCACACTTTAGCAGTACGTTATCATAAGCCTTGTAGAAACTTTTTCTATCAATCTCGTATTTTTAATCTCAAGAAATAAGATTGAATCGACAATAATATCATCTGATTATATGGAACCAACGAAACATCTGACGAAACTTTTTTTGGATTAACTTTTTAATTTTTTTCTTTTGAAATTGAAAAATAAAATAAGTTTTTCTTGATGTTTTGATGAATTTAATAAATAAGATCGTACAAATCATTCGTCAATAGCCTAAAGGGGCAAAAGTTGTAGTATGGTAGAGGTAAGAAAATTCGTTGTTATTTTTTTGCTATTTCATTTCAATATCTTTTAATTCCAAATTTTTTATCTTTTATTTCGTATCTTTTATTTTCAAATTCGAAATAATTTTAATATAATTGTTTCTACTATTATTGGATATCTTCAATTCGTGAGTGATTTCGACAATTCGATTCTGATATTTCAAAAGTTACCGAAAATAAAGTCAGCTTGTTTCTTCTCCCCATGTCTCATTTTTCCGTATTTTCGCTACTTACACTAGATTTGATCGTAGGAAACAAAAATGGTTTCAGATTCACGCTAGACGGAAGAAAATTAGGACTTAAAATATGGTAGAAGGAGTCGTCGAGAAATAGTTTTATTGGAAGTGAGCCAAAAGTTGGCTATAAATACAACGAGCTTATCAAGATAACTTTTCCGAGTTTTATTTAAACCAAATTAAAACCTTCCACTTCCATAAATTTTTGGAGAGCTTTAAGTAAAAATTATCTAAGATATGACACCAAACTTAATTTCCACTTCCATAAATTTTTGGAGAGCTTTAAGTAAAAATTATCTAAGATATGACACCAAACTTAATTTGGAAAAAAAAATAAATTCATAACAAATTCCTGGGAGTTTTAAATTTCTTAGAAATCCTGAAATCTTTCAATTCAAGTCAGGAAAAGTTTTATGATGTATTTTGGAATTCATTGATTTGCGAATTTTCCAAAAATTTAGATTTAGAAAGAAGAAAAGTGGTATTCATTCACTGATGGCAAATAATAATTATGAACCTGATTTTTATAGCGCAATGATGCAGTTACTATTAAATTTACAATTGGAATCGTTGCTGGGTCATAATTGAAGTTTGGGATTATTGCCAATTCCAAAAATAGAATCCTTTTTGATCGCCAAATTAGATCGTTTTCCTTCCATCAACCCAATTATACATGAAAAACATTTTTTTTGCTACAGACGGACAATTTAAAGCAGTGATGAATAGAAGATACACGCTAAACAGAACTCGTTTCAATTTTTACTAAAAATTTTAGGTTCGAAAAAGAGGGACAAAGAGGAGAAATGGGTAAAAATATTTAAGAAGTACAAGAAATCATAAAGAATCGAGACTGAATGACATCTGTTCACCATTACATCTTTCTGAATCCTGAAAGAGTGTAGAAAGAACAAAAAAAACAATGTGAAAATAGGAAAGAAGGTGTTTATGTATATTTTGAACTTAAATTTATGCAAAAAAAGGTTCGTTTTTTCAAAAATGAAAGGAAGAAAATATGCTGAAGCGCTTAAATGCTCTGGAATTGAAACAGTCAAATTCTTAAAATAATTGCGAAGCGTTTTATCTAATAAAAATTATTTCATCATAATTATCATAATTTTTTTCGCCATAACTCCTTTTATCATAATTGTTATTTTTATTATTATTTACCATAATTAGATATTACTTTTTATGCATTTTGCAAATTACTGTAGCAGAAGTGAATTATTTTTGAAAAATAACAATGTAAAAGTGAGAATAATAAAGCTAACTGATAAAGTGTTGATAAAAGAAATTATGAGATGGTCCCTAATATACGAATTATTTTGTTCTATTGAAAGATATGGAATTTGCGAAAAGCATAAATACATAAATATTTTGAAATATTCGAAATATTAATGCATTTATTTATTAATCCATCCCTGAATAGAGTATCAAAATTAATAATCTAATTAATGATCATCCATCCTTGAGCAGAATCGTAAAATTAGTTTGAAAATAATACAAACCTTTGTTGTGTAAAATATTCGTTCCGTCTTGCTAATTTTAGTAGATTGAAAAATCCAATAATTTTCAGAAAACGTTACCGCCAAAATTATGAAAGTTTGGGACAAGTTTATCATCAAATATTAGAGGATAAAAAATCGTGTCATATTTTCAAAAGTAATTATCATTTGAAATATTCCTAAAATTTGCAAGTGCAAAATAACCTGAATTTAAATGAACTTCATATTCTATATGAAACCTTATTATTATCAATTGAAACAAAAAACTAATAAAAATGCTGTGAATGTAAAAAAAGTAATTGTTTAGCACTTCAAATAAGGCTACTGTAGTAGAATCCTTTTTTCCAACAAATTATCTTGATCCAGATAACAAAATATTCATCATAAAGATCAGTCCAAAAATTGACTTAAAGATAAAAATTTAGTCGATATTAAAATTTCAATCTGAAATAAATGGATAAATAAGATTATTATTATTATTGTGCTATGGAAATATTTTTTTGAATATGCCTAGAAATCAAAAATTGTTTACCAAATCTATTTTTAGGCAATGTGTAAATTTCTTTAAGAAATATATATAGAATATGCGGTATATTAACTGATCATCAACCAATTTTTCCAATAAATTTTTATTTTGAAGCATTATGGTGCTTTCAGGAGACTTTTAAAACTCATATCGCAACGACCTATTTTATTTTATTATTTATTGATATGGTTGGATTTTAAATTATCCGTTCCCAGCGAGATGACACGAAAATTTTGTTGTTGTCCCCAAGCTAACAACCAACTGTTCATTGACCGCTTACCGTTTTACCAATCATGAAATTCTTTTCAATTTTTTCGATTGCTTCCGTAACAATTTTTTATGGTAAGCAAAATCTCATTTAAATACTTTTCAAATCCATAGTTATACCTAAAATTGCATTCAATTCCAAAAATTTGTTTGGAAATCACGATTAAACTTGAATTTTATTTAAAAATGTAAGTTTAGTCTGAAAAGTATTCAAAATAAAAAAAAAAGATTTTTAAATCATTCGGATGATAAAACTTAAAAAAACATTCTTATTTTAAAATTTGAAATGATTATTTTTTATAATGCAATTTTTTGCATCTTTTCTGAAAATTTCTCTTCATTTTTCTGCAATTTTTTTCCGCCTTTTTTGAAAAAGCTTGAAGCTTGAATTTTGAAATTTAAAATATTTCATCACTAATTCGCATATTTCCTTCAAGTAACAATATCAGTTACCGAAGCCGAAATTCGAATAACAAATTTATCATGCAATTTCGATAATGGCACTTTATGCAAATGGCGATCTGATTCTGATCTATGGCTGATCGGTGCTAATATACCAATCAATTCGTTTCAGTTCATTCCACATTTTTTGAATAAAAGTTAACAGATCTTCAGTTAACTATATTTTCATTTATCGAATTGTTTCTCTGAAAATGTTTCTTTTAAATTTTTAAATTTACTTAAATGTTCCCATTTTCATCTTTTAAATTTTATGCCAGTTTTGAAAAGTAAAAATGCCAACCAGTTTCATTTTATTTTGGATGGTCTTTATGCTTATGCAAAAGGTGGCAGAGCAGTATTGGCTGAAGGACATTTGATTAGTGCTGAAGTTGAAGAATATGATAAATATGGAGCAATATTATCATTTTATTATTGGAAAAGTAATAATATATCCAAGCTTGATGTGAGTTATTCTTTTAATTTCAAAAATTATTCAATTATTCATATATTTGCTTTAGAATCATTTTATAAATTATCTAAGATAACTTAATCATTTTATAAATTATCTAAGATAACTTTGAATTTGTTTTCGTTCGAGCAATACTGCAAAATTATTTTAATTTTGGCAAAGATTTCTAGCAAGATTATTAATAATTAAATCGTAATGTTTTATTATTTAAAATATATTGACGTGATGGCCCATAATTTTGTAAATAATTAAATTTTTATAGATTCTGCGAATAATTAAATTTTGTGAAATCTACAGAAAAATTGTAAATAATTAAATTTTAAAAATTTTATTATTTGAAAATTAAAAAATTTGTAAGTAATTAAATTTATAAGAACTCTAGTATGACTAGAAATAACCAAAATTTTAATAATTTTAACATTTAAAATATATTTAAGGTATGTATTACACAGCAAAATACTTTTATTTGTATATATACAGCTCCTGATGAAGCGGATAAAGAGTTGCGATGGATAAAACAACAAATTATTCTTTCTAATAATTTATCAACACCATTTAAGGTTCATTTCAAAGAAATTTATCACATACTAAAATTAAAATATGAACTAAATTGATATGTTCAAGATTGAGTAATACAAAATCTATACAAATAAAATTATAAAAGTTCATTGCGGGACTTGATATAATATTGCAAGTTCCTCACCGATTATTTTGAAATTTTGACACAACGTTGCATTCGAATAAGCATGTGTTTCTGTATAGATATACCTACTTTTTTTTCTTGACCGTAAGGATTAACATTTTTCCCGCCAAAACGCTCCGATTAACATTCAAACAAAGTGAGATCAACCAATCATTGATTCCCTTCTAGAAAATAGTCGATAAATAATCCATTTAAATAAAAATGTAAATGTTCGTTGTGGCTTTTGACACAACATTGCAAGTTCCTCACCGATTGCTTTAAAATTTTGAAAAAACGTTGCATTCGAATAGGCGCGTGTTTTTATACTATCTTTTTTTTTTTTCGTCTCTCACATCTATGATAGGTGGCATTTTTATTTATATAGACTATCTGGAGGGCAGTGCTTCATGTGGACGGTCCATATTGATTAGCTGAATTGGACACTCGAAGCGTGACCAGCTAGAGCTAGTATGATATGAAATAAAATGTAAGGAGACAATAGACTGAATTAATGTAGAAGCAAAATAAATAGAAAAAAAAATGATCAAAATCAATCAGATTGTAAAAATTTTTCAGATTGTATTTCGAGCACGAAATATTCATACTTCATCAGATGTTGTAGCTATAGATGAGATCGAATACAGCATTAATCCTTCAGTGGTATTTGGATCAATGGTTTGATTCATATGAATCATTAATAACATTTTCTGAATATTCTAATAGTAGTTTCTTTTGGTAGAATGGCTGCTGGACACATAAATTTTAAATTTGAAACTTGAAAATACATCCTCAAAAATTTAAATAATAAAGAGTATACAAGATGAAATGTTAGTTAGAAGAATGATTTTAATTACTGATGGAATTTCTCATAAAGAAATAGGATAGGAAAAGTGACAACTTAAATGCAGGAAAAAAATATCGACCAGAATATCGACTTTGAATTTCTATTCTAGAATCGGATTAAAGCTAATTTTTGTCAGATTGAATAATATACTTTGAGATTATTCATAAAATGTTTCTGTTTGAACAGTGACGGATCATGAATTGATCTGGTAATCATATGTTGATCATTCAACAATCAATTTCAATGAAAAACAATAAAATGTCCGCATATTATAATACTAAAATCTACTGTATAAACTTGTTAGTATTGATTAGAATAATATAAAATAATGACGTAAATAATGACATATTATTCTTTTGTTGTAAATATCGAATAATATTCAAAGTTAAGCTGAGATAAAGAATTACCAAATATGTTAAAATGAAAAAATCAAGCTGACTTCATGTCCATCAATCGTCTTTTCCTACTTTATGAAAAGTAGAAATTTGTTCAAATCTAAAATTCTTCGAGCTCTTAATTATTTGTAAGACACATATTGAGGACTGGAACACATTTATCATCTTTATTTTCCCGAATATTCACCAAATAAATTCTTAAAGTCTATTCAACAGAGAGAAAAGAAATTGAGAATTGAGCATTTCAATCATTCAATATTTCTGTTCATCGTAAACAAAAATCAATCAATTTTGCTATTTTTTAACATTACGTCTTTCCAAATATTTTTTTTTCGCAGATTTCGGTTGCAACAATAAATGAAGAAGTATCGAAAAAAATTTTATCTAACAAACAAACGATTCCTCCTTCATGCCTTCCTGTTCAATGTTCATTCATCAATTCATCATGTGCATGGTATTTTGTTAAAGTTGAATAAATGAATATGAGAGAGATCAATTAGATCAGTCTATTTTTAAATTTTTTCATATGATTTTAAAAAGCTCTTATATTGAAGTTTGCATAGCTTGTTTAGTCTATATTTCCTTTATTGCTTCTTAAAACTAAACTAAACTAATTTTTTATCCTCCTAAATGCTTGGAACTTTTCATGTCAGGACATTGGAATTTCCATGGCATCGATTAGAAGGTAATATAGCTATGGATAGTGAAGGTGAAGGTGTAGCGAAAAGTGATTTCTTCATGGTTCCTGCTGAAGCATTTTTCCGTAATCTATAATAATGATAGCAAAATATTGTCCTCGCTGATAATTGCTGATAATCATAGTGAAATGTCATACTCGCTGATATTGGTAACGACTAAGATAAAATATAATAATATCGATTTTTTTTTTATTTTTTTATTTTAAAGAAAAACAAGAATTGATGATTTCATTTCAGTGAAAACGCTTTGTTGACTGTTTTGGAAAATATTGGAAATAAATTGATGATCTGGAAACGGAAAGGACTTCATAATAGTGATGGATGGTATCGTTTACGGATTCCAGTAAAAACAATCAAGAAACCAATTCAATTATTACTGAAAGGAATAGTTCCACCTAATAATTTCATAACTATTTCTAACACTAAACTTGTGGATAATGATGGAAATGAAATTAACTGTGGTAAGTTTGCTTTGATTATTTAAATAATAATAATAAGTAATAATAATTTTGAGCAATTTGACTTCTGCATAAAATATTTTCAATTTTTAAAGAAATTTTTTACAATATTTTTTCTATTGCTATTTTTGATTTATCATAACAATCAAATCTATTATAGACATGAATGTTCTAAAGTCTGCTAAACTTCATTTTAACAATACAGAAAGGCTAACTGCATTTCAACAATTGCATATAAATGAGGTTGTTAAAAGTTTTATTTCTATTTTATGACGGAACAAGAAGAATACATCTTTAATTTGAAATCAGAAATTTCTCAAAAAAAAAAAAAAGAAAACGAATGAATGAAATGGATTTAGATAAATCAAACCGACAAGCAAAATAAAAACTAATTTAGATCATTATCAGGAAATAAAAAAATAACTATTTACAGAAAAAACCCACGGCAATAATTTTAAAAGATAGAAACAATGAATCCGATCGTTCACTCATCGATAATAGCTTGCAGACACAGAATTTCTACAATGGAACATTTTTCACTGCACCGATGATAAACTCGAATTCGAAAATGAAAGAAATTCGGAAATCACTATCATCAAATAATGAAATTGGAAAACTTTTGAAAAATCATTCTGGCTTTTCATCCCGAATCACAGATGATTCTACGAAGCAAAAACAATTTAAGCTGAATCCCATTCTTCCTCTACAATCATTTCGAAAATACGGTAATTTTGAGCAGAAATCTATTATTATCTTTACTCGATCATTCTCAAGAAAGTCTTGTGGAGAAAATAAATTCCCCATTAGCGTTAATTATTGCGTTCTTTAAAGGAAAAATTTAGAAGCTAGAAAATTTCATTTCAAACAAAACTTTTTGATATAACTTTAAACCTATCAGCCAAATTATCAGTGATAAACGGATAAGTAGTTGTTTGTCGATGTAAACTTTATGAATCAAAAATAAATTTCCTGAAACTGGATTATGTAATTTAGGACCTATTATAAATCAATACACGAAATCTAATACCACAACAAAACATAACATTATGAAAGAATTAAATACATTGCTATCGCAAATTGCTGGACAACCTAATTTGGAAATGCAACTCCGGCAACTTGGACAGCGTTTCCAGTTTACCCAAATTAATGCTGAACAGGTTTTAATTTCCATTTGATAATTCAGTTATAGGACCACTAAAAGTTATACAATTTAGGTATATTTACAACTATCTCAAATATGATATCACCGGCATGAGGCATGTGTTGTAATCTCGAAATTTACTGATAAAATATTTTATAAACTGAAATCATTTCCAGTTTTGATTTATTATTTATCACATCTTAGAAATTTTTTTTTATCATTTTTTTCAGGGTGTGAAATTGTTGAAGAATTTTATGAATTTAAAAGGATTACAATCCAAAACAGCACAACTACCAGCAAGCATTGATCAAGAACAAAATAATGAAAAACTTGAACCAATAAAACCGATTAATGCACCATCCTACTTTATACCTGTAAAAGTTTCCGTTATGCAAAATTTGAATAATTCAATTAACAATATCATGAATCAAAATAAGCTTTTCAAGTTATGCAGATTTTCTTAAATTAAAGCAAATGTTACTTTTAGTACCATTAATGATTTAATTATTCCAGGATATGCAACTTTCCCCTCATTCTAATCAATTCAATTCTCTTCTCTCTTTGCTACCTTACGAATTGCGAAAGAAATTTATGGATCAATCGAAAGGTTTATTCGGCCAAAATTTAAATGATAAAACTTTGAAAAGTTTCGATCCCATATTATCGCTCCCACGTACAAATATTGACACATAACTGCCATTTATTCGAAATTATCATAATTTTACTGATTATAATGCAAATATTTTTACCAAAGCCGTTATTAAACCTTCGGTTTATAAATAAACGAAAATGATGTATTTCTTCCATCTAATTAACGTTTTCTTAATTATAGTAATTATTTGCAGTATTGTGACGTCAAAGAAATAAGTATTTGTTTTATCTTCTTGATTTGAATTCAATAATTTTTAATGATTGCACTTTCTCGAAGATAGAGATGATATAAAAGTAGAAGATAAAAAAAGATATCACCAATAATTGTTTAGTTTATCGTATTGCTAAGTTACTGAACAGTATCTTCGTTAATTAGAAATGAATTCTTTCATTCAATACTTATTTACTGATTAACCTTCACTCTTAGCTTATAATCAGTTTTGATTTATTTGATTCTATAAAAAATATTAATGCATGTGACATGTCATATCACAACTATTGTTTTGACCTCTTAACTTATTTCTTAAGAATTCATATTATTGTTTGTGACATATTTTATTATCATTCATAAAAAATCACCACTATCATTTTCAGCTTTGTTTCTTATCATTCAATTATTGCAAAATATGAAAGTTATTGGAAATTCCAACTAGAACATAAATGCTTGAAAGTTTAGAAATAAATTGATAAACATATCTCTTTAAATAGTGCATATTTTTTGCGAATTATTTGATTGAAAGATTTTTGATTCCTGAAAATTAGAAGATTTTTTCAGTTTCATTATTCTAAATTCAAATCTTAGATTACAATCAAATTATCTAAAGGAAGATTAAAGTTTCATATAAGAGAAGAGATAATGAGAAAAACGAAAAAATTCATTAAAAGATTTGATGATATTGAAAAAAAACAAAAAAAAAAAAAAAAAAAAAAAAAAAAACAAAAAATTCAGACACATAAAAAAAAAATCCAGACAATTTGATGATATTATAAAAACTAAAAAACTAGCACATCGGTTAATGTATCGAATTTTTTTCTTCGCATTACATCAAAGAAATCTCCGAAAATATTTTCAATCTACAAAATACCATCTGCTGCTAAAAAGAAAGACTTGCTGGAAGGATATTTCTTATCCTTTGTACATTTTATAAATTTAATCATTAAATTATTAAATTTCGTTCTTTTATGTGTTTGCTCTTAATTTGATTGACTCTGTTAGTTCGCTGAGAAATTTGAATTATATTAACGCTTTTTGGTTTGTTTATGAAAATGTTTTTGCTAAAATATCACTTTTTTTTTTTTTTAGAAGGTAATTAGCTACTTTATATATACTATTATACTATTTGATTATTTTAATCAGCTATTTTACATATTAAAAAAAATTCACTTTAAGAGACAATTTGTTATTTTTGTCGTTTTTGCATGTTTTTATTCCGACCTTTGAAATTTCGATATGAACCTGAATGAATGGCTTTCGAAAGAACATTTTTTTTCTTTAATTTTTGATAATTCAGTAATAATAGAATTATTTATTTCATAATTACTTCATGATAATTCATTTATGCTAGAATTTAAATAGAAATTTGACCTGGCAGTTTGCAGTAATTTTCTTGAATTAATAGAGTCTTCAAATTGGATATAATTTTATAAAATGGATTTGTTGATCAATTTTTATATATTTAAATTCAAAACAAGTTTTAAAATCAAATTGTTTAACATCTCTAGCTGATTATTTCCAGAAAAAGTTAGCTATCTTCCGAAATTCAGAGCTCACCAAAGAAAGATATGTAACAGTTAATTCTTCTTTCAATATTGATTAAAAATTGATGAAAAGATGAAACTAGCAGCGAATAGATTAGATTTCTTGAATGTTACAAAAGAAATTGTTGCAATAATGAAATAAAAATTCAAAAAATTAATCGATTGTAAGTATGGAAAACAAAAGATTACTTTTCATTTTATTATCTAAGATATTTATCCGGAAAAAATTCTTATAAATGGATGAATTCCCTTATTATTTTTTCCTAACGAATTCTGTTATTTGGTTAAGTTCAATGCTAATATGAAATGACTTCTAATCGATTAGAAAAAAAAAAATTCTCAAAGTTGACAAAAAAAATGATTGAAAGCATAAAGAAAAAAGAATATAAAAGACAATAATGATGTTTGTTAATAAATTTTAATCAATAATTCGCTCTTGCCGTTTCATTTTTGGGATGAATGCTCCAGGCGACCTTTCGAGACAAATAGCATCATTGCTCTCGAGACGAGTTTTTCAGATGACCTTAGTTCTCGGAATGAATGCTCCGAGTGACCTTTCGAGACAAATAGCATCATTATTCTTGAGACGAGTTTTCCAGATGACCTTTCAAGATGCTATTCAAGATCGCAAAAATTGTTCATATCAATCAACCAACTAGGAATGATTATGAAAGGAAAATAATGAGTGCAGATGAATTTCTCCGTAACACAGCACAATTTGTGGTCATTTCTGTTGTCATATTGCATTAGGATGATGAATTTTGCTGTGACGAATATTGCTACCATGACGGGGAGTACGAACTTTGCAATTTGGTTACAAATTAGAAGGTCAGTCTCATTCTGGTGAGGATTTTGTGGGGTTAATTTCGTTTTGATGGATTTAAGGCGGGATCTTGTTTGTTTTGAGAAGGCAACGAAATGTTGGAAATATTCAAAACAAAATATTGAGAATTTGAAATATTGAAAAGTGCAGCCAAGTTGCTAATGAATATTCATATTTGTCCATCCATTACTTTCAGTTATTGCCATTGCTGTTGTTTTTTTATCAGTCCGATACATTTTTATATCGTCTGCCACGTTATTCCATCTCTTTATAAATTTTTTCATATTTTAAAGTAGATTTATGTTTTTCTAGATTTTGATCATATTACAATCACTGAAGTAGTAAAATTTAATGCTTTTATTTTAATTTTAATTTGCAAATGCCATAATTTTTTCCATATTTTTATTTTAATGCCATAATTTACAGTTAATTAATATTCAACAATCTAGTCTTTGATTGAAAATTTATTTTAAGAATTTTCGATTGTTAGCTTAATACTTTAATTGAAAACAGAATTGCATATCTTTGTTTTACTATTTCATTGTGAAAGGTTTAGCTTATTTTTGGAGCTTTTTTTAGATTTTCATAATTTTTTTCTTGGTCGGTTTTTCCTTTAATTATAGCAGCAGTTTACTATTTAACATTTCACTAATGATGGATTCAATGAATTTTCTTATCGATAAATCTATTAATATTTAGAAATCGGGCTCAAGCGATAAAATTAAACTAATACCTTCCTAGACGATTTTACTTTTTTTTTGTAGATCTCTCATTTCGATCACGATGGTTTATTAGATTATTTTCTCTATTGTTGTTGTTGCTTTGGCAATGCAATCACTGTTAAGGTTACCACAATGACGACACAATTAGGTTCTCCAAGTGGTGGTGGCCGAGTATCCATGAGAGATTTATGCTGCCTTTTTTGTTGTCCTCCGTTGCCTTCCTCAATTGTCTCTAAATTGGCCTTTATGCCGCCTGAATCAAGCTATCGCATTGTGAAGCACGATTCCCAACTGTGAGTTTTTTTTTTCTTGAAATGTCCGTTTTCAAACATGTGAATCACTGTTTTTGGCACAATGATTCTCCAATCGACAGTTGTGTGTGACTATAATCGAAACATATCGAAGATCCGATAGACATGATGTTAAAGTTTCATGGCGGAGCAAACTATGTGCTTTTTTATAATCATAGTTCTATTTCTAAAAATTTGCTTAAATTCCTTATCAAGTATTGTTACTTCAGCACTTCATTGGAACTAGTGGAAGGACGGGCAGATTGGCCTCATGGCTATGATGAACTCCGTAACATCGATGTCTTCCATACTCGGACACGGAGAAGGTGAGTTTAAGTATTCTGATTGAAATTTTAGGTATTTTATTACATAATTTGTGTTATTTCATTGCAGAAAAATGAAGCAAAAAAATGATACAGTTGAGAGGATAGCAAAATAATGACTTTCACTTTTATTAGCATTTATCGTTAAGTACAATGTCTTTTGAAGTAATAATTCTGTGGATTTTATGACATATTTAGTTCACCAAGTTTTAAGGATTTAATGAAATAAATTTCAGAAATGACATTGTTTGTATGTATGTCAAACCGTGTGGCGATGCTCGTTTCACTTTATTATTTTCACATGGCAACGCGGTTGATCTTGGACAGATGTGTAGCTTTTATTATGGACTTGGTTTTCGTCTCGGATGCAATGTTTTTAGTTACGATTATTCGGGTACATTTGTTAAATAGACTCTTGTCTGAATTATTGATATTTTATTTTTATTCAAGAAAATCTAAAAATTGTAATGGATTGATTGTTGGCTATCATTTTAAAAATAGGAAAAGATTGTAATGGATTGAAAGAAAATCTGCTTACATCTTAAAATTTTCATTTTTGATCGAACAACAGTCTACAAGAGTTTAGAAGTTAGAGAAAATACGCAATAAAATCTGAGTTTATAAAAAGAAATTGAACTTGATAATTGATAGTAATATTGCAAGTTTTTATTGTAAGAAGATATGTTTTTTGTAGAAACTCTGTAGTTTCAGAGAATGACTGTTTGTAATTAATGCCACTGTATGAATTTTTCACTGGGAACTGATTTATATTTCTAGGCTACGGTTGCTCTAGTGGCAAACCATCAGAGAAAAATCTCTATGCTGATATCGCAGCAGCATTAGCAGCATTACGTTCCAGATATCAGATGCCTTTAAATCAAATTATTCTTTATGGTCAGTCAATAGGTAGGTGTTTTACTTATTGATGTTTGATTTATTAGTCTCTTCGTTTTACTTATTTTAACATTCAACTTATAATAAAGAATTTATAATTCCTAAGCCTTTTATGGGTCTTTCTGCAGGCAATAACAGATTATTGATTGAATATATCGGCCTCTTGTCAATATGCCTCAAAATAGAATAGCGAGCATTCTCAATGTCGCACATTTTTATTCCGCTCTATTTCATGGATTTCAGGAACTGTTCCAAGTGTAGATTTAGCAAGTACCGAGAGCTCCGTAGCAGCGCTTGTTTTGCATTCTCCGCTAATGTCCGGAATGCGTGTGGCATTTCCTGGAACACAACGAACGTGGTGTTGTGATGCATTCCCTTCTATCGATAAAGTAGCACGTGTACGTTGCCCAACACTGGTTATTCATGGCACTGATGACGAAGTTAGTTATTGCTTCAATTTAGCTCTTTCTGTTCATAAATCCATCAAGTTTATATTGCTGATTTTTATCTTATATTTATCATGAGTTGTGACTATGTTGTTTTTAATTATGTTATTAGTGATTAATTTATGTAATCGGATGATTAGCGCTGAAGGTATAAGTAAAATTATTTCTAATTTCCTGAGCATTATTCGAAATAACACTTGTTTGCTGTAGCATTTTTTTTGCAGGTGATTGATTTTTCGCATGGTGTGTCCATTTACGAACACTGTCCTTCATCGGTTGAACCACTTTGGGTACCTGGCGCGGGACATAACGATGTCGAATTGCATGCAGCATATCTTGACCGGTTGAGAGCATTCATCGAAAATGAAGCTTATGGAGGCAAGGAGAGCAATATCACGACAACAGCAACTTCAGCTGCGTCGCATGTTGCTTCATGACTGGTTTGATAATCTTGTTCTCTTTTCCATTGTTACTTTAGAATCCTTAAGATTTCGAGATTTCTTTCTGAATTGGAAGTTAATAAGTGACTTTATAAAAACAAATGGATTTTGATGAATTACGCCAGATTTTATTTATGAACAAGGTATAATGTTTTAGGATAATCCAGTTCTGGTTGGTCTTTCGAGTCAGCTCTAAGATTATGCTTTTGAAATTACTCTATCATTAAAAAAAAAAAAAAAAAACCTTCGCAAAATATCAACCAACTACATTCATTCATTGTCTGAATGGAAATTATCGACTTCATGCGATGGAAAGGATTTACAAGAAAAAATGTGAATTTTTTCAAATTTACCTTTGTTTTATCATTTTTTGGAACAATTTGATGCTTGTATAGCATTTTTCTAGAAGAAAATTTGATGAAATTATCAGGACAAAGTAATCACATTGTGCTTTAAAAGTTTGTTTTATTAAAACTTTGAGATTAGGACATCAAAATAATCTGTGCAAAATGATAACTGTTCGATGTTTTTGAAGTGGCCTGAAAAAGGATGCAAAATTATTGTTATAGGAGGTCGGCTGTTTGTGACTTACGATTTTAATTCAAGTTAGTCAATATAGCTGTGCTTTTTCTTGCATTTTTTGTTATTCTCAAATGTTAAATATTTTATGGCGAATATATGTTCATAAGGTGCTTTCAAACTTTGTCCTTTCTTATTGCAGGAGTCAACATTACTTGGAGTTTTTCTTTTTTTTGCATCTAGACCATTCCGCTGCAATTTATTGATGTCACTCAACATTTTCTTTCCCTCTTTCTTATTCTTTTACATTATCATTTTTGCGAAATTTTGAAACAATGTCTTATAAGGAATTAGGTTACTCCAGTTTTCATCATCAATATTCTGTTTTGTTTGCTTTTTTTCTGATAGGCATAATACATTATTTGGATAATAATTATCTATCAGCTATAGTTTTAATGATTAAGTTTACGCTAAATGAGGATTAGAATTGCAGCAAAGATGTTGAATTGAAATGTGCATTTAAATTTTGAGCCGACTTTTCAATTTAGTTTCAAATTTTAATTAATTTTTGATTACAATTGAAATTTCCGGAATATCACACCAAATCATATTTTTATGCGTCTCACTCTTCTCTCTTTTTTTAAATAATTTATGAGCAGGTCTGTACTTCCCAGATTACTCACAATGATGAGTAAAACAAGCTAGTAGAGGACTACTTATAAGTCCAACTTCCACCACAAAATTTTATAAGAACGTTCACTTATTAAAAAAAAAAAAAAAAATTTATCAATTTCGCTCTCAATTTAATCATAACAAAAGAATCATATGTGTTTTTCTTTTATTCCCACATTCCTTATTACTGATTTCAATTTAGGAATGTTCGAAAATACATCTTTATTCACTTCTCATAAGTATGTATTTTTTTTACTTTTTTAAAGTGAAATATGTTTGTTCATTAGAAATTGCTTGATTTGATAATTCATTGTACAACAACGATAATCCTCGTTTGTTTAATTCTTCGTTCTCTGAATTATTGTTTTTCTTTGTTCAGACTGAAGAAGCCTCGGAATTTCGAGTAAATTATGATGGACCAATTTTTTAGTTGCCATCGTTTCCGAATCGTTCTACCACAACTTATTTTTTAGGAAGTTCGGGAAGCAGAATGTTTGTTTCAGCTCTTTCAAATGTAATTTGTTCAATTCTAAGAAATTTTGGGAATAAAAGTCACTTAAGTTTGAGTAAATTTAGTTTTCTCAACTTAAATATAAAGTTTTTGTTTGTAAGAATTCTTTTGACAGTGAGTTCATTTTATTAAAAAAGCTAATTAATGAGACAAATTTTCATAGATGCTGTTCTAAAAGACAGTCGAAATGTTAAGTTTTGAAATCATTTTTTCGTATTGTTGAAGGCTGTGAACTGCTTGAACTGTTTGATTCAATCGGCTAATTATATTTTTGACTGGATGTAATATTAGAAATAATTTCGTAGTTCTGCAAATGATGAAAGATCTTCTTTGAATACAGATTTAGACAATTTTTCCAGATCTCTATGTCCCATTTTGAGAATGAAATCAGAGACTATTGATTATAAATACAAGTATTAATTGAAATTTTTATGAGGCTAAATCTTGCCGTCTTTTGTGCCGTTATCTTGGTGAATTTTTTCACATCTTCATTACATTTATTACCTGTGGGCATCATTGATTATAGGTTGTACCTATCCATTCAACTTCACTATAGTTTTTATTAAACTTATGTACCTGACATGGAGATAAATCTTTCGACTTCTCAGTATTTTGGAAAAAATTAAAACATGGTTCGCATTCCTACTTCAGTTTTGGCCTTATTACTTATAATTATTGTATAATCATTGTAAACATATGTATTTGTAAATTTAATGAGAAATTATGTTTTGGTTTTAATTTGTTTAGTGGCTTTTTTTTTTGTCCTTTTTTATTTATTCATGATCGAATATTCGATAATGTGCTTCTCTTCATATCAGTTTTTTTTTTTTTTTTTTTTTTTTAAATATTGAAAGTTTCAGCAAGCCTAGATAGCAGTTCTAAGAAATTTTACGTTTTCAAAAACTTCTTTATTCCCTTTCCATTTGTCATTTTTTTGTTTTTTCTCCTTGAGTATTTTTAAAGAAATCTTCATTTTCTTGAGTAATTTTTTAAATCATTCAGAAATGAAAACTATAAATTTGAAAAAAAAGTTGCAGTGATCAAGTTGAAAAAAGAGAAGCAGGTTTTATTAGCCATTTCTTCATTGGTACTTTGTTTTCTTTACATTCTTGATATTACTTAAAAAGTAAAATGATTTTCACTTACTTCTTTGATTTCCAACCTAAATTATTTAATTTTCTGGTATCGGTTGTACTTCTCGACATTGTTTCTTCTTTTGATTTATTGAAACAGTTTTTTCGTAATTTTTTGGAATGAAATTATTTTTTGTAAAATTTTAGAGAATTATTCGTTTGGTCAAATTTTTAGCTCCAGTTTTTTCAATTGTTTGTGAAAAATATTTGATATTACAAATTTCCCTTGCATTTCACCAAATAAAACGGAGTTTTTTCGAAGTACTGATTTAGTGATTTAGCTACGGTTCATCATTTTCGAGCAATTTTGAATGTAATTTCAATTTATATCAGAAATTAACTTATTCAGCCGACACTTTGAAGATTATTCAGAACTACGGAACTTAACTATCATTTCACTTCGAATAAAGGACATCAAAATTTAGTATTACAGAATTTTTGAGCTACAATTTTCGAAAAATAATTGAATGATCATGATGAGATATTTTCTGTATCTTATTGAATGCATTTAATCTACATGGCAATACTTTTCAAATAATTGTTTGCACGAAATTCTACTTTGTTTCTTGCATGGGGTAACAAATTATGATTTTGATGTTTCAGATAAGCGACAAGTATTTTTGAGAACTTTACGAAAATAGGAAATTTAGCTAAATGATTGAACTTGATATCGGTAATACGAAGGCAAAGTTCATAAAAATTTTCATCCAAGTCTACAGTAAAATTGAAGAAACCAATAAATTGCTGCACAATTTGAATAACTTGTAAAAAAATTTATAAAAACAATAAATAACCAGAACAAAGTACTACAGATGTTTATCTCCTTTGAACTGCATATCATACAATACCTAGATTATTATGATCGAAATTCACTGAAATATAGAATCGAGCCATAACAAAAGAATAAGATCAAAAATTGTAGAACCCATAAATCAATTTTATGTTTATAATACCTACTAGAAATTATATCAAGGGAAAATTAAGTTATTGTCTTTTTTCTTTTTTTTTTTTTTTAGTTAATCTATGCACTTAAATAAGAAATTCAAATGAAATAAAAAATAAGAAAAAGGCGATAAAACAAGAAAAAAAAACTTTAGATATCTTTTTTTCTTTTTTTTTGCTATTTATTCATATGAAATCATTTTCTTAATATCATGCTTATTTGCTATAAATTGAGAAATCTAAATCAGACTTCACATGCCAATTTAATTACCAGTTTTCAAAACTTTAAACATCCGCATTTATTATTACAATTTAAAACTTAAAACATTAAATATTCATTTATTGTGCTATTGAAATATTCTAATGCATTTTACATCAATTTATCCGAATGGGATTGTTTTGGATGTTTGATCCTGAAAATTTTTGACAATCAATAGCTGCTACAAAAATCATCGTTAAGAAGTTAAAAAATTTAGTAAACTTGAAAAATTTTTATATACTATAAAATAATTTCCTTCAAAATATTACTAACCATTAATGGAATATTTAAGCATTCTTCCAAATCAAAATAATCAACAACCGCAATTGTTTCTTCTTTAAAACTATTTGGATGGTTTCTTTTTGATTTGCTATTTAATATACAATTATCTACTTCTTGCTGAAAATTGTCTCAATTTCTACGGAAATATTTTATAGAATTAAAAAAGCTAAATGATGAAATTGTCGTATTTATTGAGAAAATTGAAAGAAATCGAATTAAAACTTTTTTATGGCATTTCTGCTCATGGGACATTCAATAGAACTTAGTGTGATAAGCAGCTTTTAAAACTACTTTATATCCATGGAATATCTGATAGAATATAATGATAAGCTATCTCATATCTATAGAATATCTGATAAAACGTACTGATAAGTTTCTAGAAACTAACTTCATAAAAATACATTATTGAACGGCACTGAAATGTTTGACCATCTTGAAGTGACCAAAAACATTTCAACAAACATTTTACTAAAGTTGATGTTGTCAAAATTGCATCCGGAAAAGTGATAAGTATATGTTGTGGTTGACGCTCAATCAATCCAGTATCACATAATTCTGCTATTTGTTCTGCAAAAAAAATGATAAGAAAATTGGAATGTTTGAAATATCATTAAAAAATAAATAAGAAAGAAGACGACATAAAATTTATGAAAATGATTTTCGAAATATTTTGAATTTCGGAAAGAATGATTATTTCCTTACCTGAAAAGCAATTTTTCTCGTAGTAAATCGTAGAAGTATCACGTATCAAAGTATTATTAGTGGAATGAATTGATGAATATAAATTACATCGATTTGAATTTTGCTCAAATGTTGCCGATGAACAACGATAAGTTATTTTCTTTCTGTACTGAAATTTTGAATTATTGTTACAAAAAAAAAAAAAAATTTGAATTTTAATTTTACTTCTACTAAAATTTCGAAATATAGTTCTGAAAAAATGAAATTGAATTTTTTTTGGCACTGCGATTGCGAAATATGGTTTTAAAAATTTTTTGCTTCTAAAATTTCAATTTATAGTTTTAATTTGTTATATTTGTTATTTGTTATGTTTTTTCTAAAATTTCAAATTATTTTGTTTCTAAAATTTTAAATTATAGTTTTTGAAAAATTAAAATTTAATTTTATTTGTAGTACAATTTCGAAATAAGACTTTTAAAAAAATGAAATTCAATTTTGTGATGATAGAAAAAGATGAATGAGAATAATATAATATAACATTAATTGATAATTTATTTTTAACAATTGCGAATTTTTCTGAGAGTTAGTTAAAGTTAATTAAAATATAATGCATTTCAAACAAATCAGACAGGTAACATTTTGCAAATTAATGAGAATTTTACTTTATTTCTATAACAAGATTTCAGGCAATCTTTCGCAGTTGTGAAATATTCTCGTTTGCGACCATTAAATTTCTTCGCTATTGTCCATCCCGGTGTTTTCGTTATTACCATATTTTTATCATCTAGACAATCTAAAAATTTCAAAATTATAAATTTTCATTTCGAAACTATTTTTAGTTCCTTAATGACTTCTAATTTTAACTTTTATATTTGTTTATTAAAATAGATTAATTGATAAGAATTCAGGAAAGCGTACTGTATTGCATGTTCTTTTTATTGTAATTTAATGAAATTTCATGATAAATAGGTGATAATTTCTGATTCGCTGCAATCGTATTCACTTCTCGTCTGCTAAAAAATTAAAATGATGTAAATATTATTATATTGAAATTTTAGCTAAACAATACAGTAAATGAGTAAGTAAGAGATTCAAAAAATGATTAAATTTAAAATAATCAATTTGAAATAATTCAAATTCTTTACATTGTTATTGATTGCTTTCCATTACGGATCATTTTGTTCATTCGCGTTTGATTAGAATTTTGATTCGCTGAAAAATATGAAAATAATTTGAACTATAATATCTAATTTTGGCTCTTTCTATTATAAAGTGTATGATTATTGATTGGTCATATTTTCATATAAATGTTCAATTTAAAAAAAAAAAAAAAAAGCCAAGCCTAACAAATAGCAAAGTTTATCAGGCTTAAAATATAAAATAGGCCATAAATAACCTTTAGAACATCCACGAGCATTATTATTGACCTGTGGCTCCAGATAATAATGCCAAGGCAATTTCATCATTTTTTTTCCTTCTGAGCCAAATTTGAAATGATAAGTATCACAGATTGAAAAGCGTGTTGAATAGGAAGCCGAACGACATCCAAGTAAGCTGAATAAAATTTTTTTAGCAGATAAATAGCAAACAAAAAAAAAAAAATAATTTCTTCAAAAAATATAATTGGAATTGAAAAATTTAATTTAGTGCGAAAAATATTTAAAAAAGTTAAAAATCTAATCAATCAATGATATCCATCGATACTATTTTGCATTTCAAATAATTTGCAATAATAGAGATGAAATTTCGTCGAATTTTTCGCCAACCTCGAACAAAATTTTGCGCATTCGATTAAACTAATTCCTCGCCGTCGTTGAAATGGTGTTGTGACAGTTAGAATACAATTGTTTGTCACATAAAAACATTGCTTTGAATGTTGCTTCTTCCCTGTATCCTTTAATTATCGATTTATTTATTTATTTTTTTTTTTTATTTACCAAACATTTATTTCTAATAATCAATCAGTTGAAACGAAATTGCAGGCAATTTATTTTGAAATTTCGGTACGGAAATTTCAAATTTTGGTACTTTAAAGAAATATATAAAAAAAGACAAGAAAAAAAAAAGAATTTTCATACTTGTAATTTATTTACAGATGAATCATTGTCTGTTTCGATATAAATCACCGAAATATTGCTTTTTTGATCATCACTACCATAAGAATCTGAAATCTACTTCTTAAATTTAACTTGACAAGAACTGAAATGGAAATTTGAAATGAATTCTTAAATATATCGAAATAATTTGAAGGAATTTTTATCAGTACGAAAAATATGATATTTATGGGAACAATTATGATTTCATGCTATAGCAGTTCAAAGATTCAGAACCAACTTGGCTTTCAGGCTTATTTCTTCATTTATTATTCTTGTTTAATCGTTTAATTGCATGAATGGCGCGGTATTTCATATGATTTTAAAAAAATTTAAGCTTATCATTCCTGTTACCGTAACAAGCTTTGGCCAATTTATCCATCTGATCCATCTGATTCATCGGATCCAATTGATCGATCTGATCCAATTGATCCAGCTGATCCAGCTGATCCATTTGATCCATGGCTATATTTTCGCTTCCGATTTGTTTTTGTTTACTCTTTCCGTTTATTTGTTTATTATTCGAAAATGATTGTACACCAAACATTTGAGCCTTCTGCGACTGTTTCTTCTGTCCATCGATTTGTGTTCCAATGTTATATATATGAGCTTGTAATGGTCGTATAAAGCCATTAATTATAGCTCCAGGCTTTCTTAACCAATCGTGACCTACGTGAAATATTAAATATTGATTTGATTATTTTTGAAAATTTTCATGAAAAGTTTTTCTATTCAAAGATATTTTAAAACATTCTTGAAATTAACAATTTGCGACCTAAATGGAATATTAAATGCTAAATGATTTATCATTTTTTATCAATAAATATAATTTCAGAATTAGTGAGATGTATTATTAACTAAAAAAGTAGAAATATTTTTTGAATAGCAAAAAATTATACACAGATAAGATCAGAATCCAGAAATTCGAAGTGATAAATGAATAGAAGAACAATAAAATTGTTCAGAATGCTCTTATTTGGAAATTCAAAAGTTAATGAACGAAATACTTAAAATCATGTTAATTTCGAAAAAATTGTAACTTATTTTTTATCGTACTGAAGACAATAATCCTTAGTTGGTAAATAACTTATTGTCTGAACAATGAGAGCCTAATTGCTTCGATAAAATAACTTGGCATTTTTGAATGATGAAGTGTAAATTATTAAATTAGTATGTGATTTAATATATGATAATATTATTGAGTAATTTATTGAAATTACAATCTCCTTAGCAGACAAATAACTTCTTGTCTGAACAATAAGAGCCTAATTGCTTCGATAAAATAACTTGGCTTTTTTAACTTGGCTTTTTTTAACGATTAAGTGTAAATTATTAAATTAATATATGATTTGATATATGATAATATTATCTAGCAAATGAAATATTATCACAATTTGATAATTTTGATAATTTTACATATTTGAACAAATCTTTACCATAAATTATGGGATTCCATAATTTCAAAGTGACAGGTTTACCACCAATAAATGATTGTTGCTTTTCTAATATTTTCCCATTTACAATTTTTCGTTCAATCGATATACCTCTGTTGATGCTATTGCCAGCTATTTTATGCTAAATTTTAATTCATAATTTAATTTCAAAAAATTCTATTCCATATTCTGTCAAAATTTTGATATAATCAATAATCGATTTTAAATTGAAATAAACAAATAAATCAATGAAATAACTAATAAATCGGAAAAGTTCATTTTTTTTTTTTTTGCATTTTAATATTGACATCTGCAAATCACTTTATTTTTATCCACTAATCAAAACCTGAAAAGTCAATTTTTTTCCTTTTTCCTATCAAAAAAAAAAAAGGAATTTATAGAATCTGTGGAATAAGTTGAGAAAAGTTTCTAGTAGATAATAATAAATTGAATTTTTTAAAATTCAACAAAATATAGAAATTGTTGAATACCATAACAGTGCTGACACCATTTCGCTTTCGTATTTGTGCAAGGATTATTTCATCTGTTGAATTTTTATATTTCGGTAGTGATATGCCCAATTGTTGTTTCTCGAATTGAATTAAATTCTTAAATGCGTCATCAACTTGATCGCCCAAAATAGATGACAACTCGAATGGACCAGAAAAAGAAAGTAATGATAAGAAGATAAGTTTTATAAATTTTGAAATAAGATCTTCAAAGTGTAAAATAAATGAAATTACTTAAAAATTAATGGAACTTTTGAAGAAACTTCTTGAAAGAAATTAAATTTGTTCTCTCAAAGATTCATAATTGTCGAAAATAGACACTGCATCCTTAGATTTTAAATATTATCGCGATTTTTTTTCAAACTGCAAATGGATACTTAATCTAATCAGATCAGCTGAATTTATCCAGAAAATATCGCCGAAATAAAAATGAAATACTCATGCTATGCTGAATTTAAATTCCTAAACTGATATTCAATCATTTTTAATTTTTCATCTAGTGAAAATTTTTCTCAAATTTTATTTCAATTTTTAATTTTTTTCTCATTAAATAGAATTTTAATAATTAACCTGAATTGTTGCCTGATAAAAGCATTTGTTTATTTTCCGATTGCCATTGTTTGTTCGGATTGTGAAATGGATTAATCGCAATTTTCTTGCTGTTTAATTCGCCAAATTCAACATTTTTGGGCCTTATCGTATCTAAATTCGTCTCTTTTCGAGAAAAATTTCTACTTTTTGTTATTTCAGATTTATCAATAAATGGATATTCAGTCGAATCATCATTATCATCGTCGATAGATGCCATTGCGTCTGTTGTTGCCGATAATGCTGCCGATGATGCTTTCAACTGTACTGATGAGAAATCAGTTTCGGAAGGTGTTGGAGAATTTCCGGATGAAAACTCAGTTTCGTCCATTTTCAACATCAAGCCTACGACATCAGTAGTTCCCATAAAATTTGAAGATTTAGCTGATGCCGTTTCCACAATGTCAAAATCAATAATATCCTCTGTCGAACGGTTTTTTGTTACGGTAGACTGTATTTTCCGGTTTTGTTCAAAAATTGGAGTTGTGGAAAGTAAGTTGGCATTATTAATAGTAGTAGCAGTTGTGGCTATTAAATCATCATCCAAATTAAGCATATCATTTGTTAAAATATCGTTGACAGAAAATGGTGGCTGAATAGTTGTTGGCAAAAATGATGGATTTTTCCTGAAATATCAGCAATGTGAATGATAAATCATCAATAGCATCAAATGGATTGATAAAAGATTAAAATATGCAAATGAGATATTTCAATCAATTTAAATTACTTCGAAATAGTAAATTCTCCTATTTGATTGCGTTCGAAGTTTAAATCATCATTGCTGTTATTATTTTTGTCAATTGTATTTCCGTTTTGAGCAGTATTGAAGTGAAATATTTTATTTCTGTCGGTAATTTGAAGCGATGTAGAAACTGTCGTAACTTTAACAATTGATTGATCGGAATCTGTCCTTTGCATTTCCCAATAATTTGGTTTCAACGATGTAGTCGCTATTTCCGAAAATCTTTTTTGAAGTGTGACAGTTATATCTGATAATTCCAATTCTTTATTTTCATCATCGTTATCTAATAAGACATTGTTGCTTCTAACACTGTCATTAGTGTCACCAATATTGCGATTTAGAATTTTTTGTTCCATTTTTGTAACATGAGAAATATCGGGTGCTATTACTTTGGAATCTGCAAATAAAATTTCAACTTTATGTCTTTTTAATATTCTTTTTTCATTTCGTCATTTTATTCTGTTTTCCTGTGCTTCACTGTATTGGTGATTCCTCATTCTATAAGTGATTTCAATCATAAATTGGTGACTTTCAAATAAACAATATTCATCATTATCAATGATTTATTGCAATTTTTTTTTTCTGAAATTTCGCAAGTTTTTTTTTTTTGCGATTATGAAGAATAAAGAGTATCACGTAAATTTTCCATACTATCTATTAGCAAGTTTATTTTTCCGCTAAATTTAAACGCTTTTTTTTGAAAACTGTGCTATTCAATTCTTTTCATTTGAAATGCATATTTGTATTTGATGTGCTTTGTGTGAGAATATGTAATTAAATACTTTAATTATTTAATCAGCTACGAAAAAAATCATTAATATAAATAACAAGCAAAGAAAAGCATTTATGGGTACTTTTTGATTTAATAAAATTTTTACTGATATATAAAGCAACGAAAAGTCGAATTTTAAATTTCTGATATGATTTTCTATCAGGGGTTTTAACTGTTCCAATTATCAATATGATATAATAATGGATATTTCAGGATTACAAAAAATTAGCCGGGACAAGAAGGCTGATCCTTGAGCTATTCTATTTTCTTGCATTTCATTATTTGTCGGAATAGACACATTTATTTTACGCAGAAAATATTCAACAAAAAGCGATTTTATCAAACTATTCACAACATTTCCCTCTTTTTATCATCATAAATCAAGTAAACAAGTTTTATTGAAATTCAAATTCTGAAATTATCGCAGAAACATACCATCTAAAGTAACCGTTGTAGATGCCTTTAATGCTAACGACAATGATGATGCCAATGAGGGTGAAGTTGATGTTATCGGTACATGTTGCCGAGATATTCTATCGGTAATGTTTGTTGTAACAGGTAATTCAATGGTTGAATACTCCTTAAACAATATTGGCACAGATAATATGTCTGAAGCTTTGAATTTCAAATGTTAAAAGAGCAAACAAACAAAAAAAAAAAATTTTTGAAAATTTTTATTTCATAAAAAATGGGTCAATTTTTATGGATGAATACGTTTCACAGCCGCATGCTGAGGAATGAAATAGCATCGAAGCATTCGGAATGTCTGATTTTTTTAAATAGACCCGAGGAATCTGGGGAATGCAAGAATGATATTCATGTCAATGATAATAACGCAAAAAACTGGAAATGGAAGTATTATTCAGTTAAAATTGAAATGTCGAAATAATCCGAGTATTCTGTGGAGTAGAAATTTGCAGTATTTCTCAGATAAGTGAGTCACTTATTCATATCTTGACACAAATGACCTTTGTTCTCTCATCTTCCAATCTGCTAATATAGCTCATGTGCATTGTCTAAAGGGTTGTAAATCATGTTAATGTTGTAAAGATTGAAGCTTTTGGGCATTGTCTAAAAGGTTGTAAAACATGTTGTTTATCTGAAATGTTGTAAGTCAAAAGACCAAAGATTATCGATGTAAAAATGAGCTTCTAGCAGTTACGTCTACACATTATTAAACTTTATCAATTCCCAGTACTAATAATCCTCAGATAATTTTGCCTCCTATCAAAAAGAAGTACTAATTATTGGTGTATCATTGATTTCATCAATTGTTTTGTGCAGTTGCTTGCAAATAAAATCTGTCAAACCAAAACTTCGTTGCACAACAAATCTTTTCACAAAAAGTTTTTCTCTCATAACAGTATCCATTTCGATATATTACTTTCGATCAACTTACGTTGTAAATTTCTTTCAGTAGGAAAAGAGACAAAGATGTTTTTTGAAAGATTTGATTTAAAATAATTGCAGCAATTTTTTGAAATCAATTTAAATTCTATTTGTGAAGAATGGATACGGAGAGGAAGAAGAGATTGGAAAAGCAATAAATGAAGGATAAGATTTAAATGGAAGAAATGAACTTAAGTGATGGGAAATAATATTTCAATTTCAACCTTCAAAGATCAAATTTTCCAATATTAGCAGAAAATTTTTGGAAATAAATTTTTTCAGTAAATTAGATTATATGGAAAAGACTCTGAAAGTAAATTTTGGTCTGGAAATGATCTTTCTATGTCAGACTTTCTTCAGTTAAAAGGATTAATTGATTGGGCTAACTAAGCCTTTAATAATTTTAATTAAGAGATACAATTTTTCCGGTTCTTGGAATTATTTAGAGAAATTTTGAACAATCCCTTTGTATGCTTCGAATACAACTGAAATCATCTTTAATTTTTTTTTTCTGCAAATATTTTATAGGTCATAATGAATCCTGTATATTGATGAATCTCTAAAAATTGATTTCAAAAAATTCAAGTCAATTAGCAATCAATAATATTAGCATGACCAAAACATTGCTTGTAGCTTTGCTTACTTTGCCTAAATTATTCAACTTTTGCGAAAAAAAAAAAAAAGAATTCCGAAATTTCTAAAATTCAAATTATTCTGCATGAAAGATTGAAAAAATAATCATACAAAAAAATTCGAGTTCAAATACCTGAATGTAAGGCTCGAGAACATTGTTTTCTTCTAAATTAATTCCTTGTGAAAAATATGTTTCATTAATTCTTTGATAATTTTCATCGAAATTGTCATATTGAAAAGGACGAAACATTGCTTTATTTGTTGAAATCTGAAATTACAGCCGAAAAAAAAAAAAAAAGAGAGAAATATGAAAATTTTAACAGCATAATAATGTAAAAAGTATTGACTTCACTTTGGCTTCATTTAATTCGTGCAAAAAAGATTTTTTAATTTCTGAAATAAAAATAAAAAAATGTTAAGCGTGGAATATGCTTGATGTATTTGAGAATTTCAATTTTTAAAATATTCAACAAGCAAACTGAGAATGAAAAAATTTTCGTTTACATTGATAATTTTTGGCGCATTGAAGAATTTATTTTTTAATTCTTCTTCTTTTTGATATTCCACTGACTTTTTAGGCGACATAGATGTCGATGGTTGTTTGTTATTATAATATACACTGAAATTAGATATAAATTGGTAACTATAAGATTTAAAAAATTAATCTGAAAATTAATCTTACAATTCTCTATTATTGGAAAAACTAGAACTTATTCAATTATTTTTAACAATACATACTATAGGAGTGAAAGTAATTTAAATTACTGAACTACTTCCTGAATCTTTTCGGAATATCCATCTAAATGATTTATTTTATTATTTTACACAAAATTAATCTATGAAAAAATAGTTTTTGAAGAAAATTTGGCATTTTAAAACTAATATTTTCAATTGACGAAGATTTAATTTTATTTGCAAAATGGTTAGCGTTACCGTTTCATTATAATCATAAAAATATATTACATCTATGGAAAAAATTTTAGTTAAATGATGAAGAATAGCAAAATTGATTGATTTATTTTGTAGTAAAAAAAAAAAAAATTCTTTTGAGAATTATTCGCAGTAGAACAAAATATTTTTCTTTTCATTCTTGCAACAAATCGATGGGTAATTAAATTCACTTTTTTCAAGCAATTATTCAAAAATTGAAAGAAAATTATTGCGAATAATTTTAATAATTTTAATGATGGATTCTGTCATTCTTTTCTACTTTTTCTTCAGAATTTATTCATCTACATGGAAATATTAGCAGAAAATATTGAATTACATTGTTAAAAATCAATTTACTCAATCTAATTGTTTAAAATTGTTTCTCAGAAGTTACAATTTTAAATGATTACTTTTCTTCAAATGTTCACTTTACATTATCAGCAAAGAAATGATTCGATAAATATCATAATAATGCAACTTTATTTGATGAAAATTTATTCACAAATTTATAAAAAACTCATTAGCACAATAAATAACAACAATTATTTCGATCATCGAAACAAATTGAGAAAATTAGAATTTTTGTAAGACAAATTAAATATATCAATCAGTAATGTATCTGTAAGTATTATATCTCTTCCAATGATTTGCAAAATTATGATCTTTTTTTTTTAACTTTCTAGTAAACGCGGGAAAATGATACTAAAAAAAAGTTCATATTTCAAATATTTTAATGCTCATTGTTCAGCATTCAAATTTTAATCGTATTATTTACGATATTGATGTCGATTTTTGCAATGATAGAGAAAATGTAGAATTATTTGACCTTAAATTTGATGATCGATTCATTTCCTGAGCAATAGCTGATATCCGATTTCGTTCACTTAAATTGAAAACAGAACTTCCGGAAAAAATATGTGCCGGTGATGGTATTGGCATTAATAACTCTGTAAGTTTCAAATTTTATTATTGCAAAATTTTCAAAGATTACTAAAAATCAAAATTCTGAGAAGTTATTCTTCAAAATTTGTGTGATTTTTGCAAACTTTTCTTATAATTTCTTCAGTTTAATAGATTTCGAATTTTTGAAATAAAAGTCGCAAATATAAAATAAAAGATGCATGGAAATCTGCGAATTTTCTCGTTAAATTATAGATTTGATGGTTTGGGACAATATAATTGTTTTTTTTTTTTTAAATTATAACATTGTAATTTTCAAAATAAAATGGAAAATATAAAAATGAATGAAATTATAATTAACAATTACAAGTTTTTTAAAAATAATCAAACCGAAGACGATAAAATGTTTGAGAAAATAAGCAGAGAGGGAAATTTTGCAAACTGCGCTTTTTAAAATTTTAATAAATTATTGATTAAATTTTTACCTGAATTGATAAATTGTTTAGCAAATGATAATAGCACGATCAAAATGATAAGATAAAGCGTTTTTTCACTAGACATAATCACATTTGTCAATCTTCACACACGACGTATTACGTTGTACTGCGATAATCCACTCTATTGATGAAAGAATTATTGGGAAGAAATTTTGTCAATTTTCTTGCAACAATTATTACAATAAACTGTTTGAACTTAAAAAGTTCAAATTTCAGAAAAAAAAATTCGAAAATTTCATGCTAAATTTGCAGTAATCTGAAAATATTTGCACATTTTTTCAAATCAAAAATCAAGAAAAGAAAGAATTTGTTAATTTTACTATTACAATAAGAAAAGCCAAAATAACAGTCAAAGTAGCAAGAAATGAACATAGAATTCTACTAAATTTCTTTTTCTCAGAATTTTTTTTTCTAAAAGTCTCATATTTTGAGTTTTTATTATAATAAACAAGTTTTCAATTTTACTATTTGCGAAAAAGATTGGATAATTTTATTGCTAAAACTTGACTTATCAGGAATAGCTTATATATGCAATAATTTTTTTTATGTTTTTTATTAAAATTAAAAATAGCACAAAAATTACTGTTACAATAACAAATATTACTGTTACAATAAGTATGTATGCAAATAAATGCTAGTTCAAGGAAAAAAAGTTGTTTGTTCAAATGATTGTTGAAAATCATTAATGCTAATAAATGGTGATTTGTTTTAAAAACAAAAAACAAATTTATGCAAATTTTGCTCGCTAAGATGAAAAGAATTCAAAATATCTCTTATCTGCTCAAGCATTAATCTACGAATGAAAACTTTTCAATTTTCACGTTTAATTAAGAGACGAAATATTCATTAAAATATCTTGTTACTGGTTTCGGAAGATAATTTTTATTTTGAAAAATCAATAAAGCGAGCATTTCCGACATTACTTAAAAAAATTTGCCATAAATGTTCGGCAAGATCATTTGTAACAATTACCAAATGATAAATATCGATCTAATAGATTTTATAAATTTTATCTTTCTCGCAAACTTTCTCAAATAAAATTGCATTTTATTCATCACAGAAAGTTTCTTGTTTGATATAAATTAGTATATGAATTTTACCTAATTACAGATAATCTGGTATGAGTAATTTATGCTAATTTATCCTAGGCTTATTTTTGTTATTTTACTATTCATCCGTTGGACAAGTTATCAAATCGGCATAATAAATAATGAGGAGATGGAATTTATCGATCGGTTAATAAATATCAAAAAATATTAAGGAAAACTAATTATTAAATCCTCTTTTTTTTTTTTATTTCTAGACTTGATTTTTTAAATTTGGGAAAACAACTGCTTGCAATGATAATTACAAAGATGGCAGAAAGTTTTTGTGCATATTTTTTCGTTCCCAGTTATGGATTTAATCATTTAAGTGATAGTAATAACTTACAAATAGTACAAATGTATGATTATTGTTATCACCATAGCGATGATAATAAATATCAACAAGTATCACTATCATAATCATCATAATTATCAGGATAATGGCAAAAATAAATTTTTCATTGATTTATGAATATTCTCTTTATTTTATTGCAGAACTTTTTAGTTCATAGATTTTTGATGCTTCAGATGAAATAGATCGATTAGATTTCTGATTTAGTTGACGGAAAGGAAATAAAAAATTTTTGCGCGAAAAAAAAATACTAAACTTAGTTTAAAGGTTGATATTATATTTTCCATTTGAACGAAGAGTTTATTCGAAAATATCCAAAGTTTTATAAAAATATCTCCTATATTTCGAAAAATTTCACATTAAACCTTCCTTCGGCCACAATCAGAGAAAATGGTCGCAATTAGAATTTTGAAAATTGATATAATAAATAGGTATAATAAAATATGCTAGAAATTGGAAATTCACAAAATTATCAGACATTCATGACAGAAAATTAATTAGAAAAAAAAAAAAAAAAAAATGAATGACCGAGCATAAATTGAGGGAAAAAGTGATTTAGATAATCAAGTTATTGAAAAACAGATCAAAGATTATCTTTTTAAAAAGACGAAAAATATTTCTTGCAATAATTCTATTAAAAAATCCAAAAATCGACTTTAATTGCAGATTTCCTTTTTAAAAAAGTGAAAGAATTTTTTTTTTTCAAAAATCCTATTTACGAAATCAAAAAATTAAATTGAGAGTAGCTTAGTTAGTATTACTGAAAAATGATTAAATGTAATATATTTGAAGATGAAAAAAGGATTTATTTAGGACAAATTTTGTGAGGAATTAAATGGAATATTCAATTTTACAATGATGGAGTAGAAATATCATTTTTTTTTTTGTTGAAATGATCAATCAAATTTGAGTTCTCACGATAATTCAAATAATAATAATAATGATAGCATTAAGATTTATAATACTATTATTATTCGTATATTTTTTTGGCTGATGCCACTCATTTCATATTGAAAATGTAATTCATATTGAAAATTTTTGCATTACAAAGTATGCAAAACAAATATTTCCGTTCTTTTTCGATTTATAATCTGTAATTTTTTATGAGCAAATGAGAAAAAAAAAAACTTTAAAATCATAAAATAAATTGAAATGATCGATCAATAATTTCGATCACAATATACAAAATTATCCATGCTTAGTATCATTTTGCTAAATTATTGGTAGTACGAAAGTCGCAGATGACAATTCGTAATTTGAAATTTAGCAGCGAAAAAAAAAAATCAATTTGTGCAATTTTAAATTCACGATTTCATATTATCTATAGATATTATTCGTTATATATGTGTATATGCATAAATTGAATGCAATTTTTAATCGTTCAAATCGTTGAATTCATAATAATATGAATACAAAGATTATCTATTGTACATGTATCGCTAATTAAACAGTATTTATTGTAATTAACTCCTTTTCAAGCATAAAATTCAACCTACTAAAGTGAATCCTAAGAAAAGCTAAACTAGGTTAAAGATTAAACTTGTTAAAATAGACCTGATTACAAAGATAAAAGAGAAAATTGTTTCAAACAATTGCAGATTGTGATGTTTAGACGAATAATTATCTCCGTAATAATTACCCAATTTATAATTATTAATAATTTGAATAATTATCTGATTGTATCAAATAAGACAAGAAACTAAAGAAAAATGTGTGCAAGAAAAAAAATTTTTAAAAAAATTGAAATAGTTAAAGTCAACGAGAATATTTATTTCTACACAATATCTAATATTTGATTAGAAAAGGAAATCTTGAAGATGGCAAGAATTTGAAATTTAAATTTTAATCTTAGATCTGTTAGCATGGTTAACAAAAAAATTATTATTTGATATTCATTTCATAAACAATTACTTTCTCTTGTATAAGTTATCAAAATGTGATAATTTGATAAGATGATTTATTTGCAAGAGCAACTGCAATTACTGATAATAGCTTAAAATTGTTCGAATTTTTTCCTTACTTAATATTTCAATTAAAATTATTAATTGTTAATTTAAAAACCATTTGCACTACGGTAATGTTCCAAATCCATTCCCTTAGAAATCGATGATATTAAGATGAGAATAATGTACAGAGTGTTGATAAAAAATATACTGTTATCATTAACCATTGAAGAATAAAGTTTTCGATTTTTTTTCTGGTTTACTATTACAGTTATGAATTTCCGTAAGAAAAGGAGAGAGAGAGAGGGAGAGGAGAGAGAGAGAAAAAAATTGAGGAATGAAATAATGATGTTTTCAATTTTTATTCAGAAAAATTTTTAAAAATTCATATTTGACAATTGAAAAAAGAGTGAACGAATAAATGATAATTGTCAAATAGCATGCATTATTATGGCGTCACGTATACTACGCTTTATGTCACGTAAGTAAAAACGTCATTTTTAAAATCCTTCACAAATTAACGATCGTAAAAAGCGAGATATGCGGTTGAAGTAAAGAGAAGATGAAAAGAAGAATTAAAAATTTAATTTTGAGGTAAAAATTAGAAATTCGCTCCTATTAAATCGACATTTCCTTCTTCTCTAGAAAAAAAAAAAAAAAAAAGAAAAATTAAAATAAACAAATATATTTAAGGACGGTAATCATCGAACTAGAACAATCAATGCAAATATATAATTTCTTCCTCATTCGAAACGAAGAAAAAAATTGAAATGTTACTTTTTCATCTGAAAATACAGTAGTATTCCAGAATGTTCAGGAAAATTAATTTTATTATTTTCGGTAAATATTTTAAATCAATTTTTTTTTTCTAATTTTACTAGCAAAATTAATTTTATTAAAAAACATAAAGTTTTTCAACAAAAACAACAACAAAAAAATTACAAAAATGTTTTAACCTTAAAATTTTAGAATATTATGAAATATTTGATCGAAAATAGTAAAATTTGCAATTATTTCGAGATTTCGAGATTTCGCAATACTTTTTCTTTATTTTCGCAATATTTTTAAACTTTTCAAAATTTTTTGCAAGCGAATATTCCAATGATGATTGAAAATAAATATTAGATGAACTAACTAACATCATGTTAAATAACAATAAGCAAATAATAATAATAATAATAACGATAAATGAAGTGATTAAATGAGGTCATAAACTTATCTATTTGACAGTTAAATCTTTTCGTGAAAATTTTCCAGAAAATCAGTTTAATAATGATACAATTGTCAAAGTTGGACAATTGATGTGTTAAATTGAGGATGGATAGATTGATGAAAGGAATGAAAAAGATCGCTTGAAAATTGAAAAACCTTTTTGCTATATTCTATTTAAAAGTTTATCCTCAACCTAAATTTCATCCCTCTGTCTTTTCTGTTTGCTTGGTCTAATTTTTCTGAAACTGAACACCAATGATTCTGTTTGATATTTCTGGAAATAGGAAGGATGAAAAGATTGGAAAAGGCAAAGAATGGATGAAAAATGAAGGAAATGAAATATTGAGTAAACTTTTGAAATTTTAACTCTTCGATAAAATATCCAATGAAAATCAACATTAACCTGTATAAACATTTGAATTATTGTAAATTATATTTGATTTTTGGCCTTTTCAAATTTCAAAATATGAAAAAGATATAACAAAGAAAAAAAGTTTTTTATTCAAAACCATTTGAACTAAAAAAAAAAAGTTCTGAATCAATAATAATCAGACATGTTGTAGATATTTGAAATCAAATGATCATTAAATTCAGATCAGCAATTAAGATCGCAGATAGATATTTTCGTAAATTCTTACTAAAAACAAAGATTACAGATATTTCATAGCTTTAAGTATGAAAATAAATCTTTCCTTCTAAAAACATCGGAACAATAAAGATCGCAAACATTGCGATTTTCATTGTTTTGAATGTTTTATAATAAAAAATTTGTTTCATTAATATTGCCAATTATTAAGCTTAATGATATCCATCAATTTCTTTTTTTTTAATCAGTTTTTGGTCCAATAAAATAAAATATAAATTTATTTTTTCATGCTTAAGATTTATCTTGAAAAGCGCAAAAATATAATTTTCGAGTAATTTCAAATTTTTCAATTGTCTAAAAAATTCAGAATCCGTTATTTCATCTTTTCATTTTCCATTACCTTTTTAATTTCTCTAATTAAATTCTTAAAAACATATTTTTATTGCAAATAAACATTTCCATTGAAGTGTTTCGGATCAACTAATCAAAATTAATCATTCCTTTGGCAGAAGAAATGATTAATTTTGATTATTCGATCTTAAAAACATATTCTAAAATGCAAATATTAGAAAGAAATAAAAAAACGAAATATTCTCGGCAGAAAAATAACTAAAGTGAAATGATTTAGGTTGAATGGAAAATATAAATTAATTTTCTATTATTCAAAAATCCAATAGCACGGAAAATATTTTTTCAAATTATTTTCTTAATTCTTTCCATTTTTCTTTTGTAAATGACCTTTATGAATTTTTTATCATAAATGAATAACTTTAAATTAAATAAAGTAACAAACATATGCATTCTTTTCTTGAAGGATTTCATTTTTGGCATGAAAAAATTTCCGCAAAAATTTGTTGAAAATATTTAGCAATTTAAAAGATAATGATATTCATAAATTTGATATATATCAAAAGATAGCAATATTGATTGATTTGAGGGATGATTTAAATGACTTCAAAATTGCAGTATATGACTTTATTACCATAAGAAAATATTGATACATGCTATTCTTATCAATATTTTAATATGATAAAAAAATTATTTTGTGCAATTTTAAGTCATTTAAATAACTATTAAAAATATAAAATTCATTTTAAAATATAATCAAAGATAGTCTTTTAGAACTGTCTCTCAATTAAAACCAAATAATAATAGTAATCAATCATATAATTATTGATTATTTTTATAACAATTATTTGCGCTAAATTTGAAATCATGCATTTTTTTGATTTTTTCAACCACCTGTATTTTATCCTTCCCAATAGCATTTATTTATCATATATAAGAAGAAAAAATAGTCCATGTCACCATCTGGTTCATTTTATCATCGTATAAATATAAATTACATCTCTTCATTTATTTTTAATTTTACGACAATAATACTTTTATTTAATTAATTCAATTAAATAATGCTGAAAAAGATTTCGTTTAATTTCTTGACAATCGTCTGGAACTTTTAATTTTGATCAATTCTCCTTATTTTATTGGTACTGCCAGAATTTCAACTTTTTTTTTTCATATGATACTATTAGCGAAACATCGTAGAATGGCATATGTTAGGAAAGAGTCAAGAAAGCTAATCGTAAATGCTAAAATCAGAAAAAATTGAAAGCTCCAAATTATCGACTGAATAATTAGCGAAATAAATTGAATAGTTCAGCAGACATAGACACTTGGATTTCCTAGAAATCCTTCTGGTTCAGTGATCTCAAGAAATCATCAAGACTTCTGATACACTGCTATTTCTGGATAGGAATCTACTAAAAATTCTGAATAATATTTATATCCCAAAGACTGCGAAATATTGATGATCGCAGCATTCAACAATTTTAACAGAATTGTTAACTTAGTGATAATTCGGTTGATCTGCCGTCACAGAACTCAACGGATCAAAATTAGTGAGAATTTTTTTATGAAATCGCTTTAAAAAATTTGCCATATGTATTTTATGAAAATAAGCAAAAAAAAAAAGGAAGAAATTGACTGGTACAGTTTTATCAACAAGAATAATTTTGGAAAAAGAATCGGCTAATTTATCGGTAGTATTGTTTGAAAATTGATAATTCTCAGGACGCATAAAAGCAAATTTTTGTATGTAATGTTATTAAAATCGAAAATTCCATAATATAATTGATGTTTTGGATTTTTAAATTAAGAAGCAGAGAATAATAAAAGTTTAAAACAAAAAATAAATTGGAAAAAATATTTTTTTTTTTATTTTCCTTCATTTCCTTTCCCATCAACAAAATTAAATTTATAAAAAGGTATGCATGTAGAGAAAAAAACTGAGTTAAAATACAAATGCGTTCGTGATGATGTGAAATAAAGTGACACTTTGGTGGTATCATGATATTTTGTTGAATTTGGGACAAAGCTTTCGAAAATTTTAACAAATCATTTGAGTTGACATATATTGTACAGTTAAGCTCTTGAAATTTTAAAACTATTATTTACTGCAAGATATTACTTTTAAGTCAAGATTTTTGTTCCTTCACATATAAGTCATCTTTTTAATTTTAGTTTTCAACTAAAAAAATCTAATTGGCATAGTATCACACACATGTGTTTTATGATAAACGAATTTATAAAATTCTTTAAGGAAATCTTTCATTTCGTATCGTATGGAATCCGAAAATCTGAATTTAGAAAATCGGAACGGCAAATGTCATTCATTGTTCCGCAATACATAAATGTTAACTGTTGCGAATATCAGTGATTACGAATAATTATCATCCTTTCGGCTATTGAAGGGAAAATTTTGTACAAAGTGTCGATAAAACCCAAATAACGAAATAATCCATTTTGTGTAGCAGAAATCTGTAGTATTTCTTCGATAAATGAATCACCAATCTGTTTGTGGACACAAAAACCTTTGTTTTAATCTGCTGTATCCTCCGATCTGCTAATATCCTCCGATCGGATTTTTGAAATTCGATTTATCCTCCGATCTGCTAATAGAGTTTATTTACATTGCTTAAAATATTGAAATTTGTCAATTTCTTACCCTTTATCATGATGACTAAGTATGATTTATGTATGATTAATGTGTTATAATCTTTTGCCCACAATCAAGATCAAAGATCATCAATATAAAAAGGAGCTTTCGTCTCAACAGGGATCAGTGTCTTCAACATCATTCTTTAAGATTAGTGTTTTCAAGATCAATATCAGAGCAGTTCAGTTCCAATTCAATTTCGAAAACGGTTTGAACAGCACGAAGAACAGTTCAGCAAATACAACAACAGTGGGAGAGCGATAGTCGCAAACGGAAAATACGACAACATTGTGAGTATTCAAACGACTGTTAATATTCTTGCATTATTTACTGTGTATTGTTCATTTCATCTTTATTATTGTATAAGTGATAGATGATATTGTCTACAATATCGTATAAAATCAGAAGACTATTGTGGATCGTTTATAAAATCGTATAAACTCAACAAAGATTGTTGTTGATCTGGCGAAATAGCAAGAAGCAATCTTCAATTCAATCAGACTACAGATCAAACTACAAATTATCAAATATCATCTACTTTTATGCCCCTTTGAAAAATATCTATAAAATATCTACAAAAAAACCTTTTGAAAAATATCCAAATCTATAGTTTGTTTGTTTTTCTTTCTTTCCTTTTTTTTTTCTTTTTTTTTTTCCGCCAGAAAGATAAAATTGAATCATAAAAGGCTTATCCTTTATCAATTTCAAATAAAATCAATTTTTCAAATTTAAATGGAATACAAAGATCTATTATATTTCATATTAAAGCCATACATTGATTGCCCTGCAAAATAGATTGGAAAATGAATAATTAATAAGTAGCATATGTTTCATTTTATTTATAAAGCAAGAAAAAAAAAAAGCATTTTAAAGGAAAGTTTTTCTTTTTCTTTTTTTTTTTTTTTGAAATTAACTTCGAGCATTAAAATAGCCCAATCAATAATTACAAATATAATTTTTTGAAACAATGAGAAAAAAAAATCAGAGAATGATATGTGCTAAAATAAATTTTCATAGAATATGAACTAAAAAGCTCTTTCTTCAAGTTCTCATTAATTCAACGATTCAAACTTCTAATGATATTGGAAAAGATTTCAAAAATTAATGGAAGATCCATTAATTTTTGAAATGTTATTTATTCTAAGCAACTGATTGTAGAATTTTGAATTAATTTTTAATAGCATTGTTTCAACATCAATTTCTCTGATAGAAATAAATCTAAAGAATAATTTTGCTAATAATATTCAAGAATTTAATAGCAAATTTATTTTGAAGAAAATATCAAAAAGAGTTCAATAAAGCTATGGAAAAATTAACAAAATTTTTCGCCGTCTTTCATTTATTTGTGGAATATTAAATTTTCAATAATATTCAAAATTGAAAAATTGTGCAATATGAAATTATATTTGGAAAATGAAATTAATTTCGATTTGAGCATTTCCTCGATTCACCAATATAGTTCCAACAATATCAATATAGATAGTCTGTAGTCTGAATTACAACGTAAGTGTTGAATATTGAAGGGAGCGTATCTTCGGTATCGAATAAATTGAAGCTGTAGGTGGCAAAAGATGGATACTCGATGGGAAACATCCGAAGTAAGGATGCATCATTGCTCCGTTTGCTGATATACGATCTGTTGGATTCAACTTAAAATATAAAAATAAAATTAATAAAATTATTGAAAATAAAGATTTGGAATAAAAATTTTCAAAATTTAAATTTGAATTTTTATTTAAAAAAAAAGGTAGATTCATTAAACCTCAAAAAAGTTACAGTTCTAAAAATAGATCATACCTGTAAAAGATGTGATAATAGTGATTGGCCATTTTTTAATCTTCCCAATGATTTATGTATCTCATTCCAGGCTAATTGTCGATAAGGTGGATAAAAGTTAGGTGAATAGTGCGGTAGCTTAAGTACTTCTGGCCATTTTTTTGGATCAGGCGCACCTGGAAAGAAATTTTGCATATTTTCTAACAAAAAAAATCAAATAATTTTTTGAAATATTTTTTTTTTTAAATTTTTACCTCGAATACTAAATATTCGATCTAATTGATCGGTGACATCCTTTGTACCCGGAAAAAGAGCTGTACCGGTGCACATTTCAGCAAATATACATCCAACACCCCTGAAATATTTGCAACTTGTAATTCAAGAATGATAATTAACAGTATCAATTATCCAGTTTGATAATTAGCAACTTGTAATCCAGTCTGATAAATAACAGTATCAGAAGCTCCAGTAGGTTTATCAGAACTTTTCGGAGGCAAAGTTTTCATAAAATTTCCACAAATAATATTTTCGGAAAATTTATTTTTCCCATAAACAATATTTTAAGAAAAAAATTAAAAAATTAGCGACAAAAAAAAAAAAAATAAGCTAACCATAAATCGAGAGATGTCGAATAGTCCGTCGAACCAAGTAATACATCTGGTGGTCGATACCTAATGAAAATTTGCTTCAGAATTTGTTTATTCATATCATAGCTTGATAAATCATACTAATTATCAATCTGATTGCTTGTATCATTCAGTTTTAAACAATTCTAATAAAATTTGTAAAATTCAAATGCTAAATTACAGGAAGTGATAAAAGTTAAAGTTGGATAAAACTGAAAATTTCACCAAAATCAGAAAGATAGCCCGTAAAAATTAGCAGCCTAGGCCAGCCTGGCAAGTTAGATTAAATACTAGATAGAATGGTATTTTCTAATGATTGTTCGTCGGTTAGAAAAATGATAAACAGAATTTTCCCAGAATCATTTAAAAATAACATTCAGAATCATTTAAAAATAACATTTGAAGATCAGTGCTGATTAGCTGTTTATTAAAAATAAATGTATTAAGATCAATGCTGATTATCATTCGAATTTATTTGAATAATTTTAAAAATCTAATAAAATGGCAAATTTACTAAAATTTTTGGAAAATTCGAAAGAAATACAAACCATAATGTTACTACTTCATGTGAATATGTTCGACTTGGTACTGATTTTGCACGAGCTAGACCAAAATCAGCTAATTTCAATTCACCATTATCATTTAGTAATAAATTTTGCGGTTTTAAATCTCTAAAAATTGGTTAAAAATAGAACAAAGTAAAATTTAATTCCAAAAGCAAAGTATCGAAAATTATAATTAAAATTTATTTGCCAAAACAAAATTTCAATTTTTCCCGAAAATTTACGTCTTCTAGAAAAGGAAAATAAAATTCTTCAAAAAAAAAAAACTTGAAATTTTGAATTTTTAATAATTAAAATTAATTAATAATCTTACCTATGCAAAATTTTCTTATCATGACAAAATGCAAGACCACGAAGTAATTGAAATAGGAATAATCGAACTTGCATTTGTTCTAGTCCAGTACTATGCAATTCCAAATATTTGCTCAAATCTGTTCTCTAAAAATTTGAAAAAATTTATTAATCAGACCAAAAGCATAAGAGTGTTCATTAAATTAAGTTTTGAATTTAATTAATCTAATTAAATGAGCAAATTTTGAAAATCTTTATGAAGCAATATGAATTATTTGCACTAACTATTACCTTTAATGACTATAATCCGATGAAAAATGAGTTAACTGATAAAAATAGCTAATTGTCACCTGTTGGTTAACTGATATGATAAGGTTCACTTTCAATTACAACTAATTTTTAATTTCATGACCGTGCAAAGTGATCCAAATTTTTATCCAATAAAATGCTTTGTCAATCGAAAATTACTATCATATTTCGAGGTAAATCAGAGTTAAGTCTATTTAATGAAATACTCTTATTTCAAATATATCACCAAAAGTTCAAATTTAAATAAAATTTTATTCCTTTAATTTAAATCTAATAAATTCAATTTCGAAACAGCCTGAAAGATTTTATTTCGATTTATCCAATGAAACATTTAAATTTATTCTGTAAGTTTAAAAAATTTATTTTCCAAAATAATAAATTCATTTCCAAAATATTCCCAAAAATATTATTCGTTAAATTTAAGTTCAATAAATCCAATTCGAAAATAATCTGAAAAATTTCATTTCTCAGATATAATTATACTCCTTAAATTTAAATAAAATAACCTACCATATATTCGAAAACAAAAACTAAAGAATTCTGTTCATGTACGATATCGTGTAAAGTTACAATATTGGAATGTCGTAAAGCACGCAATAATGATGCTAAAAAAAGAAATTGAATATTATGAGAATTAAAATAATTAAAAACTTTAATTTACAAATGCCAAGAAATCAATTAAAACTTTCTAATATTAGAGATATTAAAATTTTCAATTAATGCAATTAAAATTTTCTATGTGATGATGTATTATCTCCTTTTCCCTTCTCTTTTCATTTCTTTCAATTTCTTTAAAAAGGAAGAAAAAATTGATGATTATCAAAGTATTTCAAAGAAAAATATTTACGAAAAATGAATTTTTCGAAAATTCAACTTACAAATTAAGAAATTGAAAAAAAAAAAACGAACCAATCAATTTAACATTAAATAAACGAAAAAATTTCCAACAATTACCCGTAAAATGTAAATAAAAAACGATTTGAAATATATTTAAAATATATTAGGAGAAAAAAAAAAAAAACGACATTGTTATTTTTTATTTTGTAAATGTTACGAATGTTTGATTAATTTTTGAATTCATATGGGAAAGAAAAAAAAAAAAAAAATGACAAAAATAAAATTTTCAATTAAATGATCAATAATAGTTTGTTTGACCTTCTCGTATGGCGGTGAATGGTAATCCTTCTTGATTGTGAATTTTAATTTCTTTCAATGCAACAATACTACCATCATTTCTACAATTAAATTTTGTGAAAATTTGAAAATAAAATTAAAATCTATGAAATTAATTTGTATATTAATTATTTAGATTTATACTTAAATTCGAATGATTGCTTCATTTTAATAAAATTGGTACTTTATTTTTTTTTTTTTTTTTTTTTATAAGTTGACATTAAAAAAAAAAAAAAGGTAAACAAAGAAATTGATTTATCACAAAAATAAAAATTCGTACCTGCTTTCACATTTATAAACGACAGCATAACTACCTTCACCTAATTTCTCAATTCGCCTATATAATTCGCTAATATTTTGTATTGGCATTTCCTAGAAATACACTTTTTTTTTCTGAAATACGTCAAAGAAATACGTCAAAATACGTGAAAGAAGAGGTAAAATTGTTTTAATGATGAAAAATTACAGTAATAATAAGAATAGTAATAATGAAGATTGTAATTCAACAAAATTTCATAAAACTTTTACAGCTTTAAATTTTCGATTAAATAGCTGTGGATTTAATCTATTTGTAGATTGAAATAAGTCTCACTCGTTCAGAAGACTAAATTTAATTATGCGAAATATGTAATAAAACGAAATATTCGAAAAAATTTTCATCATAATTTAATTTGAAGATGGAAATTTAAAAATTTTTTTTTTTTAAATTAAAAGAAAATTTAATTTGAAATAAAAAAAAGCTAAAATTTCACTTACTCTAGGCGGAAAAACTAAAGTATTCGGATCCAAATGTGCCGATCGTGGCCTCCGGCGACGAATAACTGATGAACTACGCTTTTCCTCCGTTGAGCTTAACGTTGATCTCAAATATTCCCACAAAATTATAAATGTCCTCCTCATAAATCTCAATCATATTTTGATGGAAATTTTTGAATATATATGAATTTTTTGTTGAAAATTTTGAAAATTTTCGGAAATCAAAAAAAAAAATTAAAATAAAATATAAAAATGGGGTACCGAGGATCAGAAGTAGACGATGAACAACATGGATCTGGATAAACGGATACGATGCAATTATTGGTGCCAGAACGTGATCGTGTCGTTCGAAATAAATTAAATAAACTTCTGAAAAAAAAAAAAAGCAAATAAACTTATTTTAATCAATATTGTCATTATTTATAACTATAGTTCAATCGAAGAGACATTAGATTGTTATCAACATATTTGAACTATCAATGATAACTATCACTACCTTAATGATTTTTATCATTACCAAATGATAACTACTATTATCTTGACAAATATTATCACTATCAAATGATAACTATCATTATCTTAACAATTATTATCACTATCATCTTCGTACCATAATTTTTGAATCTTTCCAAATAGTTCAATCAAAATTTCGAAACATTTTCACAATTTTTACTTTTTTTTATTTTTAATCAAAGAAGAAAAGATATTCGAAGGAAGAAAAATGATGAAATTAAAATTGTAAAAAAGAAATTAAAATCGAAAAATTTTTCAAGAAAGAATTTGAAGTTTCATTGAACGATTAATAAAATGGCATCAAATCTTCGAATTTAATATACAAATTTTTTGTTGATATTTAATTTCAATGATTACAAATGCCTTTCTTTAGTGGGCCAAAAAATTTTGACACAATTAATGAACAAGAAATTTTAATGAAATGAATGAAATGACAAATTTAAAAAAAATTTTTTTTTTTTTAAATAACTAAAATAAATGTGAAGTAAAAATAATCAAAAATAAATCTTCAGAAATTTTTGAAATTTCAAAATTCAATCCAATTAAATGGAATCTTAATCTAGAAAGTTAAAATCTATTTTCTTTTTCAGAAAAAAAAGAAAAAATTATGTTCTATATTTTTGATTTTCATTTTCAATTTCAATTAATTACATTCTTGTTTTTGTTTTCAAATAATAATGCAACTATAATCAATTATTTATAATCAATTATTATTATCCGATTATTTTGTAATTATAAATAGGTTTTTTGCCTCCTTTTGTTTTGAATAATAATCGAAGTAATTAATTAATTAATTACTAATTATTTTCTAATTATAACTGATTACCTTGATGAACTTAAATTAGACAATTGCCATGATTGTGCCATATCATCATTTCTCAGGGTTGATGTGATTGTTGGCAATGGTGATTTGTTATCATTTTTAGGTTGCACCTTATCAGCATGCTTTTTGTAAGAACCAAAAGTTGTGGTACCACAAAATTTTCCTTTATCAGTATTATTATTTCCGTTGTTTCGATGATCTTTTTTGCTGTACTTTTCACGTTTTCTTGATCTTCTACAAAAAAAAAATTTAAAAAAAAAGGCCATTTAGAAGATATTTATAAAATGCTGAATAAGCTTGAATAATGCTCATTTTATAGCTTTTATCAAGATTATTGTTTTTTTTTTCAAATTATTATTTTAGCAATTATTAATTTTAATGATGAAAATGAAAAATTTGAATTTTAAATTAATATAGAATTAAAATTCATTACAAGGCTGTAATTCACTTAATTCAACTTTAATACATCTAAAATGCATTAAAAATGTATTAATATATTGTTAAATCAAGAAATATTGCGATTATTTATTATAGAAAATTGATTTACTAAATTGATTTACATCATAAATTAAAGTATCTTAGTTGTACATCATAATTAAATACTTAAGAAATAAAAAAGGAAAATGTATACTTATGAAATACTTGAAAAATATAAAAAAATAATTTTTTTAAAATAAAACACAGAGAGACATAAATTTCGAGATGTAAATCAAAGAGAAATTTGCATATATAGAAAAATAGGTTGTAAAAAAAAAAAAACCTTAAATTGAAAAATATAGTAGATTTTCGAGATGCAGGTGGTGTGACATGCAAAACGACACGATGCAAATTATCGGAACTTTTCGAATTTCGTACAATCGATAAATGTTGCTGATTGAGGACCGATAATGAACAACTTTCTCGAAGTTGTGTCTTTGTTGTGTCACCATGATCACGGTCCATATGTGCCAACCATAATCCTAAAAATTATTTCAATCATTTCGGGTAATAAATTTGTACGATTTCTTATTTAATATTATATAATTATATTGATTTAAGGCATAATTTAATTAAGCTTAATTTAATTAATTAAGCAAGCAATTGCTCAATTCGATTGAATTTCTGAAATATGAATGAATTTGAATGAATTTCCAAAATTTAATCTAACCTTTTCCCTTCTTACGACTAATATTTCTCATTTCTTTTCTACTCATTTTCGCAAACATCTTATCCGAGAAATTTTAATTGTAAAATGATAAAATAAATCCAACGTATAGATTTTATAGGTATTATCATCATTTTAAATTTTCGCATTCATCCGAAGTAATCGAAGTAATCATCCATGAAATGAGAAAAACGAAAATACCGGTTAAATTTTAATTCTATTGCGACAAAAAAAAGTTTTTTTTTCCTTTTCCGGTCAGAGGACAAAATTAACAATCAAAAATGATACAAAAATAAAATGTTCCTAATTGTGACATTTTTGAAGATGTCCTATTTCCATCCATTTTTTTTTCCCCGTCAAATTAAAATTCCATAAATATATGAAAAATGAATAAAATACATATACAAAACACCAAATATATTACATTTAAATGTTTGATCCATTAATGATGATAAAATTAATCAAATATAATTTCAATAAAACCTATCATTTGACCCTCTACAATAGAAATTCTAATTAATTATTTAATTACTATTTTTGTCTAAGTCATCAAATTCTAATTGATAACTTAGACAAAAATAGTAATTAAAAAACTTTTTTCCGAGAAAAATAATACTTAAATAACTTTTTTTTTTAGTATCTATTTAGCTATCTATTAGGCGAATCAATTAGACTTTGTTCGACGAATTGTCCTTTTTTCATTTGTTTGCTTTTTCGAAACTGGAATTTTCTAGAACTTTTGAAGCTTTTTTTTTTTAAAAGTTTTCAATTTTATTTTTTTTCATTCATTTATATTTGTTATTTCGCGATATTTTACATCAATATTTTCAGCAAATGAATACAAATAAACTGTATGACAAATAAATCATTATAAAAATAACATTAAGAAAGAATTTGTTTATCGAATTAATTGAAATATGCAGAAATAAAGAACTTGTTTATCGAATTAATTGAAATATGCAGAAATAAAGAACTTGTTTATCGAATTAATTGAAATATGCAGAAATAAAGAATTTGTTTATCGAATTAATTGAAATATGTAGAAAAAAACAAACCTATATGAGAAGTTAATTTACTCCACATAATTCCTTTTTGTTTATAAAAATGAAAGTAGCCACTGGAAATGATGGAGTGATTTGTTTGAAAATTGAAACTTTTCAACGAAACAATTCAACTTGATAAGTTGAATGGAAAGGCATAGCTGATTAGTTGATTTATCATTCACAATCATATTTATTGATTAGTAGATTATAAATTTGCATAAAATCTATATTAACCTGAAATTGAACATTATAAATAAGAAGCACAGGAATAGATAATTGAATCAACAACAGAACTGAATCAGAGCAAATATTCGGAAGCAAAGTTAATTAAGAAATGCGTTAAATGGAACAGCCTAGTCTCCGATTTTAAGGCTATTGTGCTAAAACAAGGCTAATTAAGGAATAGAACAGCCTTGGTCTTGAATTTCGAGGCCAACATTTATGATCAAATATTGCAAAGAGATATTTTATGATGAAAGAGACAAGTTATATTGAGTGATATGATAACTAATAAGCAGATTATCCTTCCCCTAAAAATTAAAAAGAGTAACTTCCTTAAAAGGAAGATTACTTTAAGTTAATTTTATACTCAATTTCAGACAAATTCCTTAATTTCATATTCAATTTTCATTTTGTAACTCTATTTTTTTTTTCTTGAAAAATATAATTCATTTCTACATTATGATTAAAATGAAATAATTTTCAAATTATTACTATAAATTTTTGTAATTATCAAATTTCTTCAGAACTTAATTACTATAATCTGAATTTTGTTTAAGGTTAATTAAATTAATAAGACATGAACGATATAAATAATTTAAAAAAAACCCTTTCTAAAAATCGTACTAAAATTTAATTCGAATTTATATTAATTCTCAATTATCACATTAATTCTCACGTTCGTGCTAATTTTCAGGCGTGAGAATAAACGTAATAATTTTCGATCATAAATTACGTTCATGAAAAATATATAGTTTTGATTTACAAAAAATAATTTAAACTTAAATTGAAATACCATAACAAAATTTAATATTCCTTTTCTTATGATTTATATTTATAATTTCATGTAAAAAAATGGTTATTTTTCGAAAAAATTTCAAATTTTCCATCAAATGACATAATAAAAGCAAGTAGGTAAAACTTGAATTTATTTTGTTCCGAAAAACAAAAAAAAAAAAAGACTTCAATCAATAGCATTAAAATTTTATGGTAAAATTAGAATTTACTTGTCTAAATTCATGTGGAAGAAAATTTTGGAAACTTTTTTTTTTTCTGCATATTAAAAAAGCTTTTCTAGCAACTTTGTACTTTTATTATTTTCATCTGATAATATTTTTAAAATTTCATAAACCTATACAAAATTTCATAAATTTATCCAAAGTTTCGGAAAATCTATGCAAAGTTTCATAAATCTATGCAAAGTTTCATAAATCTATGCAAATTTTCACAAGTCTACATAAATTTTCATAAATCTACATGAAGTCTTATAAATCTCTACATTCTTAAAATTATCGATCGATCTCGCAATTTAATTATTCTCGATTGCTTAGTTACTAATATTTACAAATACTCTTGGAGGTATATTTATAATGGAAATAAAAGTTTTGTCAGGTAAAAAGGTATGAACAAGATAGGTACATGAATGAACCAATAAAGGATTTCATAAAAGACATTCGCCGATTCTCCACATCTTTCTTATCTCCATTTTGAACTATTTAAAACGAATTTTTTAATAGATGCTATAAATTTTTCCACAAAAAAAATTATTAATTTTTCAAATTTAAAAAAAAAAAAAGAAATTTCGAAATTTTTTGTAAATGTAAGACAAACGTAATGATATCCATTATCAACGTAGAAGATCGTTTCGAAAACATTTGAATTTGCTCATCAAAAGATCATTTTAATGGATGAATAATTTTGTGTCATAAAATAAGCCAAAAACATGGAATTGATTAAAACTTACGAACTAGACAATCAAAGCTATCATGACAACCAAACTAAGTAGCCAGATTAAATGTGAATGGCTCTTTTAGCCTAACAATACTCTAGGCTTATTTCCAATAATCCATAGGATAGGCCCAGAACACAGTCTGAGGAACTTTATCATCATCATTATCATTATCATCATCATCATCATTATCATCATCATCATCATTATCATCATTATCATCATCATCATTAACATCATCCATTAAACACATTCATTAAATGACTGAAGCAGCAAAAGCTGGAAACATTCCAGAATCCTATGCTAAATAATATATTCAACAGAGGAAGCATCATTAAAATAGAATAAAAGCTATCCTAGAAAAGAAAAAAAAGCCAATACAATAGTAAAAATCATTATGATATTGATAGAATAAACTATGGTAGTGATAAAGAAATTATCATATCACTGATAACAACGACGATACTGATAAAAAAGCGCCACGATATTAATGAAAAACTGGTAAAAAAAGTCTGATATTGATAAAAATATTGTACTATACTGATAAAAAATCAATAATTTACTGTACGATAGCTTACAACGGTTGTTTGTGCTGAAAAATCAAAGAAATTTATTAACAATAAAAAAAGCAAAAATGAAAAAAAAAAAATTATCAATTCCTAATTGATTACTAATTCATTATTAATTATTAATTCCTTATTGTTTTATTTACATAAAATCAAGATAAAGTCATGATTTATGAAACGAATAATTTCAAATTATATGAACTAATTTTCAGATGTACATAAGAGTGTAATTATATCCAGAATGAATGAAATTTGAAATATTGATTATTTTCCTTTTTTTTTTTTTTTCAAAGCTAATTGTAAAAGTGCAACAAACTGTTATTAAATATTAAAGGTAAAAGATAAAAATTGATATGTACGTATGCTATGAATTTAATTCTATCACTAACTTATCATTATTATCATTACTACTATTATTATTATTATTATCATTATTGTTATTGTTGCTATTATTATCAATAGCAATATATCAACAATAATAATAATGTAATAAAATACAAACAAAAATATAATCTTTTGGTTTATCTTAAAAAAAAAATAAAAATAAAAAAAACATATTTTAAACAAAAAAAAAAAACGATATTTTACGAGAAAAAGTTGCAAAATTTAGTAAAGCATTGTTGTTTTCAACGAAATTTTTCACTCAATAAAGCAATCATTTGATAAATAATATCATTAAAATGATGTAATGTCATCAGTAATTTGATAAAATATGAATATGATGTTTTCGATGCAATAACCTAAAATGACTAGTAATCTTTGTTCCATCGGATCAAAGACAATATTTAATTATCCATTTATCAAAGAGTAATAAAACTATTTTGATAAACAAGACATGAATGAAAAGAGAAAACGATGAAAATTATCGCAACAGAAAGTTGAAAGAAATACGAGACGATAGATTCTGAAAAATTAGTTCTTTCTTTCCTTTTCTCTTCATTTTCGTCGCAAATTTTCCTCTATTTTCAATTTTTCCTCAAGACATTTCCTCCTTTCTTCCTTCAGTCACTCCTCAAACTTTTAACAATCGAAAAATGCGAAATGGAAATAGTCGATTGAAGCAGTAGGAATAACAGCACACAGTAATGATCCATTCATCCTTCTCCTTCTTCTTCTTCTTCTTCCCTATTTGACAGCGACGAATGTCACTGTCATTATTTGCTTGCTGTTTGCTGCATTTTCATGGACATTTCATGTATTCAAATAAGACATATTTTATATGCGACAGTAATATTATCAAATGAAAAAGTCCTTGAAAGGATGCGAGAAATAATTTGCGAAAATGATTCAATTCATCGCAAAAAGATTTTTAATTCCAGAAGTTGAAGATATAAATTTGCGAAATTCATCGCAAAAAGATTTTCATTCCAGAAGATTGAATATGTTACATGTTCCTAAATCATTCTAATCTTAAGAACACTAAAAAAGAAAAAAAAAAAAGAAGGTTTTTGAAAGGAAGAAAAAAAAAAGCCCATGAATGATTTTTACTTAGATATTCTTTCTAATCATAGCATTATCAGGAGGAAGGTTTTTTTTCTTTTTTTTTTTCAAGAAACTTCTGAGCAATTTTTATTTGAAAGATTTTTCTTTTAGAAGAAAAAGTTTGAACCTAATTTTCTTCCAGAAAGCAAATAATGATACAAGCTCAAGTATTATAGGAAGGAAATCATTGAAAAAAAAGAGAAAAACCATTTGCGAATAATTTGATTCATCTTATTAGATTCGCTTCCAAAAGATGGATACGAACATTGGCGAATGATTTAATTCACTGCAAAGATTTTTTTTCAGAAAGCGAATAACGATTTTTAAGATATTCCATTTTCATTACGAATAACAATATGTATCACCTAATATACTAGCTATTTTAAATGATTTTTCAAAGGAAGTTGTCGCAATGAGAAGTCGTAAGAGAAACAATAATTTGCGAATGATTTGATTCATTCAACGGATTCTTATCCAGAAAATGAATATGATGTGCATTCTGCTAAGATAATTCCAGTCTTAATGAAGAGAGAGAGAGAGAGCGAGTTGAAATTGAAGTAAAAAACAAAAATATTTGATTGTGAAAAGCTTTTTAAGCATGAAAATTGCATATTATTCTCACTACTACCACTACTAAACATGTGGCCAACAGCAAAATGGATCAATTCTCGAAATAGTTTGAGGATTTATATCGATTATGGGCCTATCTGTCTGATTCCTCTATGAGACTTCTATGTAGCCGACGTCCAGATGTTCCTATCATCACCATCATCACTATTATTATTTTATTATTATTATTATTATTATTATTATTATTATTATTATTATCAGTATCATCATCATCATTATTATCGACAATCGGCGCTATATAAAATAATCGGATGGATTTTTGATAATTTTTGCTATTTTAGGCAATAATTAATAAAAAATTTCCATATTTTCAAATAAATTTTCACTGCTTAAATTAGATTTTAAATTAAGTTTATAATTGAATTTTATAGATTTAGATTTTTATTCCAGATTATTTCCAATTTTCTTACCAAATAATGCATTTGTCTTTTTTTTTGAACAAAACAGTTTAAAGAGGACAATTTCGATGATTTGACTCTGATTAAATTCTTTCCTATCAAAAAAAAAATGCATCTTCTTTTACAGAAAAAAAAAATTAATGAGCAAATTTTCTGATTAAAAGAAATTAACAAATTGTTCGAATTCATTTGCTGACATTTTATTTATATAATTTTTTGAAATTTTTTTTTTCTTTTCTCTACTTTTTAAAATTTACGATTTATTGATCAAACATTCCAATCGTATGATGCCAATAAAGGAATTTTCCCACTGTTTATTTTGCTACTTTCAAGGTTGAATGCACAATCAGATTTACTATCGTTTTGACCTCATTTTGACCTCAAATAATCTGTTCCAACGTTCAAAGTTATCAGAGAATAGATAATCTATTATTAAACTTGTCATATATTCTAAGTTATCCGGAAATCTTGTCAAATATTCCCTCATCAGCTTCTTTTTTTTTTTTCTTCGCTTATTTTTCTTTTCATGATAAATGAACTTTGATAGCATCTTCCGAATATTTGCGCTTTTCGTTAATATATCATAATTTCGAAATCAAAAAAAAAAAGAAAAATTCCATAAATCTTACAAAATTCTTCTATCTTAATTATTTTCATAATAACGAAACTTTGGTAGGATCGCATTTACCGCATTTTGAATAATACCTATTTCAACCTCCATATCCAAATTTTTATCAAGTAAATTTCTCTCTCCATTTTTTCAAAACATAATCGATTACATTTTATCCCTCTTCTTCTCACCATAATTTTTGATATTTCTGATAAAGCGCAAAGTGGTATATCTGATATTACTGATAAAGTGCAAAGCGGTATATCTGATATTACTGATAAAGTGCAAAGTGGTATATCTGATATTACTGATAAAGTGCAAGCAGTGCAAGCTAATATTGCTGATAAAGTGCAAGTCAGTATATTATTAAGCATCGAATACATAATAAGATTATTATAAAAGAGTGATATGATATGATATGATAATATTTCATTCGATAAAAGAAATTTGCATAAAACTACAAAACTGTAAAAATCATCAAAAAAAAAGAAAACACTTATATTTCATTAACCTTCAATGCTCATTTATTTGAAGCTTTCATTAGAATTTATGGATTTATTTCAAGGAATGAAAAATCATAAGCCCTGGATAGATATTTCTTACAATATTAGGCTAATTTTCAGGATAATCAAAGAATAAGCTGAATTGGTGATAGTCAGTTAATACATATGTAAAACTTGAAAAAAAAAATGTAGTAAGCAATGGAAACGACAATAATTTAAAATTTTAATTAATAAAAAGATAATGACAAATGAAAGAAATCTTAATTAAAAAATGTTTACTAGCTTTGTTTACTATTCTAAATTAAACTAAGTCAGTACTTGATTATAAATATAAAAATAAGCCAGTAAAGATTATAAAAAAAAAAAAAAAAAAAAGGAAAATGACGAGAAAAAAGAAGAAAAAAATTGAGGGATATTTATGCGAATTCAATGAAATAAAAATAAAATTCGATTAAATTATTTGCATGACTTGGAATTGATGATAAATTGATAGGAAAAAGATAAAATGATTCGAATCCTCTTTTATCAGATTCCTAAAGAAATAGAAGCTACCATAATCTTTCTGAGGCAAAAATCACTGTAACTTCTTCCCAATTTAACAAAATGCTACGAACAATGGCGTAAAATGGTACTTCTGGCGTCGCAGCTATTTAAATTTTTATTCTTTTCAAAAGAATTCGTCGCAACATACTCATAAGATTTTCTATCACAATTGTCTAATTTCAGAATTATTGAATTTGTTTACTGTCTTAGTTTCAACTATTCTTTAGTCTTTAATTTCAATAATATAACTTAAAAATATTTTTGTCATTTTTGTTTGTTTTCTCAATTTTCCCATTAACACTTATCGTTCTCATCATTGAAAACGAAATTTTAGAAAAGACTGGCAAACTTTAGTTTTCAATCTTGCCTTAACTTACACACCATCATTTTGGCCTCTTTTCTGCTCTACTACAATTTCATTGTTAAATAGAGAAACGAATTTTAGGGAATTAAGGAATTCTGGTAGGTTAAGAAAATATTTAGGCAAGATAGAAGTTTAAAAATTCAAAATTTGCTGCCTTTCAAGTCCTCCAAAAAAGCAAATTATTGCAAAGCAATTCTCAAATGAAATTTTATTCAATTTCAAATTTCCTTTCGGATTTGTTAAAGAGAAAAATTCAAAAGAAAATTGAATTATTTGTCTGTTCGATAATTTGCATTCGTACTTTCAAAGATATTTGAAAAAAAAAAAAAAAAATGCTTCAAAAAGACATTTTAATAAAAACTTTTGACTGAAATGAAAATTTATTGCTACAAAATGGGAAATCATTGAAAAAAAGAAAAAAACAACATCAATAAAGGAATTATTCTAATTTGTAAATAAAAATAAATCTAAACGATAATTAACCTGAATGATGATGAACCTAAACCTAAAATAGAGAAATTACGAGTATTTATCTCCTTATCAAAAAATAAGATTTATGAAAGATAGCAGTATAGCTATAAACGAAGAATTATAATAATTCGCTCATTTTTCAGGCTAATTATTTATCAGCCAATAAAAGATTCCTAGGAATCTCAAGTTTTCGGGCCAATGAAGATAAAAGCCACTTTTGCGCCATTTTTTCTTTTCAATAGACACAAAATCAATTTTCATCACAACATCTAAAATCTATATTTATCATCCGAATTTGCATAAATGTATAAAATTTCAGTATAATTATTTTCAATTTTTATGCAATCTTGCAAATTTTTCGGGAAAAAAAATAGGAAGAAACAAGTTCCACGAGACGTTTAAACAGAACTTTCAATTATTATCGATTTTTTAAGTTATAGTAAAAAAATCGTGAATGATAATCGTTTAAGTAATTAACTTGTTCCATAAGTAATTAATTCATTGAATTTTTTAATTTCTAATAGATATATATTTTCGACTTATTTATTTTATTCACAAATATTCACGAACATAGTTATAACTATAATCATCTAATATTAATCTTCTTCAAGGGGCTATTTTCTTTGGGTATTTACTCGAGATTAGTCAGATACTAATTCCAGGTATAAAACTACTCGCAAATATAATTTCGCAATGTTAATATCGAATGACTATATCGAGTACTTGCTAATACAATTTATCCTTCGATTATATCATTAATTATACGAATTAAACTTATAGCTTTCTAGCAAATTTTGCAAGAAAGCTAAAATTACGAATTATAGCAATTGTCGATGATTTATGCTTTGTCTAACAGCTGCTTGAAATCGTTTATGATTCCTATAAACTAGCATCATTTCCTTTCAACTTTTTAGTAATGATATTTGCGAAATAAATCGTCGTAATTTAGTTGTCGCAACGAATAGCAATCGTCATTTGTTATAGTAACAATGAAGTTGTAACAATAATAGTCAAGAATATTTATTTTTAATTCTCTTTTCCATTTATTTCTTTACTTTCTATCGTTTCTCATTTCTGGCTAACTGCTTAAAATTTGTGATTTGCCAACCGGAAACTATGAATAATGAATCTGTTAGTCTCGATTCTCGACTTTTCACTCTAGACAAACAAATACAGGATCTTTCCTCTTTGGACTCGTCTTTTTCAATTTTTCACTTCTTTCTCTCATTCTTCAAATTCTCAAATCCAATGGTCATTTGTTATATTCTCAAATTATGCTGCTCTGTTGCTTCAAACTTTAAAATTTTGGTTAGTCATTCTTCGTAAAAAAAAAAAAAAAAAAAAAAAAAAGGAGAAAAAAAAACATTAAACATTAAAATTTGCGGAACTTCAAAAAATTAAAATTCCAAAATCCTCATAAAAAAGCTATACATACACAGATTCAAATTCAACAGAAATTCTATTCATTTGCTCTCAAAGAAACAAAAAAAAAAAAAAAAAAGGCATATCAAAGCAAAAATTATTTAAATTTTTGAAATAACATAGATGGTTAAAATCAATTCGTAAATGTTGCTAAAATGTATAAAATATTTCACAATCTACTCTAAAATTAATTAAATTTGTTTTCTAAATAATAAATAGTTTCTTAAAATAGACATTCATTGATTAATTAACACTTCTAACAAGTTGCACTAATTACTGCTACATAGTTTCATGATAGAAACCATAATTTCGTGAATTTGATAGAAATTTTGGAAATAAATATTTTTCAAAAAATTTGTCACATCAATTTTAAAACTTTATTTGAGCACTTGAAATTGATTGTTTTATTATTAAGCAAGCGATTCCAAGATTATCTAATGGATTTTTCAAATATAACTCTCGAGAATCAGTCATCAGACAATGCCGTTCATTCCAAGAAATAATCAGATTATCATTGATCAAAGCTTATCAGCAGTTATCATTATTTATCGATCTTTGAAGAAAAAACATCATTTTTTGCATATATATCAAAAATTAATTTTCGAAAACGAAAACAAGAAAAAAACGATGAGTTATAAAAATGAAGCACATGCAAAGTGAAATGATGGATAGATTCTTGCAGAAGATTTATTTTACTTCTTTTTTTTTATTTTTTTTAAATTCGAATCGATAATTTGATAATAATCATTCAACCGAAACAGCATCCATCATCCATCCAATCCGCTCTCTCTATCAATTTAAAAATTTCAATCTATCTAAAAAGCATATTGTCGATATTTTTTGGCATCCCAAAATACATCACAAATACGTCAATATTTTATTTGTTAATAGCGAAAATGTGGAAAAAAGTTTTCGATAAACAACAAAAGTATAATAGGTTATCAATAAATTATCAGTGTGATAAATTATCAAAAAATTATCAGTAGATAATATTTGAACATATATTTTAATTTAACTATCGAAAAATTAACTGGTTCGATTCAGAATAACTGGTTAGAAACAAAAAATATCTTCATTAGCTTATTTTAGGCTAATTAATTAACTTTTTTGCTATTTTGTTGAGATAATTATTGAGAATTGATCTTTATTAACTTTATCTTATACATAGATTGTTTTCATAAATAATCATTAACATATGCTAAATTATTAGATATTTTTCAAATATTTATATAACTATAACTGAAATCATCAATTAATTCGTATTCATTAACAGAACTAATTTCAAACTAATTTATACTCATTATCAGAATTAATTATTTTAAACTAATCCTACAAAAAAAAAAAAAAAAAAAAAAAAAAAAAAAAAAAAAAAAGAAAAAAAAGAAAGAAAAAAGTTCGTCAAAATTATTTGAAAAATAATAACAGAACTGGAAAATGAGGAATTACAACATTTCAATAATCATCATCAATTATCATCGATCAAATTTCAAAAATGATTTCTTATCCTATCCTATCATCGTTCATTTTTGCTTGCAAAAAAATGAATGAAAGAAATGGATTTTGATGAAAGAAAACTGCGAATAATCGTCGAAACACAAACATTTCAATTATTACTTTCATTAATACTTTAGTATAAAAGTTAAGAAAGAATAAATGTAAGTTTCAAAAAGTTATTTTATAACAAAATTAGGTCGCAATTTTTTTGTTTTTTGCGTTTTTTTTTTTCGCTAAAATGATCCAATCTAATGAAATTGAAAATTTTATGATAAATGATGAATGCATATTCGGATGTATATATGCACGCGGTTGGTGTTCAAATTTAAATGATTAATGATTGTTGTAAATCGATTTAATATTTTAGTCCCATCGATATTTGTTTATGCCAAAAAATATTTTGCTATTTATTTGAGTAATTGAATTTTGTAATAATCATTATTATTACCATTGCCTGATAAATACTTTTTTCGGAGACAACTTTAATCATTCCGATTAAAGTTGGAAATTTAAATTAAAAATTTTTGCCGCTTTAAAATTAATTTATTGAAAGAAAATTCGATGATAAATCGTGAATTTCTATAGAAGATAACAATTTTGATCAATTTTGGATCGAAATCTACAACAGAAAGGTATATCCATCCAAGATCAAATCGAAAAGAGAAAATTTTTAAAAATTTCAAAGACATTTATTGATTATTACGACAGATGTTTTTGATATGATAATATACAAGTTACGAGATGATCGAATTACGAGATTCGGAATGAAACAACTGCGAGAATCTCGAAAATGTAAAAATAAATTCAAAAAATAAAAAAAAACCTCGAAAATGTAGATTTTTTGCAGAAAATGTAGAAAAATGCAGATTTTGGAAGCGTAAGTGATAAGTTTGTCAACTTATCATCGTAAAATATGATAAGATATCGGTTATATCAGTTAAAAAGTTCGTTTAATAAGATTGGTTAATAGGATAGATGCCAGAGAATTTAAATAAACCTAAATCTGTTCACTCGAAATGAATGAAATTTTAAATCGGACAAATTGTACATAAAAATTTTTATTAGACTATATGAACATAATTATCCATACATTCATAGGTTCACGTACGGCATAGATTCACGTACGTCTGCATACGCTCATACACGTTTATATATGCATAACTATACATATTCGCGTACGTTTACCATACACGTATACGTACGTTTACCATACATGACATTCAACAATACGTAAATATATCACGCAGCATTTATTATTCAATCATTTTTTGCAAACAACAGCAATAATAAGAAAAATTTCAAAAAACTATATACTCGCGTATATTCACGTATTTTAACGTACACTCACTCACGTTTGCGTAAATATCACACGTTTAGATATACGTATACGGACGTGTAAATATATGCGAATATCACGCAACGAATGTTATTAAATCCTTTTTCCAAATAGCAGCAATAAAAAGGAAAATTTTGGAAAATAAATCGGTAGGACAAACTTTCTTCGTCGTATAAATATATGCACAGATAAAATGCACAGACATACAACACAGACATACACAGACATACATAGACATACACAGACATACACGGGCATTCATAGACATACACAGCACATATACAAACATACACAGACATACACGGATATCCACAGACATACACTTGACATCCATAAACATAGATAGACATACACAGACATACATGGACATCCATAAAAATATACAGACATACATAGACATACACAGACATACACGCCTACGCATTTTGCTCAGGACAAAATGCAGAAAGTGTAAAATAGGGTTTTAAGAGCAACAATATGTAAACGAAATATAATTTAACAACGATTTTGATAATGTATGTATGCAAAAAGCTACGAAAGCAAGCTAATTAAAAAAATATTGATTTTTTAATCAATATTTTTAATATTGTAAAATGCAATTGAAAATTCAAATCAACAGGAAATTTGAAATTCAGAATTAGAAAATAATCATTGGTTAAAATCTTAAGTGATATATGTTTGCATAAGCTAAGAGAGTTAATTAAGCAAATATTGATTTTTAGAATTTTAAATAGATTAAAATTGGAATTTAAAATTTAGATTTGAAGAAGGATTGTGTGCAAATTAAATTCCTGGATTAGTCTATGAAACTATTCATTGGTTTCTTTTTAATTCGAGAAAATTTACAGGAGCTAATCGGTAATAAAAAAAAAAAAGAAAAAAAAAAGGAGAAAGAGAGAGAGAGAGAGAGAAATGAAGAAAGAAAGGAAGATTTTCCGACATAAATGAAAAGGAAATGTAATTTTATATAGCTTTCATTTAAAAATTCGTTTCGTAGAGCTTTAAAATTGCCACCTGTTTACCGTTTTGCTAGCAAAAAAAAAAAAAAGTATTAAAATATCAAAATAATTTTGATTTAAATTTAAAATTGTTTTAAAGTAAGAGCTTAAATTCGAAACAATTTAAAAAGCAAATAATACCAAAAAAAAAAAAAAAGAAAAAAAAGAAAATTAGAAATTTTTGACAAAATTAGAGTTAAAATCAAGTAAAAAACAATTCCTGATTTTTTCCTTTAATTCCTTAATTAATTTAATTTTTTTCATTACTTAATTAATTTAATTTTTCCTTTAATTGAAAAGAATTCCAAAACATTAACTATCAGCTTTCGTTAACTTTATCATTTACTAATCAGATTAATTAGTGATTTTTCTAATTACTAAGGTTTAATATCAATTAAGAAGAAATTTGCATGAGCGACAAATTTGATAGAGCCAGAGAATTTACTAAAATCAAAAGTTTTGTCAATTTGAAAATATCATCGATGAATTAAATGATAAATTATACATATCACCAGTGAATTAAAATATTATGACGAAAAATGTATAAGAGGATAATGAAGAAAGAAAAAAAATGAATGAATGAGTTGGTTTGGAAAATGAGTATTTTAAATTTTAAAAAAAAAATTCTAATTTAAATAAAACGCCGTTTAAACTATAAAATAAAAAAATGGAAGAAGACAGAAGAGATGTAAATTTACCAAAAAAGAAATGTCATTGCAAAGTAATAAACAAATTTAGAGCTTTTTCCTTTTTTACCAAACTATCTTATTGACAAATTGAGTAAAATAAAAAAAGGTAGGAAAGAAAGAAAGCTAACAATAAAAGGAACAAATGAACATCTAAGCTAAACTAATTTTTAATTTTCTACGAAAAAATTTAAAAAAAAAAAAAAAAGACAGCCATGGAAAGGAAGAGAGAGAGAGAGAGAGGGGGGAGAGAAAGAAAGAAAAAGGGATTCTTATCTGTATATGTTAAAAAAGATTTAAAATTTTTTCCTCTTTTAACCATTTTTTTCTCTCTCTTTCCTCTCCCTCCCTCCCTCTCTCTCTTCTTTTCAAAAGTGATATTCGATGTTATTTTGGTAAATTTGAGAAAAGAAAAGAAAGTTTTCGAAAAAAAAAATCTGAAATTATGATGAAAAATTTCAGTACATGAAGATGATTTTAATCATCGATTGTAAATAGCTATTAAAAGGAAATATAAATTTAACAAAATCAATTCTATTTTCAATATGCATTTTAAATACAAATTTTGTTCAAAAAAAAAAAAGAAAAATTCCATCTCTAAAAATTTATTATTAAATTTCAATTTCATTCCATTTTATATTTGTAAGAATTAAAATTTTTTTTACAAAATTTCATATCTAAAATGATTAATTTTGAGATTTTTCACGAAATAATAAATGACTTCATCGTAACGATACTATTCCATCAATTTGTGAATGAAAAAAAATTTTATGAATTTTTTTATTTCATTTTTTCTTTCTTTTTTTTTTTTTGTTTTTTGAAATTACATGTAGTACGAAAGTTTTTCAAAAAGTCAATTTAATCACATTTAAAAGGATTTTAAAAAAAAAATAGAAATATCTATTTCAATGCTTGCTGAAGCATTTATCTCATTATATATTTATATCAGAATGATTCATTTATTATTAATCAAGAATTGGCTATAACATTAATTAATTAATAATTAATAATGTGAATCGTTAGCTTATATTTTGCTTTTTTAATTAATTCATCATTTAAATTTCATCAGTTAATATATCAATTAAAGATATCATTCTTGAAGAGTAAAATGTTTTTTTTACAGGATTGATTAATTATTCATCACAAATTGATAAATACTAAGTCTCTTAAATTTTTCATCAAATCTTGCGTTTTTTTTTTCTAATAAATAAAATTAGAAAAAAAAAATGATTTTTGATCTTTTTTCAATTCGATCATTCATTGAACAGAAATACCGAAAAAAGAAGTAATTAAAAGTAAATGGAAAATTTATAAGTAACTAATATTTCCAATATAATCAGACGATTATCATGATAGTAGAAATATCATTTAGAATCGAAATTACTGAACTGAATACCTAAAAAAATATCTCGTTCTAGGTAAAATCAAAATGTTTTCTGGCTATTAAATAATCTAATCAATGAGTATAGTAGTTTATTGATATCACTGATAGCGTTATTCAAAATTGAATAGCCAATAATTACCGAATTATTTAAATTTAAATTTTAAGTAATCTGTTGATGATTTGTTAATTTCAATTTCCGATAACTTATGCTGAATAGCTTCGTGTAATTCATTATTTGTGAACTTCAATAAATATTTCGGCACATAATTCTCGAATTTTACATTAGATTTCCAAGTATCAATTCAAGATTCACGTGATATCAGCCATTTTTGATCTATCATTTCCTTTGATAGAATTTTAAAAAAGTTTGCTGCAAAAGGCAAAATGCATGCTAACTTGCAAACATATCACAAACATTATACAAAATCATTTCTGAATTTGTAATTTCTTTAGAATCTTTATTGTTTTACAAAAAAAGGAAATTGAAAAAAGGAAAAAAAACTTTATCATTTCTCATTAAAAAAAGAATTCCTTTTTAAGAATTGAACACAATTCTCCTTTTGATCTACAATATTCTAAACATATTGTTTAAAAACTTTTACGAAAAAAAATTCGAATCTGCAAGAAAATTTTTTTAGACTCGTTTTTAAAAAAAAAATTGCCGAACATTTTGGAATTATAAATTTGCGATTTTATACAACATTTGCGAATTTACCAATTGAAAACAGGGAAAAAATGTTCAGAAAATGATTATAAAAACTTATCATTTTTCTACTAGAAATTCATTGCCATACGATTTTAATGTATCTTTTCAGTGGAATACCAATTTTGGTCAAGAAATTACTGTAAAACTAATGGAATATAAACTTTTATAAAATTCGAGCTTTTCGAATTCGAAATTTGTAAAATGGTTGATTTATCTCTTTGAATACAATCACAACTGCGAACCAATCAAACACCTGACGCCAACTTATCAACTTATCAATTTAACAGGCTGATGCATTAAACGATTAACTTTATGGCAATAATGAATATTGCTACAAACTTTTAATTTTTAGAATTTTTAACTATGAAATCAAATTAAATATACAAATAAAAGAAAAAAAAACCATCATCAGTTCTTCAATTTCATTCCTCTCATTATTCTGTCAACTTATCACATCATACAGCTTATCACATATCCCGTAACTTATCAATTTATCACACATATATACATTTATTTATAGACAAACATATTAATAGTACTATTTATCAAGAAATTTATCCAGAAAATCACAAAATTTTGATTTTTGAACAAAAATTCATAATTTTTGGTTTTTCACTTTTTCTCTTTACACCCAATTTCTCAAAGCTCACCAAAATATACTACCATTTTTCAATCATTTTATATTTCCGCTGCAATCAATCAATTTCGTTTATAATTTTTTGGATAAAAAAAAAAAAAACTGTATTTTGACAAAGTTTTCTTATCAATGTGATAAGAAAACTGTATCAATATGATAAAATTTTCTTATCACTGTTACATATATCATATATCAAATGAAATAATTATACAAATCTAATAAAATTGTTTGCCAACGAATTTGTTTGAGATTAATTTTTATAGTCTAGATAGAAAATGATTTTTGATTTTTTCATCCTTTCCTTAATTGATTTTTTTCAATTATTTTTTAAATGAGAAATTTTTTTTCTCGAAAATTTTTAAAATATATAAGAAAATTTGTTTTTTTATTTCCTGACAAAATATATACATTTAGAATTTATTGAATTAAACCTGTTTGAATTAATTTTAATGTTTTTTGTCAAATTGATAATTCTTAAATGATAATTTGTCAATTTTCTTTCTTTTGCTACCATTTTGAGCCTAAAATTTATCCGGATAATTTGTTCATGCATTCTTAACTAGGCTTTTTTTTTTCTTTGTCCAGAATCCAAAACTCGATGATAAATAATGTCACAATGAAAACAAGAAATTTCATTTAAATTAAATGGAAAATTTCCTCAACAAATTCATAAACATCAATATAATTGTTAGAATCTGTTTATGAATATTGCTATGAAGCCATTTCAAGATGATAATTAAACTTTTTTCATCAAATTTAAATATGCTTACAATTATTTACTACTTCTCCTAATTAGATTATTAATTTGATTAAATATTAATCGAATTTTAGGAATAATTAAATCGAAAAAAAAAAAAAACTAAGTGATTCATGTATGATAGTTCCGGAGGAGCAAGTTTATCGGATCAGCGTAAATTGCCGTTTTATAGACGACATGACTCGGTCTTTCATTTTTTCTTTTTTTTTTTTTTTTTTTTTTTTAATGAAATTTCAAGTTTCGAGTAATTAACAACAAATAATTAATAACTTTCTCTTTCTTCTTCCCATTCCTTTCTCTTCCGGTCTGAATTTCCAAAAAGTTATTCAAACTTTTTTCTGGCATATATTTACTGATCCGAAATATCACAAATTGTCTTTTTCCATTCATAATATACGAATTTTCGAAATTGAATCCTTATCCGGAAAATTTACGAACTAAATAAATACAGATTTCCGGCAAATACGGATTTTCGAAATTGAATTCCCATTCGAAAAATACGAATTTCTAATCGGAAAAATAAATTTTCGAACTTAAATCTTCACCATACAAATTTCCATCCAAGGATTTTCGAAGTTAAATTCTTGTTCCGAAAATGTAAATTTTCCAAGTTGAATTCTCATTCGGAAAAATTGTATTTCTGAAGTTAAATGCCGGAGAATGCCTTCCAATTTTATTGATTCATCCAGTCAATATTTCGGAACGATTTCAGATTGATTGATTGATTGATTGATTGATCAACTCATCCGACTGACTGACCCATCAATCAATGCTTCCAATCGATACTTGAAATTCAAACAAAATGCAATCAATCAAACGTCCCTTGTATACACATACATTTCAATGAGACAGACATACATGTACAATTTATTTTATGAATAATTCAACTTGCTTCGTCATAAATGATTCACATTTTTTACTCTCGAAACGTTCGCATTAATCGATCATTAAACTTTGATCTTTGGTTGGGATTTATCAAATTTTGATTGATTGATTGCTGAGTGTAGAATGATGCAATCCGTGCTGCAAGCAAACAAACTAACAATTGTTCCTCATTTCATTTCTTCTCATTCACTAGATAAATTCAAAAAAGTTTTCATCGAATTTTTTTACTCATCAAAATTAAATCAAAATTTACCGATCAATTCGGAAAGATCAATCAAATTACCTAGAATTACCAAATTGTTTTTTTTCTTTTTAATCAGAATTTTCGAAATTTCATAGTTATTCGTTTGTTTTATCCGACGTTTAAAAAGAGGAATTTCAGAAGATGGACGATGAATACTTACGGAATAGGTAGCATACGTGTGTTACTTCTTTATTTGACGTTTTTTTCACGTTTTACGGATACCTATGCATATTTAGTCAATTCAGTTAACGCTGTTCGTTAACCTTTTATCTTCTTCTAATTAATTTATTTGTCAATGCAAGATTTCATACAAAATTTGATTCAAATTTAAACTAGCATTTGAATTTGAAAATAATTTGAAATTTGAAAATTAAAACAGGCTGCATCAGAATTTAAATTGAGAAATTAAGAAATGATTTGATTAGGATTAGAATTTTCTCATATTTTTTAAATAATTTTAGGCCAAAAATTCTATGATTGATCGTCCCGAAAATGCATCCAAATTTATCCAACCACTTCAACAGCGTAAGTTTTACTTGATTTATTTATTCGCTTTCTATTTATTCGATTTTATCATTTTATGGCTATGCAGGAGATATGCTAATGAAGAAAAATTGAGGATATTTATCTGAATATTGCGTGTATTACGTGTTTTACGTCAGATATTACGTGAATTTTTCTGAAAATTATAAGAAACATAAAATTAATTTGTGCTGCCAGATTGTCACCAAATATTTTGCGCTATCATTTGTCACCATAGCACAAATGTCACAGAGCGTGAAATTCAAATAATCGTCCTTATTACTAGATTGTCTATAATTTTAATGAAAACTAGTGATAGGATTCATTGCTTCATATTTTAGAGGCAAAACAATCTGACAAGCATTTCAAGGAGAGCAAGATAGAAAATGATCACGGCGTTCACGTTGAAAAAGATAGTTCGGAAGAAGAGGAGGAAAAGGAGAAGAAAGAAGAAATTGATCCCAGTGATAGTGACGTAAGCGAAGAGATGTACGTCATTGTTTCACGTTTATCTTTTTTTTTTTTTATTTCTTAATTAATCTTGTAGAAAAATCGGGATTATCGCTTATAACATAGGAATAGTACTATTTAATATCTATTTTTTCTACTGTTAAGCTATTTCTGCTTTAGAAGCTCGAGAAAGCTAGTTATTTTTTATTTTTATTTCCTACATAACTTCATTCCTACTGATTCTAATGACGTTAAATCTCAGAAAAAAAACATCTTTTGTTTCTTAGATTTCAAAAGATGAAAAACTAGCATTCTTTTTCTCTTAATAATTTCATTAAATCTGAAAGAAAGCATAAAGATATATGGAATTTTAGAGATGATGAAATGAACTGGAATTTATCTCCAGTACAACTTCAACTTCATGGTTCAGTGGATTCAGAAGAGCAACAAAATGGTACTATTTCCTTTATCGATAGTTCGTTCATTAACCGGAAAACATTCAGTTGTCCAAAAATCAAAAATGATTTCGTAACTGGTACCGATACGGGTGATTTGAGTCCAGAAGATATCGAAATCATTGCCGCAATGGGTGATTCCCTTGCTGTATGTTTCTTATTTCTCTTTGTAATTAATAGAAATTAATCAGTAATTTCTAAATTTCTCCTGAAATCGATATATGGAGAAGGGAATTGAAAAAACTTTTCAAAACAAATCAATAAAGTAGTATTGAATAGATTTTTGTTTGTTAGATATCTTGGAGCTTCAACGTCAGAATTTCGAAATTTCTAAATTCAAATCGATCATCCTGAAATCTCGAAATTAGCGTGAAATTAATGCTTGAAAAGAACTTGGCCAGGTTCTTTTATCTTTTCGGAATAAAATTATTTATCAATTATTTTAATGAAACTGTAATAGGCAATTCACATTTTGGCTTTTTTTAAAGACTGGAACAGGATTGTGGCCTGAAAGAGACATCGAATTTCGAGGTGCAGCATTTCCGATTGGTGGTGATGCAACTATTGATGGACTTGTTACTATTGCAAGTAAACCTTTTAGATATTCATATTTTAATTAGTATTCATTTACCTAATTTTCAGTTCTTACTTGCGTATCATTGATCGCAGAATTTAGCGTCATTTCTTCATAGTTAAATTATTATAATTTCTGCAATCGATTTCAAACATTTCAGATATATTACATGAATTTAACGATAAATTGATTGGTGTATCACACGGTATGGGTACAAAATTTCAGCTGCCTTATCATCAATTAAATGTTGCAGAAAGTGGTGCTTCATCATCCAGTTTGCCTTCACAGGTTATTAATTTGCAGATTGATGAAAATTCAGGTTCTGCTCAAGTTACATTACAATTAGATTATATAAAAATGATTATTGATGTTAAACATCATGATTTATTGCTTTATTCAGACTTTGCAATAAGTTATTTTTTGAAATAAAAACTTCAGGCAAAAGAATTGGTTAAAAGGCTTAAAGCATTACGCGAAGTGGATATTAATAATAAATGGACATTGGTCATTATCACTATTGGTACTGAAGAGGTAGAAACTCTTAATCATTAAAAATTGATTAATTTAGTCTATTTTTATCTTTCTCTCACATAGAGCCAAAACTTGAATTAGAATATGAGTAGTGGCATTGAATTTTTTATAAGAAATTTCACAATTTATTTGCAGCAATTAGTTAGCACTTCGAGATAAGTTGGTTTTGATCTATTAATCTTTTTTTTTTTTCTTTTTTGCAGATCTGTAAAGTTTGTCAAGCTCCTGATTACGATGCTTTATTAGAATCACTGCTTATCCTAAATGAAGGTATCCAAAAGGCTTTTGTGGTACTCCTTGGACCTATTCACGTCTCATCCTCCTATCATCGAGAAACTAATTTACTTAAGTAAATTTTTCCAAGTTTATTATTTGCAGCTGATATCTATCGCCATATATTTTATTGTTTATTTGATTTAGAGTTAATTTTGAAAATTCCATTTCTCTCCAGATCTCGTTGTGCTTGTTTCAAAGAGAAATCGGACGAGTTTATGAAAGAATTAAATAGAGAGTGGATTAAGGCATTTGTTCGATTACAAACCCACTTTGAACAGCCGTATATCAAGGTGATGATAGTTATTTAGTGATAAGCGATAAAATGAAGGTGCAAATTGGCTATGAAAGCTCTTGATTAGATCTGTACAATGGTTGGCAATCTATAATTCGAAATGTATGGGAAGAAATCATCAGACAAGAACTAATTTGAATTATCCTTGACTGGGCTTTCAACATAGAATTTTTTGAGTAGGATTAATTGAAATTTGGAATTAATTGAAATTCAATTTATTTTAGCGTTTAAATTTAGATTCATTTTTAGCGGCGGAGATTTGGTCTTCTAGCATTGCCGATGCTAACGATTACATCTCGTTATCCACATTCTTTGTTTATTCCAAAACGTCCACTTCTGAATCGAAAAGGACATACTTATGCTACAAAATGGTTATGGAATCGACTGATGACTGGACCCACCTATAATCTTTCATTAGCTGTGCTTTCTCAGGATTCATATTATTGTCCATCGATGGTAAATTGTATTTTTTGAATTTAAAAAAAAGATTGCAGTAAGCTAAAAAAGTAATTGATGAAAATAGAAAGAGGAGAGTATTATTTGTAAATTAGCAAATTATTAATGGCAACAAGAAAATATTCATTAATGTATATTCTAATTATTGCTTTATATAAATTTTAATGAAGTCTTCAAAATTTTTATATTATCGAAACTTTCAGTTATGTCCATATTTCCGAACACCAGCAAATCGACATTATTGTCGGTTAATTCGTCATATCGATGTCGAGAATGAAAACGAAGATTCCCTTATATTGGCAATTGGTAGACCAATGAGACGATCAAGACAAAAGCTATATGTAACAGCTGGAATTGTTGTGCTTATTTGTTTCTTTACTGTATTATTCATTGGTACCATACTTTATCAAAAAAGTAAATATGTAAGTTAAATTTTTATTCATTTGTCAAAATCACCCGAATGTATTAATTTTGAAACCAATTTTTGTTTAAAAAACAATTCTGATTAATTAAAACTTGATAAGTAAGCTAGGAAAATAAAGAGCTATGCGATTGTCATGGAAAACAAAAGATGAAATATGCAAGATTATATTGTTAAACGAAAGAATAGAGAGATATTGATAAAAGATGAAAAAATTCTTTAGAGCCAAAAAATTCTGAGAAAAGAAGAGAGCAGAAAGATAACAATATTACATGAATTTTTGAAAAAATAATAATGTTACATGAAGAATGATATTATATTATTATCTTTGGTTTAAATATTTAATAACAGTACTTCTTCGACACTCACAATTTATTCAATAGAATTATTTCAGATCATTCTATCGTAAGTTCTTTGAATTTATAATGAACTTGAAATATTTTCGCTTCCTGAATTTTACCATCAAAGTCTAATGGAAGAAATGAAATTTTCCTGTTACAATTTTTTAATTTCTTCCACAAAAATTTGCTGAAATTTTTAATGTTTTTCAGGAAAGACGCATCAGATATGGGAAAAGTTCCGATAGATACAAGGACATAGAGTTCGATTTATTACCTGCCAAGAACTGAATGAAAAATTCAACTGAAGAAATGAGGAATAACACTTTCTGCTATAAATACTGAAATTAATTATAATAACTATTTCTAGATAGTGCCTTAAAAACTTTACTTTGAACGAATAAATAATTTTTGCATAAAAAAAAGATAAAAGAATAATTTTCATCAACTGTCTCACACTATGACCACCATTCTCTTAGCTTAATTTCGGTAAATTACGGTAAGCACTAATCACCATTGTAATTTTCACAAGAAACCTCCAAAATCCTGGCACAAATCCAGCCATCATCATTTAATATAATATTTTAGATTTTCTTTTATTGAATATTGAATAAGGTCTGCTTCGAAAAAACTAATGCCATATATTATGCAGAAAATATGGTTAACAAGTCTAAAGCATATCTTGATGACAATATTAGATATCAAATTAAAACTTGCGCTTGTGATTAGAAATATTTGAAATGAAAAGATGGGGACAACTGATAAGCACAAGATGAATTTTGTTGAAAGAGACGTTTAAGAGAAAGTGAACATTGCAAATGATATTTCTCTTAAATGTCTGTTTTTTTTTCTGCTTTTTTTTTTTTTTTTGCACCAATATTCCTGTCGAAAAAACTATCTAAAGATTTGCAGCAAAGTTAACTGAAAAATACATTTAATGGAAGAAAGAAATAGAAAGAACGGAAATTTATCTTTCCGAAAAAGTATGAAAATAATTGATCTAGTAGCATGAAAACAGCTTATTTGGCATGAAAATCGTTCAACTAATTCTTAAACTTTTAGATCCATCGAAAAGATCGATATTTCAATTACAAAATAAGAATTGCGATGTTCGCTTCGTAAATGATAAATTTCATCTCCAAAAATATTTTATATTGGTTTATTGTAAAAACCGACAAAATGAAGGTTTTTCGTTGATTAGGAAAGTTAATTTAACTGATATGAATGCGTTGTAACAGAAATTAAAAAAAATAAAAATAAAAATGAAAAAGTAAGAAGAAACGGAAAACTCAGCTTGGATTACAATTGTGAAGAAAGCATTTTAAGTTGTTGAATAGAATTTTTATCTTTATCTGCATCCTCTATCATTACTTATTTAATATTTTTAAAATTATTACAAATATAAATTTACAATTTTTGGAAAAATATTTTTTATTTTTCAATAATTAATTATCATTTCATAAGTTTTGGCACATACTTTTTTATTTTTATTTTTAATTACATAAATTTTAAATTGTTTCATTTAATTAAACGAGAAGACAGTACATTTCTGTTTGGGATTGGCAATTTCCATAAATTAATGACAAAAGTTATCCATAAAATATGATAAAATCGAAGATTACAGGAAAATTTTAATATTTTGTTTTATCTTAATTTCATTTTTATTTTTCAGTATTTTATTTAGTTCTGATATAATTTCCATGGTGATAAATAAAATATTTTTATGAAAACATTCACAAAAATACATATCATAGAGATCGTAAAAGTATGTTATCTGTAATAGTAGTATTATAAAATAGGATACTATCGTAAATTGTCAAATATCTCGGATTTTGCCCCGATAATTTTATAATTTCAAAAAAAAAAAAAAAAGTTGAATTTCGGAGTTATCTAATTTTCGGGAACCAACTGGAACAAAATTTGGATAGTACTGATTGAACTCTTGGCTTATTATCAAGGCCGAGATAATAATAGGAGTGATTTCTTGGCCTAATTCCTTGCTCTTATCAAGCAGATATCTCTTTAATTACAATTAAATTGTGCTGCATTTACACGATAGAGTAAAAAGAGTAAAAACAATTAAGATAAGTAAAATATTTAATTACAGTCTAATTTGTTTAAATTAATTAGATTAATTAGTGAATTTGGAGTCAGATTATTCGACTCAATTTTTCAATTCCTTTTTGCTAAAAACCTTAAAATTTCAGATCAAATTTATAGCTTTTTCTTTTCATTTCTTTCAATTTTCAATTGTCAATTGATAGCTGTAAATTGATACAATGGGCAGTTGTTATTGATATCTATCGTCAGGTGTTCATTTTCTGACGAATGATCGTATGAATTCTTCAAGTACTGATAAAAACATCACAGGCATTTATCATTTATCATACGATAATTGCAAAGATGAAATGATAAATTAAAGGTGAGGTGATAAATTTTGAAAGATGTTATATTTTTGAATTATGTGAAATTTGGAAAAATGATATCCATCTACTTTATTTCTAATATATTTCCTCATTTGTCATTGTGTTCTTTTATCAATAATTAATCATCTCTCGTTGATTCCTTTCAATTTTAATTGTTTATTTCATTTTTCTCATTGCTTGTTCTTTCATGTATGTCTCTTTGATTGATAATTGATTAGTTCAGTTAATCAAATTATAAATTTGAGAAAAAGCAATGGCCAGTAAATATTGTAGTTGTTTTTTTTTTTTGTAAATCTATAGAGGCTTGATTATTTTTTATTAAATATGGAAATTACGAAATTGAAATATTATGATGTGAGACATATGATAGAATATCAATAGAAACGAATTCAAAAAGGTAATTAGCGGCTACTTCAACGATGATTACTCCAAATTTGAATGATATTCAAGCATGATATTTACTACGTTCAAATATGATAATCTTTTTTAAAATTTTACAAAATCTCTTGAATATCCTATTCTCAATAAATTATGCCATTACTTGGTTTAATATTTTCAAAAACCTCTGTTAGGTACACAATTATAATGTTTTCACAGTGTATTTTGCTTTTTGTTTAAGTGTTTGCTCATTGTTATGTTTTTAATTTTAATTTATTATCTACTTTAATATATTCCTAATCTTTGTATTTGCTCTGTTTATTTCAACCAATTTTCTTTTTCATTTCCAGTAAATTTACATTAATTTTTAACCAATAATTCAATTGTTTTGAAATTAATTAATTTCAAAATAGTTTTGAATAATAAATCATTTCACAAGTCTGTTAACTGTATTTTCTCATTAGATTGAAATTTATTTCTATTGATTCGGAATTTTAATTTTGAACGTTTTAATAACAACGATGCTTTTTTTAAATATATCGATAAAAATTTGTAAGATAATTAATAGATCTCGCAAATCTGACCGCCTGATTTAAAGGAATAAGAAAAAACATTCTGAAAATGGAACTTGATTTTTTAAAAATGGAGCTGTTATTGATCTTAGTATAATCGCTAATTTGATAATCCCAATGATCCAGTATCGATAAGATTTGAAGGCTAAGCAGTACATCTAAAGTTTACTTCACATTTCAATTTGTTTCATATTTCAGTACAATATAATTCCAAACGTGAGTTATTCCTATTTTACTTACTTTTGGCAGTTGAAAAGAATAGCTAACATTAAAAAGTTGAACTGAAATAAATAAGCTTAGTCGAATTATTCAAATTCAAAGTTTCGCATACAGTAAAACGTGAAGTTCCAATCACCAGCTTTTTCTTGTTTATTCCTACGGTAACCTACAATATTTGTATTACTTATGGATTAAGAAGCAAAAATGAGTAATTTTTCATCTTATTAATTTAAGGAGAAATAGACTCAAGTGCAACTGTTATAAAATTCCATGTAATGTAGAAGTTTTAAATGCTGTTGAATTATTTAGTGGATTTTTTATTTCGCTAATTTTAATTTGTAGTTCGGAAATTTTTTGAAAGAGTTCTCTTTCACTCTTTCATTTGATTCATCTCACAAAGTATTTATTTACATTGCATGTCATATGCAATAATACTAGAAAAAACAAACAGCTGAAATAGTTTAAATTGATCAATTCCCATTATTGTTCAAGGAAATTATTTACAAAGATTATGAATGACCGTGAACGAAATTGTCAAGACAGCTACTCCTGCCGCCAATATTTTAATTATTTAAGAAACGTAAGTAAGTTAATCCTACTCGATCAATTATCATCTTCTTCATCATTAAACGACAATAATCTTGAATTCGATACGGCTATCTCTTTCGTTTCTTCTGAATGCTTTCGTTTCTCGGCTGTTTCTTCCCCCGACTGCTGTTCTTTCCGTTTCATTGGCTTTTTGAAAATAATCTTCCCTTCTTCAATTTTCCTTTCTATAAAAGTCTACCTATTTAAAATCTAAAACAATCCACTATAAGCATTCATATTTGCCAAGCACAAATTTTTTCTTCCTTCCCTTTTCATTCTAATAAGCTTTAAATTACAATATATCTAATAATGCCACTACGTTGTAGCACAATACATTTCATCCTATATTTCGAGGAATTTTCTGGACTGAATCCAAAGCTATGTTTGATAATATCAAAGATTAGAGAAAAATCCATCAAAATCACTTACGATCTTCTTCAGTACGCCTTTTCTCCAATTCAGCTTCTAGTTCTTTTTCGTCCAAATCCTTCTGAGCGTCCAAAATAACGATCTAAATGAATCAATTTTACTCAGGAAGGATCCCTACAAATAAATACAGCAGATAAGCAGATCTTACCTGAGGCCTATCCTCTTGATTCAATTGTGATAAGTCATCATCGTCCAGATCATTTTCAATATATCCTTCACCTGCAGTCGTTGAGAACTATAATAAAATTACAAAGAATAACAATATTACTCTGAATTTATTAAGCAGATAAACTGACAGCAAGACTCATCAACTTTCCAGAGATGATCTCTTAAATAATATTCTTGATCAGTTCTACAACGCAAAAATAAGCTTAAGATTTGATTTACAATTTCCGCTTTTATGTTGACTTGCTAAGAAACTAACACATTCAAATCGCTTTATTCATATATACTAACTATTATTTGTTGCACAAAGTGCATTTGTTACATTAAGCAAATAAGTAATCATTTATTGCATAAATGAATCATGCATATAATTTAATTTTTTCTTTTTTCCTTTTTTTTTTTCTTAAAAACTAAACAGTAAACATTTTCAGTTTAAAAGAAAGAAAATTAATTACAGGGAAACAAAATCAATGGAAATAACTTTATTTTCGATTGTTGGCGGTGGCTTGTAGCCCAATTTCTCCTTGATTTTTTGTATAAAAGGTGGATCTTCTTGCAAAACGGCTGTTATCGATGACTTCTCTTTATATGACAATTTCTTACCTGACATCTTTCACAATTTTTCGAAATATCTGTAATAGTTTCACTTTAGTAAATGGGTATTGAAAGTGATACAATTGGATGATAATTTATTTGATCAAATTATCCTTAACATACGAAAGGAACAACAATAACCAATTCAATATTCATTCACAAGATAATCCCATCAACTTCTAAGTAAATTCAATTAACAAAAAAATTTACATCGAATAACGAAAGAGCGAATGTCTATTAATTCAAATACCCCGTATGGTAGAATTTTATAACGGATCAGTAGTTCGCACAGCTCAGATAGTATGTGTCTGTCTGTCTGTGTGCATATGTATGTGTATGCAGGTAGCATGGATGCGTATGTATGTGTGTGTATGTCGATGTATGTGTGTATGTCAGTGTGTGTGGTATGTATGTTTGTACATGTGTCTGTGTCTGTTGGCGTATGTCACGTATGTCTATGCGTGTGTCTGTATATATCGACGTATGTTACGTATGTTTGTGCATGTGTGTGTATGTATATACATATCCCACTGAATGACAGATGTCGCCAGAGATCAATTATTGGTTTGCGGGCAAACTTACTTCGCAATTTTCTGCAACGCTGATGGAAGAGAATGAAAAATTTTCTCTCTCAATTTTGAAAATTTGAAATAGAATGATAGATGCATCTCTAAACTTTATACTTTTCAAAATAATTAATAAATGATATGTCTGGAAATTGAAGATGTTAGAATGAAAAACTACATTTTTATCATTATATAACGCACGTAGACTTTTTTAGATTTCCGAACGATATGACACATTTGGTAGAGCCGGAATTGACAATTGTTCTTACGGGATTCGGTCCATTCCAGTTATTCGATAGTAATCCCAGTGAAAAAGTGGCCCAACGAATTGTCGAAGAAGGTACAGTAATCTTTTAGTAATCTTTTGATAGTGATGAAATTCATCTTCTCATTAGTGATACTTTTCGTTTCTTATTTCGTTTACTTTATTTTTATCTTTTCCCGATTAAGTGATAGTTTGCTGTACAACAGGAATAGCTATACTATCGAATTAGAGGTATATGTCGCATTAAATTAGTGGATTTATGTCGTTTTACGAGTATGCTGTAATGGCCGTGGGGGAATTTGGTATATGTCGCATTAAATTAGTGCATTACTGATCTACAAGTTTAATTTGACTTGAGGTATCAAAGATATTCAACCAAATGCCAGAATTATCGTTGAGGTGATGCCAGTAGTATATGAGGATGTGCAGTATATAGTGTCTGAATTATGGGAGAAATATCATCCTGATGTAAGTTTCGCTCGTTGATATATTTGCATTATTCCGATTACCATCCTTGAGATGCTAAAAAATTATCACTTTTGACATTGCTGTTGCATCAATACTCCTGAACTTTCTCACTTTATTTTGTGTTTATATAAACACAATGTGCAATTGGTTTAGAAGTTATCTGAGTCAGAAATTATTCATAATGCTTGCCATTTTTATATTTTACTAATTTAGAATATAAATTTGCATTTCTATATTTTAATGTTTCAAGAAGTATGAAATTTCAGCGTCAATATTAGCAACGAAATGGATAATTAGAGAGCTTATTAGTGACATACCAAATCGTTTTGCAGCTTGTTGTGCATTTGGGTGTTCATTCCGTTAGTCATGTTATAAAAATCGAAACAAGAAGTTGTGGTATCGGTTATTATCAAGATGATGTCAAATGTAATTTTTTGTCTATGGAAGGAAAAATTCTATTTATTCATATCTTTGGCAAATTGAATGATTAACTAATAGAATTGTTCCGGAAATTTAAAATTTCAATCAGTTAAACTCTTATAAAATTGTATTTCTATAATGTTTATGTATATTGATCAAATTGCAGCAAAAACACCCGAAAACCATAGGTGTCCACTGGTTGATCGCTGTTTTGATGAGGAGAAAAGCATTATATATACTGGATTAGATTGTGAGAAACTTCTGGAAGCAGTGAGAACGGAATTTGCTGACGAAAATATACAATTTGAGTTATCTGATGATCCAGGAAGGTTAGAATTATGCTGTTATGTTCCTTCTGTTTTGGTTTCCGGTCCTCTTACATATATCTTTTCAAAGCAAATAAAAATTAGAAATTTAGTGGACAGTTCAATCAGAAGTGTAATTTATATTCGTAAGCTGTCGTTATCAGGCTATTACACAATCTAAGAAGTTAATGAATCACTTAACCATCATAACTTCAGTTGATAATGTCTCATGAAAATGATACAATTTTACCCTTAATAAGATTCAGCCTCGTCTTTACTTGGCTTTCTTAGAATGCGTGCAGTATATTTAAATCTCCCAGTAACTTTTCCCACTAATTAATGTATTAATATTTTGACTTTCATATTTCATGAATAATTGATAGTCTTGATATAAATGAAACTTAATACGAAATGATTCTCAGGTATTTATGCGCGTATTCTTATTATATTTCACTTCGGCATGACAGGAACTGTTCTCTGTTTGTACATATTCCATGTTTCAATAAGTGCTGTACCTTGGAACTTATCACAAAAATTGTCAAAGAAATCATCCGACTATCAATACTACAGATTCTGAAAGCGCGCGAAAAAGTCCCGCAAGTCTTTGTGAGAGCAAACAATGCAGTTGTATGACAAATGGCTTTCATTCGCATTAATTGTTCTTTCTGTGTAACCCGAACCTTTTCCCTTTTCGTCGCTAGTATTTTTAATAACGGAAATATACTAGGATTTAAACTTGTTTTATTATATCTTTTCTATGAAGTATATAAATCCGAAATATTATTTCATGTAAAATTATCTGTATAAAATAAAATATTCGATTCCCACATCATGTGAATCACTATCATTTGGTTTATCCACTAGCCTGCACTTTTCCTGGGATCATAAAGAAATGCGATTTTCTTAATTCTAAGTTCTTTGTATTTCAACTTGGCTTCTTTATGTAAAAAAAAAAGAAATTAGAATTAATGGCATAATACTTTCGATGTTTTGAACTGAAATGTATCATTTTTTACGTTGTTATTCGGTCACTTTATTCAGAACCTTTAAAAAAAGTGAAGTATTTTTCAATCAGAAAAAATACAAAATATTTTTTCAATCCATCCCTTTAAGAATTTTTATGAATGCAAAAAATAACATTTCTAGCGTTTATCGTCATTAGTTTAAAGCAATGTTATAATATAGCATCAATATAAAGAAAAAAAATTCTTGTTTCATCACTATGGTTTCGAAATGGATTGAAAAAACGAAATATCCTGAATATTTAGAAAACATACGATTGGAGACAGTATCAATGAGTTAGTTTATCTATATAAAGAATTTAATATAAGAAAGAAGATTTTCTTGCAAAGTCACAGAATAGGTGTTTTATTTTCAAAAAATGTAAAGCAGGGCAACGAGTCAACCAATCAAATGAATTTCAGGTAGTCGAGATTCAAGATCTTTCAATCATTGTATGTATTCAGTGCTTGGAAATTATTGATTTCTATTATGGTATTCTAATATTTCTGCAAAATAAGGCGTTTTATTTTTATACAAATAAAGTCGAATGGACAAGAATATGAAAAGTAACTTCTTCTAAGGAATATTAAAATTAAAAGACTTTAAAAGCTTCTCATCATTATTATTGCAAGTCTTCACCTCTTGAAATCAGATCTTGAACTCCATGAATACTGGCTACATTTTAATGCAAGTTACGCTAACTAAAAAAAAAGGATTCTAAATTAATTTTAGAATATATCTACAAGTTCTATCAACAGTTGAAAAAAAAAAAAAAAAAAGGAGAATAAAATAACATCGAGCTGCAACAAACTTGATAAGCTAAGCGCCTGGCCAAGTTCAATTCTACGTTGCGCTTCAAAATGAACAACATGTTCTGAATTTGTTAATACTTCAAATTTTTGTTATTACCAATAGAATCAATGAAATCCATATGTTAAACAACTTTTGTCAAAAATTTGTAGAAATAATTATGTCGTTTTACGAGTATGCTGTAATGGCGGTGGGGGAATTCCAACTTTCTGGTACCAAATGTGATATGTAAAATACCAACAGAGAACAGCGACCAGTGCACCCATCACTTTGTGATATATATGATGATAATACAGCACCGAAATCAGTAGTTCAAAATCCTGTAAAAAAAATTAAGAATGCTTAATTTCTATCAATTATGTCTTGAATTAAATCAATTTATAATAGATTTTAGTTAAGTCAGTGAAATGCATACACCAGTATTGAATGCTGAAAAGCAAGGCTAAATATGAGCAGAAAATTTATTTATATTTTGGTTGAAAAGAAGAAAAAAATCCATTGCGAGTCAATAGAAAAAGGCAATATATGTCTATTAACAATTCATTTTTAATAAAATAAATCATATTTTAAAAATTCTATTATCATTCACTGAAGAGGAGTTATTTTATTGATCAAATAGTCTGCGAACTAAAACCAAGCCAAAAATTTCTCCAAAAAAATAAGAAATACAAGATGATTTCTGATTTTCTGTTGCTAAAAAATGACAAATTATTACCCAAAGTAGATGAAGAGCACACATAGAAATGAAGAAAATTTTAATGAGATTTTCGTTTTTAACCGAAGGCATCTTTCGAATGCGATGAACTATTGTTACGGAGCGAAACGCTAAAGCCTGAAAACTTGGAACATTAAATCAAAGTTAACAGTCAGAGATGGAAAGTATCCAAGTTTTAAATCTAGACTTGGCTTTCACATTATTATTGGATAATCTAAATTCTTATAATTAAAAATAAGATGAATGATTAGAAGTTCCAGCAATTTTTAGGATTTCATTATTTTAATAGTAATGATACTTACTTCTTCACATATGATAAGAGAACTGTAGATAAGAATAAAGCAATGACCACTGATATCAAAGCCAGGAATCCATTTACCACCATCAACAGTACACGATGAACGAGGACTCAGCTTAGATCCATGGCAATGACCTGTCATTTGTTCAAATACTACAAATCTGAAAAGACATAATTAGCTAATTGCACGAAATTAATACTGCTATTGATCCATAAATCCTTTTTGTTCATATTCCTGCATTATTGATACAATCGAATGAAAAATGTAGCATTATGAGTGAATTTTAGCGCGTAAAGTTAAAGATGAAAGTAAGAAAAAGTTCAAAATATAAAAATATGTAAAACTCTAACGCATGAGTGCAGTAATACCATATTGTTGTGGCAATTATCATACGGCTTAAATTCTGCATAATCCCTGAAGTTCATAAATTCTCTCAACAGAAACTTTAAAATTATAAGGAAAATAAATTATGGAAATCAGTCAAAAGAATGATAAATGAAAAATATCCATTTCAATATTTTCATCAGAAAAATTTGGGCTAAAAACTTTGAAAATTGTAGGGGATGGAAAACTTCAATGGTCTCATGGGCATAAAAAACGGTTGGATTTCTTGAACTAATTGTGAGAGAGAGCTAAAAGACATACCTGAGATAGTTTGACCAACAGCAATCGAAATATACCAAATAAATGGACACACAACGAAACATGTCCAAAACCAACCCAATTTAACAAAATAGCTGTTCAAAATATTATTCTTCTACAAATATTCGATATTAAACGAACAATTTTGCTGAAGAAATAGAAAAAAAATGCAATACTTAGTTTTAAAATTTAAATATCTGTCGATATGTTTCAGCTGTTACTTCTGAATTCAATTAAAATTTACTAGCAAGTTTGTTTGCACTTCTTTATCATTTCAAACTACTTAACTTTCTTTGGCAAGTCTTAGAATTGATGAACCCAAAAGTTAAATTATTCCACATGAATCCAAGACATCCAAAAGCTACATGCATATACACTAAAACATTCTTGTCCAAATATTAAAAAATAACTCCCAAAACTTCTCATCATATAGTCGTGTCATTTCGTTCCAAAAAATTTATTGAAAAAAAACCAACCTTTACTAAGTAATAATGATTAGGTAATGGTACAACGGCAGCGAAAACTGATAACAGAAAAACTGCTAATAGATGGAAGATAGCTTTTCGATCTGTTCTTAAATAAAGATATTTACGTGCAAAGTGTATTAATATGCCACATATAATATCACAGGCTTCAGCAACATTTGAATGATGCTGTATGGATTGTCGATGTTGGGTTTTAACCGCCATTGCACACTTATATCGGATTGCGAATATTAGGAATCGTTAATAGTCCAAAGAATCTGTAAATTCGAAAGATTTGCATGTTTTAATTTCTGAGGCTTTTATAGATTATAACTAATTCCACCAGAGATATAAATGTAACCCGTGAATAAAAGCTGCACAATGTTACCACTCTAACTCCTGTTACAATATCAGTATGATTTCTGTCACCAAAAAACTAGAAATTTAGAAGTAATCGGAACGAATTTCTCTAGAAAAGGTCGAAAGAACGTAACTAATTTTCAAGAATGGTCAGAGCTAATCCATCGATGCTACAGAATTTTTCTTTTTGCCATAATTATTTTCAAGCCGGAGTTATCTGAATTTTTTTTTCTTTTTTTTTTTTTTTAGGAAATCTAACATATTCAAGACACTTAAAACTCGAAGGTCAATGACACCATCCATTTCATATGTCATAGCATTTCATTCAAATGGAAGCTCATTTCAGGATCCTTATAATTTAAGGTTTAGTTCATCTCACTATGTCGATTCTGCTTGGCAAAAATGGCCCACTCACTCCCTCTATTCATCACCTTCCTTTTTTATTTATGATTCTGAAAATTCGAATATTTAATTAATCATGATATATAAATATATCTATAAAAATTTTACTTGTTTGCTTCATAAAATTCATCCTTCTAGATATACATAAATACATAAATTACACATACGCACACAAATACACATACTCTGAGATGTCGTTCCGACGATCATTCCTTTTCGAATCCAAATCCGAAGGATGGGGACTTTAATTCCAGTACTATAAGTTCATCATATTTCAAAAAATTACAGATATCAACATCTTCATGTATATTTTCATCAGCAAAATTTTCTTTACCTCGTAAGAGATTGACACGGAAATAAATATCGGAGAGCACTTACATAATCAATGTCTCCCGAAATCGAATAAGAACAATTTAATAGACAGCATCAATGGAAATTCGCACACAAATTAACAATATGACAAGTTGACAATAGAAAAAAGCAATCCTGGAAATTATATACGAAACAGCAAATATTCAAATTATTACTATTAATATAAAATAATTATGTTAATAACAGGTAATCTATGAACCAATTTATGATTGATAACTGAAATGAATCGTACTAGATAGACTGAAAATCTCCATGAGGTTAAACACACGAAAATAATCCAAACAACGAAATGCCCCAGCATTCTCTAACTATTTGAATATCCTGTACAACCATTTCAGATTTCTTCCAAAAATAAACATATATACCCAAAAATTAAAAAGTAAAAAGTTAATTATAATTCTAGAATACTCCATGTTTTTTGCGGACCCATCAGCAGCTGTCCTTATTAGAATTCATCATCATCAATATCTTCATCTATATGACTCCTTTTTAACATCCACTTTCCGAACCATTTACTACGAATATGATGCTCTTTCATGAATCTATATAATTCGCTTTCTCTTTCTTCCCTCAGTCTGACTTCAATGTTATTCTTAATGCACTGATATGTTTCATCGATTGATAAATCGTAAAACAAAGAAACACTAAAAACTGCCATTGATGACAACACTCTGAAAAAGTAATAGATTGACTTAATTATCATAAAATCTATGATTTAATGCAACACCGCTCTGTTTCAACGCTTCATGTGAATATATCACAAGATTGACATATTTTGATCATATGGGATCATGAACTAACGGATTGGTAAATCTTCGGGACAGAGAATTATTGCAACAACCACTAAATGTATATCATTCCACAGAATTATAAAATTTATCGTATTTACTAAACGATAGTTGAAGCGCTTTTCATTGACAAGCCCAAAAAGATTGATTAAAATAAATTTTTAATAGGTGATATAACGAATATTCTACATGCTAAGCCACTTATAGCATGCGAATATTTTTCAACTCAGGATATGTTGGGATGAACAGCAAAAGAAACGCAATAATCTATTAACCGAATCTAATAATTTAGATTTTTCTAAACCTTATACGTCGTTTCACACAACTACTTATACGGATTTCATTTCAAAACAAAAAAAACGATAGGCCATAACAAAACACTTACCCTAACATTAGTCCACCTTTCATTGCTTGTAATGGCTTTACTCCCAAAGAATAACTAAATATAGTTGGGATAACAGCTGAAAACTTTTAAGTCGTTTCAATAACGAATTTCAATATAGAGAAGAAAAATATGCAAATAAGCAAATTATATAAAAATTTTACAATCTTTTGCAAAAAATTCAGTCATTTCGATAATAGCATTTAAGTTGATGGGGTTAAGTAAGCACTAGTATTTTCTCCAAGGCAAACTTCAACATCGTGCCGAACTTCAAAAATATTATTCATTTATTTATTTGCAGTATTATTTTCCAATCCGCTTTCATATATTAATTTGAAAATACTTACTTGTAGCAAATGGAATAGTCCAAAGCGAAAAATGTTCACTCCATGTTGCAAATTGCGTTATAAAAATCCTGTAAAAGTCAAAAAGATTAAAGAATGCTCTAAGATTTTATCTGCACAATTGTAATCCATTATACTTTTGTCTAAACAATTATAAAATCTTTCCCATTTCCCGAAAACTGATTTAAGCTGTTTCAATTCTCTTTTGATAAATTAATAAAAGTATAACTTTAATACATCATGCATCCAATGTTAGCAGCCATAAAAGCGCCGCTTAAGATGCTTTTTGTTATACACTTTCCCAATCCATCACTGACGTTACTATTCTGAAAATTCAGCTCTCCTTCTCAAATCAATTATTCCAGATTTAATTACCAACTATAGATAGAATTTTCAATTCTTTTAAAAATAAGGATAATCATATATAATGAAATCCGACCAGAACAATCAAATGAAGTATTATTAAGAATGAAAGTTTTGTGACCCATTTTTCTGGCCAAAGTTATTCCTACTTCAATGTGGATAGGAATCGACTGAAAGTGAAATAAAGAAAATAAAATCAAATTTACTGGGAAACTATTTCGCTGCTCAGCCTTCGCTAAAATCGTCCTTGTGATAACACTAATTACAGTTTGACTTAAAAATGCCACTTTCATGCTCTTTAACGTTATCCACTTCTCAAAATTCACATCTGCAAATAAGCTATCAATAATCAAAATTAACAGAAAAACTTTCTAATTAACCAAACGGTCAGTCAAAAAGTGCAGATGAACTGAGTTCCTTTTTCAAAAATCATGTAGTACTCATCATAACTTTCTCCCATGTATTCCAGAAATGTCTCTAATAACTATTTCGGAAGATAATTCATAATCTCAGCCTGGAATGACTGATTTCATGATTTCTTCTTCTGTAAAAAATTTAGATTTAGATTTTAAAAAGAATACTTTCATCGTCATAAAATTCTTTCAATTTCTCCCATCTTAACTTTTCGACGATATATGAGAAGAAAGAAGTATTCACAGTATTACTTTGTCCAGCTGCTATTACATCAACAGATTTATTGTCATTCACATCATCTACAATGATAAGAATATAATTCCATACAATTTCAAAATTTTGAATTTTGGACTAATTAGAATCACAGAAGTTATTCTAAATACAACATTCGATTCCTCTTCTATCACCTTATTTTACTTATTTCAAAGCTATTATTCACTTGGTAACTTAGTTCGAAAACCCATCGATCAATCCTAGTGTATGTCGTTGCTTCATTTCTAACGAAATTTGAAAAGCACTGTTATTTGAGAAATTCTCAGAAATTCATTAATCCTAACATAAACAAATAAAAATTAAACGAACCATCAGAAGACATTGCTTTTAGATAACCGAACCATTTTCGCGTATATAATGGCCGAAATATGACTGTTTCAAGCAAGGTATTTCTGTTCTCGCCATCAAGCATTATAAACTAATCTATATGATAAATAAACTGAAGTGTTGTTTCTAGAATATAACAATACTTTGGCCAGTCACAAGTCACGTAAGTACTGGAATAGAAATTTAATAATGAAGCTATCAATGATAAAAGAAATTTTAACTGAACTCTTGATATAGAACTCTTATGTTGCATAAAAAATGCACACACTTTAACTTTAAAGCAATTTTGGAGTTTAAAACCAAATTTTTTGTTTTGAACTTTGAGAAGTTTAAATTGTACAAAATCAATGATGAATGGTAAATCCGCGAGTATAAAACAGATAGAATAGCGAGTTCCAATATATTATATACTAGCACATACGTACTGTCATATCAGGGACTCTTTTATGATAGTATATTTCTAAAATATAACAATGTATTGGATTAAGTCATAACTCATATAAGTGATGGAGTAAAAACTTAGTAATGTAATTTGAGAATTAGTATAAATTTAATAAAGCTTTTCGAGAATCACTTTACATTACGGTAACAATCCGAAAAATGGTAACGACATTAAATTCAAGTTAAGTACATACCGAACAATGAGAGTTCTCGGCACCCCGGATTAGACCAATCCCGGTCTTCCCCAGATTGATCTCAATAAACTATCATGTTATAAATGACTTTCCACGGGCCGCAAAAATATTGATTTGATAGTTTATCTCTAAAAGCGGTCTCACTGGTGTTTCATCGACTGATTTGCGGGTTAAAGGTTAGTAGTTTCTTTTTTTTTTTGCGCAAATATGAACTTTATTTACATTAATCGAGCTAAAGATCTTGTAAGTTAAAATGTAACTTATCAGTTGACCTTATCTCTCTTATTTGTTTATCTGAAAAAAAAATTTCGTCCTGACTTAGGATATCCTTATTTTGTCGACGTTAACCTTTAGCTAATGGCAAATAGAAGTTAAAGACATTGAAATATTTTACTTTCAATATAGATATTTATATTTCAACTAAAATAACATAAATTAAAATTCCAAAACGGATATTGTTTCAGAATCATATGTTAAAGCGATGAAGAATAAAATATAAGAGTGAACAGTACTGCTGCTATAAATTAATTCTCAAAATGAGCATTATTGTTGCAGAACGGTTAAAATTTTCATTTCATTTTGGTGTTTCAAATTTTCAATTAAATTTTTAATTTAAATATTTGTAAATTTTTGCATATTTAATCTAAAGCATCTCTTCTTGAGAACAATTCAATTAGCTAATTCTTTTATGAATCGGTCAACTAGATAAATGAATTCTTATTCCTTCATGCTAAAATTGGTTCCTGTTGTGTCAAATATTCAAGTCCGAAGGTCAGAATGAATAATTTCAACGAAGAAAATAATTCATCCTATATTGCAGAATCATGAAAAACGTGTAACTTAGGTTTATTTCTTATTGATTCAGATAGTATTATAGGGTTAAATGTGATTTTATTTTCAGACATTTTTCGGTTTGCCGATGGCTTTCTAAGCTATATTATTCGGTATTGCAGAGGAAATCTTTTAAGGTATCCCATTTTTTCATTAAATAGTGGTATTCCTTCAGATCTCATTTTCTTATTTATAGGATTCATTTGGAAGTGATGTAAATTTTATCCTTATTATTTGAAAAATTTCTTAAATTTATTTTCTCTTCAAGTTTCCATCCTTATCATTTTCTTTTTTTTTTTTTGAATCATTTCCTTTATTTTTGCAGAGATTAGAATTGGAAAATTGTGCGGAGAAATTAGGAACAACTGACCAAATATTGGTTCAACGTAAACTTGAAAGATCTGGAAGCATTTGCTTTAGTAATACTTCGAACAGAACAATGCATCTCAAAAACCTTGAAAAAAAAGTGAATCCGCATTCATTAATAATAGTGAATCATTTGTCGAATGACATATCGTTAAGTGTTAGTTTCAATTTGATTTTTATCGGAGCACAAAGTGAAATTTTACATGTCTACTACTGCTTGTTGTGTCGTTCGGGGATAATTTTAGCTAATATTATCTTGAAAATAAATATGCAGTTGTAAATATTGTGGTATATAAATGATTTATACATAAATTATTTTAGCTATTTAACAATTTTCAAATTAGAATTTTGGAGATATACTAGATTACATCCTAGAATTGCGAACAATGATTACCATTAGGATAGAATAATACAGTTTGAGACTGAGTTATGCTAGTTTTTCTCGAAGGACTGTATTTTCGCCGTATAGAGTGCTCAGTGATTTGAATGATTGAATATTTCTGTTGATTCAGGATAAATGTTTAGTTTTCAAATTCACATGCGTAATTTTTTATTTTTAGAATCATGTGCGCAAGCCACTAATTAAATTTATTGGTGCTCGACTTCCACTACCTCACTATGATCGGTCGCTATTTAAATATCATCTTTACTCTTATTCTAAAAAAGCAACAAGTCCCATGCGACATTATTAGAAATAAAATTAATTAATATTGCGCAGGCTTTCGACAATGAATTGTGATATTAATCTAATTAGCATTTCTCTAACATTATTCTTTTAGATCAAGTCTGCCACCGCTAGTATATGAATCGCAATCTTCAACATCTCGTTAGTCGTTTATGCAAAATAATAATCTTAGTTTTTATTCTTCTTTCAGCTATAGCAATATTAAAATTATAGCAAACTTTTTGTATTTAACTGAACTGAATTGAGCTAAAATAACTTGATTTAACGGATTTTAATTGATTGAACTGGATTGAGCTACAGTGCTTTATATTAGATCATATTGGATTAAACTGATATATAAATTGAATTGAATTGAATTGAATCGTATAGATTGAGCATCAGATATGAATTTGGATAAAAATGGATCAATTTTTTAAATAATTATTCAGAGTAGTTTACATTTTTCTTCCAAAAAAATGAATAAGGTTAACTTATCTGCAGAAGGATTGCTTTCTTCATCGAATGTGCCATCGTCGGCTGTGCAAACTAAAATAAAACAAGGAACATTAATTGAGGATTTGCAATTACCTGTTTCCCTTCGTCGTAAGTTAATATCTGAGGAAGAATGCAATGTTATTAATGTAAGTTCACTATTTTTGTATATTTTAATAACATATTTTTAAAGTTGTGTGCTGTGAGTTTTTTTTTTTTTCGTTTTTTTTTTTAGAATAGCAAACAAGGGGATTATCTGTGATGTGAGATTTTGAGCTTTTGAGGATTGTTTTCAGTTCCTACCTTTTTTAAGCATAATTTTGATTCTTACGAAAATTTGCTAATAGTTGCTTCATTCTAAGAGCATGACTCTTCGTCTGTGGCACTTTTTACGTTCGTAGCTCTGTCCATTCATATGCCTGCCGATATGAGCATTTATGTGCAAATGTGTGGATCTTTGAGTCCATACATGTCTATTTCTTGTTGTTATGGTAACTTTACACCGTTTAAATGCGTTATTTTTAGAGTGGTGGCGCATATGGACTGGAAAGTACTTCAAAAGATAACCGCTGAACGAACTTATATCTCGAACGGTTTTTTTTTTTTTCGACTGCTGGAAGTGCCATAGATAACCTTATCTCATGCCGAAATAAGTGTTCAAATTTTTTACAAATTAAGTGGTGATCAACGTGATCGTTCTTAAAGAATTTTTGCTCAACAAGTTATTTTTTAACGACAGTGATTAACATTTACAATAAAAACCAGCGGGTGAATTAAATGGAATTACTGGAATTGATTTCCAGTAGAGAGTTATATATTTCTAATTTTGTGATAATAAAGATGAAAATTTATTATGTACTAATCGATTTTACCTTTATTCGAAATTTTTTTAAGAATCTCTCACACATTGATTGTTGTTTACTGGATATATATTGAACCACAATATTTTTGTATTATGTCATTTTTTTCTCTTTTGTACTGTATAATTTAACTCTCAATCTTGTATGCATATATTTATTTCTTTTAAAGGTAAATATTTAACTATTGAATTGTTTAGAAACAGTGATAGATTTAATATTTATAGGAATATCAATACCCTGCCATGTATTGGTTCTTCGTTTGCTCATTTGTCATTTAATATAAATAAATAGTGCTAATTTTTGCATGGATTGCTAAACAATTATAGATAAGCATTTCTTTGCTTAATTATATTTTTTTTTCTCACTGTAATATTATTACAGTGATTTGAGGACTATTGTCTGGATATTCGGCAAAAAAAAAATTAATTTTTCCGAATTTTATTAATTCATTATTCAGAATTTTATCAATTTACGAAGGAAGTGCTCACATTCTAATGTCTTTCTTTAGGTAGAATCAACACTTAAATCGTTGTTATATATGTTTGCTGTATTTTTTTTTCCAGTGGTTTGAATTTTTTTTTTTAACAAAAATCGAAAATTATAAATGTGTTTGCGAATCTTTTTCGGAGAGATTTTAAGTGGAGGCTTATTTCTGCAGGATTTGGGAATGCTTATTGTTGGCAGCATTCGACGATGTCATCTACTGTCTGAAAGTATCCTTTGCAAAGCATTTTATTGCAGCACATCCGCAACACAGCTCGATTTACCGAAGCCGAGTCCAACAAGTAAACTTGCGGCATTCCGAAAAGTAAACTTTTGTTAAATTCCAGAATACAGATATTTTGATATAAAACAATTCTTTTTTTGTCAGTATTAATTTATAGTTCCGTATGCGTGCATTGCAGGGCACAGGTGGTCGATGCAGCTTCTCCGGAAATGTAGTAACCCTATTCGGTTGCACTGGATTGCTGGGGAAGTTATTGATAAATCGACTTGCCAAAGAAGGGCATCAGATTATTTTACCAAGTCGACAAGATCCATATTACACTCGGCATCTAAGAGTTCGTTTCTGTTCTTTGAATTATTTTATTGATGAAAAGTTATTAGAAATAAACATATTTTATTATTTGTTGCTTTGTTTATTTGCCATTTCTTTTTTTTAAGGCAAAATACGTGAGATAGTGCACAAAAATTTGCTTTACAAAAGATTTATTTGATTGATAAAACTTTTCGGAATTTATTCATCTTAAGAGCAAATCTAATATTTAGGTTCATGGAGAACTTGGTCAAGTGCTTTTATTACCATTTCAACTAAAAGATGAGGAGAGTATCCGACAAGCTATTAGATATAGCAATATAGTTGTGAATTTAATCGGTACAAGAAATGAAACGAAAAACTATTCATTTGAAGAGACTCATGTCGAAGGTGCACAACGAATTGCTCGGATTGCCAAACAAATGGGGATTCAAAAGTCATTTATTATAATTTTGCTAAAATTTCGGATTTGAATTCAAGTTGTGTTAAATATTAATAGGAAATCTTAAAGAAGTCATCAAATAGGAATCTGTTTGCTACTTTTTTTACAGATTCATTCACATGTCGGCAATGAATGCCTCCAAGGATACTCCACCGACATTGTTCAATAAACCATCACGATTTCTTCTTACCAAAGGACTAGGCGAAGAAGTCGTCCGTGAAGAATTCCCAAGTGCTACCATTATAAGGTATATTCATTATCCATACTTTTTTCTAAAGCCATTGGGAAGTTGTTTCTCTTTTTGAAATTCTAATGACACTAACAAGGAATGAAAAAGGAATATTGAACTACTGTTTATGATACTCATACTGGAAATATTTTGCAGTATTCAAGTTATCACATTCTTATGTCATTTATTTATCTATGTCAAAAATTAAGAATTTGATCATTTTAAATTTTTGTTTGAGAATTTTTCGCATCACCGAAATTTTAGACCATCAATGATGTATGGAGGAAACTACGACGCATTCATTAATTATTTTCTGGCAATTCAACGCATTCCGCATAGAAGCGTAATTTATGTGTACAAGAAGGGAGAGCACACATACAAAATGCCCATTTGGGTAATGTTTACTTGTTTAACTTTTCTTGAGATATAAAATAAATTTAAATTTTCTCAATGCTGCAAACTATATTTTCACAAGGATTTTACAACTAATGATTGAATAGAAGATCATGTTGACATATTACTATCTTTGTTTAGCATGCATATACGGAGATATCATGGTTTTATATATGAGAAATCCTTAATATTTGCTATATGATTAAGATGAAATGGCATGCTTATTGATTATATAGCTAGTATTGTAATTGCTGTATGATCAAAACGAAATGTCGTGTCTGTTCCTTTCTCGAAACTTACGACGAGTCAGGAATAAATATTTCTGCAGCGCAGTGTGAATATTGGCTGTCGAATTTGCAGATAGCTACGTAGTACTTTTCATTTCTAGATGATATTTTGGTTTACTATGATTGTTTCATTCTCAACTATTTCTATTCATTTATATTTATATTTGACAGGATGCTAAAGATACCAGTTATAGGTAGGTGATGTATCGAAAGGCGTTGAGAGAACTATCGTAGATCCACATGCTATTGGTAAAACATACGAATTTGTTGGGCCGCATTGTTATAAACTTTCTGAGTTAATTGACTATATGTATGATCGGGCTCATTTGTCATCACGTTTCCCGCACCGACAATATCGCCGTAGAAATCTAAATTACTTGTATAGGTATTACATTTTTTTCTCACCAAAGTTAATTTAGATATTGTGTCATCATACAGAATAGTGATGGTTATAATGTTGAAGCATAATGAATTACAAAAAGTTTTAAAATATGCTGAAAAAGAATTAATAGTTTTAAATTTAGATAATTTAGAAAAGAGATTAAACAGAATGGTGATATAGTTGACAAAATTAGATTTTTGCAGAAAATATGTCGTTGCTATGTACAGATAACTGAATAATTTTGGTGAATATATGCGAGTTATTAGCAATTAATATTTAAATGTGCGACTATTATATACTATAATGTCTATTTATTACAGGGCATATGTATCGGCTCTTGAGTTGCCGTACAAATTCTTCCGTAATCCGTCACCACTTAGTTTAGAATGGATTCGAGTGGTTGAATGTACAAATGATGTACTTACTGGATGTCCAACAATGCAAGATCTTGGGATCACTCGGCTTGTTGAATTCGAGTTAACAGGTGGAAAACACGCGTATTTGTAAGTTATCTCGTTAATTATTATTTATGAAACATTGAAATAATTTTCTTATTTTATTAGATGTCGCTGATCATTCTTTCATTGAATATTGAGTACGTCACCATTATTTGACTGCTTAGTTTTAGTTCTTAATTCGGTTTTTGTCTATACTTCATTTGTACATCGTTTCCTGTATTCAAGCTATGTAGTGACTTTTAATTATAGTATCAACTAATTATAGCAGGTAATGGTCTTGCAACTATCAATTTCTTTTGAACTTTCGTTGGCGACTTTATTTCATTGTATGCTGCATTGTTTTTAGACAATGTTTCTATATTGTTTATCAAGCGAAAATGCACAAAAAATGAAATTATACTAATATTTTTTTCTTAATTTCAGTTGTGTGAATCATTACAATGAGCCTGATGTTACGGAACCATATCCACTACCTCTCCGATCTCCACCTTTATATGCAAATATAAAACAAAGTGATGAAATCGTTACTGAATCGAAACCATTTACCATGAGTACCGCATAATACTGTTATTGATGTCATGTGCTCTGCATTGCTTAGTTGATAAATGACTGGATTATTCAGTGACTTAGTAGATTATTTTTGCTTTAACAGCAATTGTTTATAGTTATGAGCTAATCTACCAATAAAATGTGATGAGATAAGCGTCGTAAACTTTTTTCCGGAGAATCATATCAAAAAATTCCTAAAAATAATACTAATGCATTTAGGGAAGAAATGCCTAAATTCCTTTGGTATCTACAAGTTAGCAATAGCCTTATAGGTTTGAAATAATATTTTTTGTCGTATTCTTCAAGATTTGGTCGATTTCATATTACTCTTATAGGTTACGTGCATTGCTTTCAATTTTTCAGTTTATTCATCCAAAAATACTGGATAAGTTAAAGTATACTATCATGTTTGACAATGTGTATATTGAAGAAGAGGGCGTTTTTATATTTGGATGTAATAAATCTTTCCTTTTATGTTGCATTTTTCCTGCCTTGTATAGATTGTGTAATAATTCACTTTCTTATCCTCCCATCCGATTTAATTGTTGTTTCGCTTTTTGCTAAACAGTTTTTGATTTAATAAAACAGGAATGGATCCTAAACGTTAACCGTTGCTTAAGTCATAAATGTCAACAGGGATGTATGAAATGTTTACACAGATGGATTTTGTCTAAGATTGAAAGATATGTCTGAAGAAGGTTCATCGACATCAGCATTCAAGTTTGTTCTTCTTTTGCACGTTATAAAAAGAAGCGAAATATTGCTTCTGGATCTTTAGTTCTATTTATCAGCAAAATTCACATGACTCTGATAACTTTATGTTTTGCGACTAAATTCTAGCTTTCCTCGAGCTTGTAATTATCTTTTCTTTGTTCTAATAATGGTTCTAGATATTGGACCCCCATGCACCGTTTCAAGTTCTGAGTCTTATTAATTCTTAAATTATTGGACGACGGACTTTTTAGCTGTTTTCCTCAAAAGTTTTGCTAACAAAAAACATGTAGAGTTCCAATAAGTCAGAGCTTTTCTATTAATTTAATTTTTAATAGATACTGATCTTTTCGTTTCTTGTGATTGTTGATAAATATGCGCTATCCTATTCTTATCAATTTATTTCTGGCAGTTTTAGTAATGGCTTTGATACCCAAAATTCGTTATCAATGGCCGTAATACGATTAATTGAAATGGTTTTAAAAGGCGATAACGACGTGAAACTGCATGAGCAAACGGAAATTTCCATCAGGCTATACACTGAATCGGTGATTAATTTTACCTCATTATTGATCGATTTACTCTTTGTCCATTCGTTTTTTTCATTTCGTAGTATCGAGAAAACATCGCATAGGTGACATTTTAATGTTATCATCATTGATAAAGCCTCTGTAATTTGTTTTGCTTCAAAGGTCAGCGTATAGGGCATTTTTAACTTGTCTAAAACTTTTTTAATTATATCTGAACAGAATTTGACCGTAATTATGGTAAAACTGTAGTCAGATTACTATTTGAATTTATAAATCAACTGCAAACTGATAAATATGTCAATTTATATAGAATGACGCAATTTAGGCTGCAAAAAGTGTTTCAAGTTATCGTTTTCTACTGAAAAGTACCGAACAGAATGTCAATTTCTCGATCATCACTTTCCAGAATATAAACAGTCGGTTCAATGATGAATATTTGGTTCAGCTGTTGAAGGCTGTTGAAGTTAGTGACTCCTTTATCCGTTCGAAGAAAATTAAACGTGTGATATTGATTCTTATTAATGGGCTCGAAATTAGGCGATAATTTATATATATATTTTTTTTTTTTGAAGCTTTGGATATATTGCTTTACCATTTCTTTTCTCATATTTTTTTTTTCTCGTATCATTTTTAATTGTTTATTAATTCACTGCCTTTATCATTTTGCTGCAGTTATCAAGTCTCATATATCTTCGTATAGGAGTTTTTTTTGTTTACTGACATATGATATATAAATAGTGCTTAAATTCGAATTATTAAATTTCACCATCGCATTTTAATTGGCTTATATTTTAGGATTTGGAAATTTTTTCCTCAATGGTAGCATCGGGTAGATGAGAATAAAACATTCAAGATGGAGTTATTAAACTCCAATTAAATAGTTTACATTTCAATACTTTGACTTTGTGCAAAAAGTATGCATTAAAATGGAAATATGTTTGCATTAAAAAATTATCGAAAGAATTATATTCAGAGAGAAATTTTAGAAAACCAGATTTTATTTTCAATTTTATCAACTATAAAAACTTTTCTTCAGGTATGCCGCCATGAATTAACAACATCATTCTTCTGTCGATTTCTTTTAGGTTTCATCACCTGCTGTAAACCTTCGGGTTCGTTTTTCTTTTTCACTTATATTATGGATAGACAATCATTTTTATATTACGAAATATTTGCAGCATTAAATTTATCTGTATCTTTCTGTGGATATATTTCTAAATCCTTTCCTGTACCGCAAAAATCAGAATTCTGTAGCTTTGGATTAGTTTTCTTTCAAGAGCTATGCAAACGTAATTTCGATTATTGCATCAAAGTACAATATAACTGTGACACATGTGGCTAGAGTTTTATTGCTTCAAGCAATTTTTCTTAATTTTTACTTCTTCTTTTAATGTTGAAAAAATTGGGTTTTTGTGAGTCCTAATTTCTCTATTACTTTAATATACTCTTAGGTACTGTGCTTATTGCATATGTCCACTCAAGTTGTTTAATTTTCTATATATCCAAGAATTCTATTTTTTGTATTTGAAACATTAATTTGGTTTGTTTCAGCATCACTGATACGTCAGCGTCGTATAATTCGTTTGGATGGAACAAATTCGCTCATTAGATGTTTTGTCTCATTTATCGCAAATCCAGTACATTGTAGCAGTATCGATATGCTCTGTTCTCTTCTGATCATGTTATATGTTAGAGGTAATGCAATGGCGATTTCTAAATTAATGAGATGATTGCCAGGAGCTTGTTATTTCTTTAAGATAAAATAAAGATAATAATATTTTTTAATATATATGTTATTATTTTTACAGATAAGAAATTTTGCCTGAAAGTTCGCTTGAATGGTTTGATTGTGCTATTCCAAAAAAACTTATTGTTATTTGCTAAGGACAAGAAAATGATATCAGTTTTGCAATTATGTTGTTGCTGTATCCGTTCAGGTACAATTTCATTTATTACTTAACAAGTGAAACATTGAAATAGTAATTAACTGTGTAAAGCCCGTCATTTTTATGCGTAGATAGAGAAGGAAATTTCAGAATTTCAGATGAATTTAGGTCTAAGAATTTAACTCAGAGAGAGAAAGGGAGTGGACGGTAGGGAGCAGAGAAAAAAAAGAAAAAAAAAAGAAAAAATACCATAATCACATCTTTCAATTGGTTACCAGTTTGTTTCTGATTGGATTTTGTTTTATTTTTGTTTTAGATTTCAATATTAATAATTAGATTTAAAAAAAAAATAGAACCAAGAATTATTAAGAAAAGATCGAATCATTAATACGTTTTTTAAACTCAATTGAAGTAGGATTTGGCACTTGTTCCTCTTTTTTTTTTTCCTTTTTTCTTTTTTTTATTCATTCTTTTCTGTTTGACTTTATTTCATGTGAGGATGCCTAACCAAGATTGATTAGAGGAATAGTTTGGCAGTTAGTTTGGTGAGATTATTGCAAAGAGATTGATGTTCGGCGATATAGTCTTATGACTTGATATGTTTCGCGTCTATCAAATCTAAATGTAATTTAAGAGTGATCAAAAGAAACTATAAAAGGGCCGTGAAATTGGAAATCATCTTAAATGTCATAATTTAGTCCAAAATGCTCGAATGTTTGGCAAAAATCAGGAATTTATAAAAGATTTGATAACAGCAATTATTTCTGGAACGGATGCAAAAATTGTGGCTCGCCTTACCGAAATACTTTATGTGATCATCAAATTTAGTATGTATTTCTTTTTTTTTCCAAACTTCCAACTATTATATTAACCTAATATTGACAATAAAAATTTCTTAGTTGATTATCTTTTCTTATTTACTTATTTTGGTTTAATTGGAAATAATTTTTGTATCCTATTGTCGAATTTTTTTAGCTTAAGAAAGTATGAAATATTCATCTTATTAATTCTTATCTTGTTCATCCATATATAATGTGAAAGCAATCAATTTCTTTCCATTTTATTTTTCTTTTTTTTTTAAATGTAAATATGAAATCATTAGTTTAATAAAATATTATACAGGAAATCGTTATATTATGACCATATTGGAATCGAATGATATTTTTGCCATGCTAACAAAAACCTTTCAAAAGTATCTTCAACAGTGGTTCACTGCTTCCGGACGAGATTTCCTGGAAATTTGCTTATTTACAGTGGCATCGTTGAGGAATCTAATAAGATTAAGTATCCGTATTTTTGCAGTTTTCAATCAAATATTTGAAATTCCATATTTTTTGAAGAAGATTTGAATAATGCCAAGAATGATATATCTATCTGAATTTTAAATTTTTTGAATTAAAAAAAAATGACTTCTTTTTTTAATTTTTTTCTTAATAAAAGAAAAGCTGTGATAAAGTGCTGTTAGTTTGAAGTTTAGAACGTAATAGAGAACGCTTATTAGCAATTGGGGCCATGGAAACGTTTAATGCAGCTATTTCACTCATTGATAACAACAAGGAATGTTTGGATGATGGCTTATCACTGGAATCGTCTATTCTAACTCTTAAGGTTAGATTTTATAAAAGGGTGCAATATAGCGCCTTAAATATGAAATAGTTTAATTTTTTCTAAAATTTCTTCAACCTGAACAAATTCTTTTGAATGCCGTTGAATTTTCCGAACATTTCAAAAATTTAATTAGTTTCACTGAATTAATTGATTAATTTAATAACTATTCCATCTAGATTATTAGCTCTCTAATAATGATAATATCGCCATCGTCAAAATTCTAATTTTATTTCACTTCAAAATCTCCATGTTTTTGTTATTATTGTTACAATAATTTATATAGATTTTTTTTTCTACTTTTTTGATAGAAGAACCGTTAAGAAATCTTAAAATTTTTCACTTAATGCATTTCCGTATTATCCATGGTATATATTACATAAGATTTACTTGTATCATCAATTTATCATTTCTTGTATTGGATACTTCAACATGAAAAGTTGATGGACACACGATGTTAAAGAAGATGATCATATTCCCTAAAAGCAGTCCAGCTGGGTGAAAAATTTGATTTGCTATTTGACACCAAACTTTTTAGAAGGTTTATGCATGACCCTGTTATGTGTGGTTGTGTCATCTTGATAAATTAATTTATTATTGAATTCCATAAAACTGATAATAATGATGTAATTGGGAAAATGAAATCGTAGCATTTAATTGAACTTGATTTGATTAGATCTTATTCTCATTACCTTCTAAATACTATTTTCCTTTTCTTGATACTCTTTTCGTTGCTAGAGTTCCCGATATTTCATAAATTCTAAACATTCTATGCAGGTTTTTAATGATTACACAATTATACGTTAAATATATCCAAGTATTAGCCTTCTAATAAATACTTATAATAATATCAATCGTAAAAGCACTTTTCAGTAACTGATATGCATTATTTCATTATCTGAAATATGAAATATCCTGTCATAAAATCGTAACATTCTAATGGATAGGAATGAATTTCATCAATCAGAAATTCAAAAATATTTATTCAAGTTAAATTTTTTCACAAACCCAAGACTCTTCTTTAATTAATAATTTCATTTTGTTTGTTATGAACTTGTGCTTACAGAAAATTAAAACGGTTTTTGGGGTCAAACATTTGTATCATATTTGAGATCGCAAACTGTTTGAAATATTTTCGAACTATTATAATTAATATTTTGTTTACTGAAAATTTTTCATTTGAATATTAAAGTCCAGCTAAAATGAAGCGGTTTACGCATAAAATTTTCAGGTTTTTTTTTAAATTCCTAAAATTTTTCATAACTTGTTTAGATTCATTTAAATTTTTCATAATTTATTCAGATTTAATCAAATTCAAGAAAAACTGGAAAAGAGTTCCAATTTATTACTCATATATTAAAAGATTTATTTTTTCACCTAAGTGGAGAAAACAATTGTATCATAACTGTCCATACGAATTTCTGATCATACATCTTCTATTGATCTCAAATCATTGTTTTTGATTTATCATAACCAACCATATTCCGGTTATAATCTCTCTGCCATGTGGTTTAAATAATAACTTCTAAATTCTTCAAATATATTGAAATTTCTCCTTTTAAGATTTTCAATTCCTTGATTTTTTAAAATTTACTTGTTTTGGAACATTTCAAGTAAAAATGAAGCTTAATTCTGTTGTTGTGAAATAGAAGTGCGTTTTTATGAATTAGAAATATTTTTATTTCAGTTTTCTAATCTTTTTTATCCCCATATTTTTTTTTTTCGTAATAAATATCGTTATAGATATCCTGTAATGCGGAATATTACTCTTGCTTGTTAGTAAATAGTGAGTCAATGGTTATGACTGGTTTCCTTATATTTTTGATGTTCATTATTTGTTTGATGTATTTGTAATCCTCGATAATAGGTTGACTTTTTTTTTTTTTTTTTTTTTTATTTTGTCTCTCGATAACTCAGTGAAGTTCTTAAATCCGTGATCATCACTTGGATCAAATGAGAAACTGCACTGAATTACCGAAAGACGAAAAATCTCCTTCATTTTCCCCGATGAAAAGTGTTTTGATTATTATTTTAGCATAGCTCATAATAGAATTTTATTTTTCAACTCCGCCCATCACATAGATCTTGTGCAATAAAATTTGATCACACAAGATGACATCAGTCTTTTTCGATAATTTAATGGATAAGATAGATAAGATAAGATATGTAAAAATATAAACACCAAGATATTGTTTATATTCTTACGTACCAATATCGATTTTAAATTGATGATATGTTTTAAATTCAATCTCTTCATTCAATCTATCAATCAAAAGTAAAAATTGACTATCAAATGTTACACATGTTAGAATCGTTCTTTTATTTTTATTTTTCTTTTTTTTTTTTTTTTTTTTTTTTTTTTTTTTTTTTTTTTTTTTTTCTTTCTTTTTTTTTTTTATCATTTGTGTTGTTTGTTCTTAAAACAAGCGATTCAGAGATTTATAAGTTCAACTAGATGATATATGATTTTAAAATAAAATATATATAATAGCAATCGTTATTGGAGAATACTACAACTCATTTTGCAAAACATATTTTTATTTCATTTTTCATATCAGTGTTTTTGTTAGCGAAGATGATATGATACTTCGAAATATCAGGAAATATCTTTTTCATACTTGCTTTCTTTTTCATTTGACTTCAAATTTATTTTCTGATATAATTTATTTATCACTTTAAAAAAATCTATTTTAGCTTAAATTTTGACATCAAAAGTTTGAAATTATATCTAATTTTCTGAAATTTCACGTATTTTTTTTAAACTAATTTTTAAAAATCCAATAATTTGATAAGTTGTTAGTGTTGAGTAAGTTTTAAAATATTTCAGGAATCATTATTTGCGTTGCGCATGAATTGTCTACCTCTCCATCCATTCCCTATAGCCTCATCTACACCACCACCAATTATTTTCCCACTTCCGAAAGAAATTCGTAGCAATTCACATCAACATTCTCCTTGGTATGTTCATTAAAATCTATCACTCCTTCAATATTAAGTCGAATTACAGTCATAAATTTTTAATTTATTTTTAATTTATTTGGAAATTTGATTTTATTTGCATTCATCAATGATTCCGTCAACATCTTAGGTCGCGTGAGAAAAGTGTTGAGGAGAATTTTTCATGTATTTCACCAATGCGAAATGATGAACCTGCTCTGAGTAGCGGTATGTATGCTTTAATTTTTTTTAGCAAAGAATTAGCCGATTAGAAAGATTATTTAAAATCACATACTGTAAGATTTATGAAAATGATGAAGCGAAGCTTTTCTCAAAGATATTAGTTATGGTCGTACCAAAAACAATTCTTGGATACTTGATTAACTTCAAGGAAATGTGCAGATTTTGAAATTCTAAAAAGAAGACAGTTTGATACCGAAATTTTGATCCAGAATTTTCTCTAGATAGGAAGTCAATAACTCGAAAACTCAAATTGACATAACTGATAAGTAATTTAAAGACAGATTATGATCTTCCTTTCAATTGATATGCAATTGTAATTTACAAATTATTCAAGTAGGAATATACAAGCTAAACATAATATAAATATTTTCTTGACTTTCTACTTTAGAAATTTTCCTGTTTTTATGTGTTTAAGAAAGTTTTCAATGGATAGAACCAACCATTGCGTATTGAAGTAATAAATGAAGCTTAATCTACATTGCCGAATGTAGTCGACACCATTGGTAAATACGATGCTGTTACACATAATTACTTGAAATAATATTAGAATAAGCATTAGAATCTAATTAATATTAACATTTAAATGCAGGATTTTAATTTAAATGCAAATTGTGCTTTATAAATTTTATATTCAAATATCTTTATATATCAGCAATTACAGATGAAGATGGTGGTGACGATGAAGATGAAGCATTGTTTACAGTAGCACCACTTGGTGACAATGACGAGGATAGTTCACATTTAATACCTACAAGCTTTCCTCATCATCTTTTTTTGACTGAGCTTACCGACAATTATTTTCATTATTTTACTGAATTTTTTCGAGGAACTATCACGCTTGGTTCGTCTTCGATGACATTATTTTCGGACAAGTTAGGATTGGAAGATTTTGCTGACTTGGTAGCAAAAGCCTCAAAAGTAAATATTATGACTGATTCATTTATCTGATTTTCATTTCAAATCTTTCAGTTGAAAAATTAAAATCACTTATCTGAACTTTGAAATTTGATTATTATTTAAGTTTCCAGTTGCAAGTTATTACTGGAATACATGCATAATTTAACTATATTTACATATAAAATTATTTTGTTAACAAATTGCAGAAAATAAGATCACCGTCAGTTTTCATAAAAATTGCTTATCCAACAACCATTCTTCCAACAAGTTTACATTCTATTTTGCAACCACTGGCAAAAATTGATTCAAAACGGTATGGAATAAACTGAGTTAATAATATTTGTAGAACATTGGAATTAATTCAACTGGTTTTTAATCTTTCATTTTTTAAAAGATTTTTACGTGGATATTTTCAATTTAATTGACATCAACTTAAAATGAATTCCGAGGATTTGAAATCTATAGTTTTTTTAATCAAGCACCCGTCGCTATTTCTGGAATTAGTTTAGGAAAAAAAAAAAAAAAAAAGAGAGGAAATCTTGTTCATGCAACAAGTTTTGTGTTTTAAGAGATTTATTGATAAAAGATATAGCACATTCGCGAGATGACTCATCATTCTCTGCTCGTGTTGTATACGATTTGGATTGTTTGGTTTGCGATAAAACTCAAATCCTTGCATCCAAGCAAACAATTGGAAACGATGATGAGAATCGGTATTGCCCAAATAATTAAATTTTTTAGAGTTTTTGCATAATTATTTTTAAAATTTTCTGGAAAGCATGCTTTTACTGCTCATAAAAGGTATTTATAATTTGTTGTCTATAAATTAATATTCATTATAATTTTTGTGTCCATTTCTTCTAACACATAACATCAAATTATGACTTAGAAGGATATAACTTTACTTCAAATAATTCAGAAACGATAATAGCACTGGAATGCTCTTATTTTTTCATTTTAGGATTGGCAAAATGAAGCCCAAGGATCACTTGTTGTTCGAGAGTCGATTTGAAGGTGGAAATTTGAGACGAGCCACCCAAGTATTATCTTAAATATTTAAAAGGCGTAGTTTTTTGTTTTCATTTCAAAAGTTTACTTTTTCGAAATTACTATTTTAGGTAGATAAATGGCATTATCAGTTGATATTATCACCAGATATCAACCAGTTACGGCCACACTTTCAGTGGTTTTTTTTTGAAGTTTCCAATAATGAAGCAGGCGTGGATTATATGTTTGAAATTATTAATTGCTTAAAAAAGACATCGATGTTTAATCGTGGTAATGATTTGTCGTGACTTTATCTAGTTTTTAAAATTCCTTATATTTTAAAACTTCTTCGGACCAATTTTGCATGGATAAGTACTTTTTCAAAAAATTGATAACTAGTTATTCTCAATAATCTATTACCGTCAAAAAAAAAAAAAAAAAAATCAGGATCTTGCAAAAAAAATATGATTCCTAAAAAGTGTTAGTGAAACAGCGTTGATTAACGAATAACTCAAAAAATTGGTTGTTTGCAGGTATGCAACCAGTACTGTTCTCAGTTACAGAGGCTTGTCAAGGAAATCCTAAATGGATACGTGTAGGTTCAGCAGTATGTTATTATCGTAATACTTTTATCCGCAATGATTCCGGAAAAATAGATGCTGCATCTACTCCAAGGTATTTTGATTTCAATTTTTCAAAGTAGATTATTTACCTTCGAAATAGTTTTTCAGCATTACTGCAGTTGTTTTGAAAAAGAGCATATAATGATGCTAATAAATAAGTCTGGAAATCTTTGATAAGAATCTATTATAAGACATCATAATATATCTCAGTTTTGCAAACATATTCATCTTTGAATTATTTTCATTTGTTCGCCGTTATATATAGTTTTAACACTACTATTATTTGACATCTCAATATCATATAATATTAAAATTCAGATTTTACTATGCTAATAATTAAAGAATTTCATTTCATAATTTCAAAAGACGAAAGAAAATATAAATCTGTGAGAAGGAAAGGAAATTCCGATTTATATAAATCCTCAATTTTTCAGACATTATTTTTCGCTATATTTCACAATCAAATTTAAATATCATGCGGATATATGCTACATTGCTTATCATTTCCCGTACACATATTCGATGCTTCAAGTAGTTTCTTATTTACTTTTGAACATTAAAAATGTTGTAACAGTGGTTCGAAGTTCAGGTATTGAGACGGAGCAGGCTGATTTTATAAACTAGAAAGAGTCGAGCGTTTATTAGATGGCCAAGTAATACATGGTGGAAGACAGAGAATCTAAATACGGGAACGGCTTATTTTATATTCTATTAAATTACGCGCGTATGCTTTTTATAGTCATAGAGTGACAAGATATATTATATGATGTAAGTAAAACATAGATGTAAAGAAAATCTTCATTATTAAATGAGTTCGATTTATAAATGAAACTTAAAAAAAAAGAAAAGGATTGATTTCAGATAAAGCCTTGAATATAGAGAAGAACTTTTTCAGAAATTTTTTCATTTTTAAAAAATATCAAAATATTGTCTCTAATTATTGTTTCATTAATCAAAGAAATTGCCAAAAGCGATTTAGTACTTCATTGTGAGTCTATTATATGCATTCATCATTTTTTAGTTATATTGTTTCTGTATCTTAAATTTCTTAATTTCTGCGAAGTGATTAAATTTTTATGTGCCTGGTAAATTTGAGAATTATTCATGAGAGGGAATGTTTAAAAATGTGAATTTTATGTAAGTAATAAATACATAAATAATGTAGGAATGAGTTGTGATATTGCCTAGACGATATTGTAGAATATTTAGTACATAGATAATAGGGATCTGTATATTATATAGCAGTAAGTATATTATGAATAATTATTGCATAAACATCAGACATCAATGTTTACTGAGAATTATAGATAGCTTGAATTGTTATGTATGATTTCAGGCTACTTTAGAAAGGTATTTGTCGAAAAATGGCGAGGAAGGACGACTTTATGTTCGTAATGATCAACTCTGTACATCATTAGCTGGTAATACTGTGTCACTCATTACAATAACCGCTAATGGTACTAAGGAACAATTATTTGATCGTCAAGTTGTATTGCTTTGTGCTAGAGTACATCCTGGAGAAAATAATACAAGTTGGATTATGCATGGTACATTTTTCATATATCCAGAAATGTTAGTAAATTCAAAAAATGATAAGCTTATTTAGTGTAGTTCAAATTAAAATTAGTATAATAAATTGGATTATATAGGAAGCTTTTGAAGTAAGCATTCTTTTAGACTTTTTCTTTTTTATTAAAAAATAATTTGAGCTATAATGTATATTTTTAATATTATATGTGAGCTTATTGGAAGTAATTTTTATTTTTTATACCTAACTTATTTTTTCTTTTATAGCTACAATGATGAATAAAGTTCTCTTAATGAAAAATTTAACTGAAATTTGAATCTTTTGTATAATCGATTGAAGTGATTTTAGCATTCATAATCGAATGAGTTACTATGTTTTATCATGAAGACATAGTTATGAATTGCAAGTCTAACTTAAATTAAGGGTCCATTTTTCAAATGTCCCTTGTATTTCACAACTTACGTTAAACTTTAATTGAATAAATTGAATTTTTTTTTTTATAATATATAAAAGTTTTTAAGGTATTATGGATTTCTTGATGAGTGATAAGGAAGAAGCTGTGGAGCTTCGTGATCAGTTTGTATTTAAATTAATTCCAATGTTAAATGTCGATGGTGTGATAAACGGTTCACATCGTTGCAGTTTAGCTGGTGTGGATTTGAATCGAACCTGGGATCAACCTTCACCAGTGTTGCATCCTGTTATTTATCACAGTAAAGCTATTGTGCAGTATATAGTAAGTTTTTGTTATAAACTGGATTTATTCGTAATTGTATGTCTAATTTGTATGCAAGATTCATAAACCATGTTCATATCTGATTCCATAATAATTTATAGACGTGATTTTGAGGCAAAGGTACTTTAATTTTTTCACATTCCAATTGTCAGTTCCCTTTATTAGTAACACCTATATTTATAAAGCTATGATACACATTGATTGATTTTTAGCATTATAAAATGCTAAAAAAATTTTTTTTAATTATTTTTTGTTTTCAAATTATTCTTCTGATATGGGAAAAGCGGAGAAATACAAATTGCAGGTTGATGTGCTTGGAAAAAAACCGTTTTTGTTCATCGATCTGCATGGTCATTCCAAGAATTTTAATTTTTTCTTTTATGGGAACAATCCTGATAACTCTTGGTGTATTCTGGATCATTCGCTCCCTGGAAAAAACGATTTTATGTCACTTCCATTACTTTTGAAGCAGGTTACTTATAGATGATTTATCAAATAGAAAAGATATATTCGTAACTAGTTGAATAAGTAAGTTAGAGAATAATTTTTTTATTGCGAAATTTTTTTAAGTTTTTTGATTTCAACAAATTAAACATTTTATTTCTTTGAGTCACAGAAATTTTCTGCAGACATGTGATCATTTTTCATTATCAAATTGTCGATTCAACATAACCAAAACCAAAGAATCATCAAGTCGTGTAACACTATGGAGGCAGTTTGGTATCACTCGATCGTATACACTGGAATCTACATTTTGTGGTTTCGATTGCGGTTCTTTGAAAGGTTATCAGGTTAATATTTAGTATTAAAACTTTCTTAATGATTTGTAGTGAACAAAAAATATTGATTTCATGGCAGATTATTTCAAGTAAAAAATCTAACCATTTTCTGTTTTTATGGAAATCATATTTTTTCCACATTTAGGATATGGTTGTCTAATATTCAAAGAATGACTATTTATTGATAGAGCAAGTTGTAATTTAAGGTTAAGTCGATATATTTAATACATTGTACAGTATATATGGTGAAATTCGAGCTATTTGATTATTTAGTTTTTTGTTATCGAAAACAAAAGAAGTGATGTATCAAATTCGTTTAAAATATCAAATTAAGTTTGGATTTTTTATATCTCATTCATATCGTATTTTTTACACAATATTATTTTGCATTATTTCTAGGTAAATATCGAACATCTGATGGAAATCGGTAGACAGTTATGTCAGACATTTAGCTCTCTGAAACATGATAACCTTTCGAATCAGCAGGAGGATGATGACGATTCGGAGTAATTTGAAAATCTATTCAAAATCGATTATGAGATTGCTGAGTACCATACTTATTGTCACTCAACATTTGTCCTTTACTGAAGGCAATCATGAAATTATGTAACTCACAAGACATTTGATGTGGACAAATATGATACTTGAAGTTCCATAAATTTGAAATATCGGAAATAAAGTTTGAGGAACTTAAAGCCTTATATTTTTTTGCGTCTGAAGCATAATTAAACTAACATTTTAATTAGCAGGATCAATTTCCGGACAGCAATATAGCTTTGTTCGATCCATAAGCTTTCTTGACTCAAATTCACCCAGCTTAAAATTCAAGAAACTAGCCTCAAAATTGTTTTGTTACGAATTTATCATTGTTGTTTTGTATGTTTAAATTTTAAATAAATTCGAAATGATATCAATATTTCCTCTAATCGCATTTGTTTTGTTCATTTATCCGTCTTTCTTAATTGATTCTCATACTAAATTTGATTTCTCAACTTGCTCCTGCGTTTTAAATTATGATTGAACTTCCAGATCGTTTTTCCTATAAAAGGATGAGTTTTACACAAATATTAATTTTGCTGTAATTAAAAATAAAATTAAGGAAATTTTTTAATCAATCGTCAAACAGCCAAAATTTTTGAAAACCTATTCTTTCATGTAATTTATCATTTATCACTTTTTAATTTTTTTTTTAATGTATAAGATACTCGATTCAATGTGATATTGTTGTAAACAATGCATTGTGACTTTAGTTAATCATAATTATGTTTCATTTTATTTATTTGTTTTTTATTTGTGCAAAGTTGTGTTGTACATTTTCGTGTTCTGTTGTTTTTAGGATAATAGGATCTCATTGAGAATTGTGATTGTTAAATTTTCGTTGTTAGTATTTGTTGAAATAACAGTTGTTTTTACTTTGGATAGAGTTTAAATTGTAAAGTAGCATTTCTATTTTTTCACAAAATATTAGAAATGAATTTTATCTGATATTCCAGTCTCTAAAATCTCTTAATGAAATTGTTTTCATGTGAATATGTGCACAGCTGATTTATTCATAATAGTCACTGAAATATTTCAGTCTAAGATTTTAAAGTATTTATTTCAAGTTAAGATTCAAAAATATTTAAATATGTTATTAAAATGCGATATAAAAGTCAAGGAAATAGAGGAAAAGTTTATAAGAAGCTTGCTATCTTGCTCTATTCGAATTGCATGATCATGGATAAAGAGGAATTGAAAGAATAGGAGACATGCAATTAAAAATTTCTCAACAAAGTTTTGCATTTTCGTATAGATTATGTGAAAAAATCCTAAGAGTTCGAAGAAATGGTAGTATACTTAATTTTTACCAAGATTGAAAGGATTTTTTGACCTTCGACCTATTTTTTTTCACCTAAATATTCGAGATTTGAAAAGACTCTCTACAAAGGATTTTAAGTCGACATATGGCGAATTTATAGTAGCCTTCATTACTGGTCCTCTGCAGGTAGCATATTCAATCAATAAATTTCTTATTTTTATTTCGGCTTTAACCTTTCATGTGAAATTCGATAATTTAAGTTTAAAACAAAAGAAATGAGGTGTAAAAAGCATATTAATTATCATTTTCGAAATTGGTTCTACTTAATTTTCCATTTTTTAATGAAAAATTAGTATCAATCATTTCTATCAATATGGAATTATCTGCGTATACATGCAAAAAGTTAAATTAATTACTTTTTAATTACCTAATTAACAAGACAAACCATTTTGTAAAACAGAATTTAATCTTCTTATCTAGAATTTATTTAACGAATTGGTTATTATAACAATTTTTTCATTATTATGTACAATTATGGGAATATCCAAATTAAACTTTGGTTTTCTAACAACAATTATGAGTCATATATGGTTGGCACAGGTGCAAACTAGGCTTTTAACGATAGATTCTAGCTGATAAGTTTTAAAGCTATGGAAAAAACTAGCCTTGAATATTGGCTAGTAATTTTTGAAAGCATACACTTTGTGTATTGATTTTTTGATTTCAATTTTATCAACTTTATCAAAATTACAAATTTATCCTAAATTTATGATTTTACTCGATTCATTCATTTTTGGTCAAACATTTTCCACAAATAAATTTTTTCAATTCTAGGGAGATTAAAAATGATTGTTGCATTTGAGATATATCAAATATGCCGTAAAATTTTATTGATATGATTTTCAATCTTTCGTTAACTTTAACAAAGATTTTTTCTTGAAATTCATTTCCTTCTTTCTTTTTTCGGAATATTAACTGAAAATCATTATTATTTTCTTTTTTTTTTTGAATTATTGCTTAATTGTAAACGATTACTCATCTAATAAAACAATAAATTTATATTTTAATTATTTGTTTATTTATTAAATTGTACTTTTTACACTTATCTGTGTACGTTCATATTTGATAAATAAATAAAATTAATTTTAACACATTGTATTAAATAAAAAAAAAATTTTTTTCTCGAACTTAGGATAGGAGAAGGAAAGATTTAGTAATGAATTATACAGTAATAGTTTCGAGAAAGAGACGAATTTTATTTTCATCAAAATTTCCTATTTCATTTACCCTTTACACTTCTTTATTCTTCCTTCATCTTCTTCTTCCATCGATGAATCCATTAAGAATCAGCAAGTCTACTATAAACGCTAAGTAATAAACCATTTTAAAAAGTATGATGATGACATTTTTCCTTCTTACCTGATTAATTTACGTGCTATTTTCAAATTGTCATCAGAACAAAGTGATGAATTTGCATCAACAAATTTACCGCAAAACTAAGGTGAATAAAGTTGACAAAATGCTCCCTCCCTCTCTCTCTCTCTTTCTCTCCCCCTCTCTCTCTCATCATTGTCGAAAATGATAATTTGATTAGCATTTATGTCCATAAAATGGTTCCCTTTTTGATGAATGACATCGTTGTCCTGGTGAAAATTAAGAACCAATAGAATGTTTTGTCTCCGCCTTTCAACTTTTACCGTATCCTTTGGAAAATGGATGATAATTGTCAACTGGCATGAGCAATCAAGATGATTATGGTTGCTAAATGATGGATGAGTTGTGCGGTAGCAGTACTTTATTAACTAATAATTCTAATCATCATCATCATCATCATTCTATTAGCTCACTGATACAACGAAATGGTCGGTGATACAACGAAATTATCTTTTATTTCGAAAATTTTTTATCGAATGCACTATTTGATTCCATTTTGATATGATTAGTAATGTTAATTGGTCAGTTATGGTCAGTGATGTCAAAATGATGTCAATATGAGACAATTGTCTGATAATATCTGATAATGATCACGATATTTCCATACTAATTTGAAATCATAAGTATTTATGCGATCAAAAAACTTTATTGATAATAATTTTGAATTTTTTCCTATTAGATATGGAAATTTTAAGAAACAACATAAATATAGTGAAATTGGCATTCAGGTTAGAATATTTGAATGGTTAATTTTAGAAATACAACATGGAAATGTGAAAATTCCGGATTTGATTGTATCTCCAATAGGATCAGGAACTCATCAACAAAATGCTGATGGTAATAAACGTCGTGATAGGTGGGTTAATTTTTTCTGATTTAATTTTAAAAAAAAGAAATCACATTTTCCAGCTATTTGATGAAATTTTATATATTTTTGAAAATTGTAGACATTTCGTACTTTTTACATTAACAATGAAATGAATTAAATAGGAGTTTAATTTAAATTTTCAAATTAAAATTTAAGCTTTTGGACTTAAAGAATTTATTCATGCTTGTTTTCCATCAATTATCTCATCCGTATTTTCAACATTAACAAGGAAGTGAATCCAAATTTGAAATCGAATTTTTAAATTAAAATTTAAATTTTTGGATCTAAGAAATTTATTTATATTTATTTTCCATTAATAACTACATCTGTGCTTTGTGCATTAGCAAGGAAATGAATTCAAATTCAAGTTTAGGTCCAAAATTCTGAACAAAAACTTGAATTTATAGATCCACAGAATTTATTCATTTCACTTTCCATCACTTTTTAAACTACAGTATATTGTCCGCTAATTTGTTGCCAAACTAATTTTTATCAATTTAGTGCAGTTTTTCTCCCTCATTTTCTATCAGTAATTATCTCTCTTCTTTGAAATATTCATGGATTTATTTTTTTTTTGAAACTTTTTGTCTTCTGTTACTTGCAACATTTCGCATGCAATATGCATGCATGCAAGTTTATCTTTTCTTTTTCAAAAAGAGTGTAATTATAATTCAATTATAATAAGCCTAAGTTAGCTGTAATCATTAAAATATATCCAAATTCCATCAAATCAAAAAATCAGTCAATAGTAGAATGTATTCTAATTCAAATTTTATCGAAAATTTACATAAAATGAAACCATTACGTTCACTACTCATAACATTATACCGGCGAATTTTTTCGCAAATTAATGCATTTCAGGAAAGGAATGAAAAGGTTATAATTTATTGAATAATAGTATTTATAGATGTTGAAATAGTACTTTCCAAAAATGTTCGCATTAGTAACGATTTTAATGTTTTGTTTAGCGATTCAGGAAATGTTAGTTTCAGGGAATCAAAAAAACAAAGGCGTAACAGAACCACATTTACAACATTTCAACTTCATGAATTGGAGCAAGCTTTCGAAAGGTGCCATTATCCGGATGTGTATGCCAGAGAAGTATGTTATCAGGAGGAGCTTGAATGTTTCTATTTTCATTTTATTCAAGATTTGGAAAAATCGATAAAAATTTACGTTTGAATAATTGCTACACTTCTACTCAAGGAATTCATTATGATTAATCTGAAACATTTTTATTCAATAATGAACAATAATATATCTTTCCTTGAATCATTTCAAACGGAAGTTAAGAATTTTAATTTCGTTGTCTCCTGAAATGGCATTGTTGACTTCAAAATGTGCGACAAAACAATCAATAAACAGTCATTCAAATATGTTCATTTTTAGGCATTCTAATTAGTTCATATTTTATACGAAAATCATCTTTTCTTTTCAGTTACTGGCTCAGAAAGTGAAACTTCCTGAAGTTCGTGTCCAGGTTAATTATTTTATTGTTATTTCATATTTTCTTCTCTTTCCTTGCTTAGCAATTGATTCCAATTAAATTATATATATTTCAGTTTATCTCGAATCTTATTTCATTCAATTCTTCAAAAATCAATTATTAATAACTTTTTCAATATCTAAAGTTTTATACGAAATGGAAGCAAATGCAAAGTTTAAAAAATGCTTCAGAATTGCAAAATAATGTTGCTTGAAAATTCAAGTCAATTAAATGTTGCATTTGTAATAATTCGAAAATCCAAAATTTTTAGCTTCGATAATCTTGGTAACCTGAAAAATTTTCATCTTCTATAGAAATATTTATCATAATTTTAAATTTTTTTGAATTCTAAACAAAATGATTAAAGTATTCGAATTAGAATTAATTTAGTTTTTATGAAAACTAGACTTTTACAATCTTTTAGACGACATGTATGACCTTTTAGAAGAAGGGTAATCTTCTTGTCTTGTTTCCACTCATTAATTAGCCGTCAAATAGTGATTGTGAGAGAGTACCAAATAATCTCAAATTTCATCCCTTCAAACTGTCAATTCCAATTGTTATTTCCTTCTTCAGACCGATCTCTTTGCTTCACCAAAAACAAAATGACATAATGACAAATCTCTTCAGACTTTTTCCTCTCTTGTTAATTCCCATTAAGACCAATCGTTAATCTCCGAATTAACGATAAATTCCCAAAAATTATAGTCACGAAAAGGACATAAAAATGTCGACCAAAATGATAACTTTTTCGGATATAAGAATGATGGAAAAGATTTTTTTTTTTTTTTTTTTTTGAGGGATAGACATGTTTTCATTTAAAATTGTTTTCGCGCTTCTTGATTTTTAACATCCCTTGCTTGTAATAATCCATTTTTCGGAATTTTTCGACAGAAGTATTAATTTTTTCCTAATTAACAAATTAATTTAAAGTACCAATTTACCTGAGATTCAATTGTATAGCTGTTCAGTACAGTGTACTTTTCGGCACTCTTTAAAATAAATCAATAAATAAATAAAAGCTCATAATAAGTTGAAATCCATGAGCCAGATGTCAAATATTTTGATTTAATTGAGCAGCTGGTTAATTCAAACATTAATAGATTGATGGCGCATTAGGAGAATTAAAGACTGGAATTTAGAATTAAATGGCTCACAGTAATTAGATTAGAAATTAATGAATTAAATAATGAAATGAATTTTCCCTGTTAACTGATTCGTATTTAATATGTTCGCTCGATCAAACAAATGTTTTTTTTTAAGGTATGGTTCCAAAATCGACGTGCCAAATGGCGTCGTCAGGATAAGGCGGAAAGTAGTGCAATTGCTGAGTTACCGCCTGTTCGACATAGTACGCCTGGAATACCGCCGTCATGGGCATGGATGACACATCCGGATGATTTTTCCGGTTTAATGCATCCATTTGTCCAACAATCAAATGGTTTACCGGGACCAGATATGGTCTTTCCTTTCTTCAATTATTTGCTTTGTTTTACATTTTTGTTTGATTAATTCATCTTATTTCAAATGTTCAAACGTTTTTAGTGTGTCTACATACGTGTGTTACGTATGTTAGAAAGATGATTAGTTAACGCTTGAAATTATCATTTTTTGACTTGAAGCGAATTTAGAAACAAAATTTTCATATTTTAAATCTGTTATTCGCAAGATCTTCGAATCTCATTTCAGTTTTAGGTTGAATTTTGTTAGCATACTAAGTAAATTTAATTTTAAAACTTATGGAACATAAATTTTTCATCCGTGATTTATATCAAAAAAACTTTGAAGTTATATTCATGATAAAATATTTTCCTAGAATTAAATTTAACGTTTGTTCTTTTTTAACTTTACCTTTAAGTTGAGTATTTTTTTTCCTTCATACGTCTATTCGACATAATTTGATATGAAAAAAAGCGCTACAATCATTATTTCAGTTTATGAATGTAATTCATTTCACTTTTTTTTAGATCATGAAAGCACCTTCGTCTTTCTGTTTTGGATATCTACCAACGGCAACACCTACGGTAAACACGTACGCAAGCGTTACAAGTTCAGCAATTGGTGGAATACCATCGTTTCCTGATGTTGATCTACAAAGTGGTGGAATTCACAGTGAGCAGAAGAATATTTATACTAATAATAACAATAATAACAATAATAATAATAATAATATGATTGTTTAATATAAATGTGTAAATCAATAAATAGTTTTTCATGAGGAGCAGGAAATTTTAAATCTCAAAATGAACCATAACTTGATCTATTTTCAATATCTTTTCGTAAAAAATACAAGAATTTGAAGCAAATATGCAAAAATGAAATGTAGCAACTGAAATATTAACCAACTTTTCATATATCAGCGTTTATTTTGTCTTGAAATTGATTTGAAAAGTTATGGAAATAATGCAAATCGAGTAAATGTTGTAAACTTAACCATGATTTATCATCAATAAAAATTTTTTTGATATGTTTGTACGACGTGAATTATCAGGAAAACAAGAAAAGATAAATGAAATCAGATTAATTTGCAAATTTGTCAGCTATTAATTATAATGATGGATATTTTTACTTTTAAAGGAAATTGATTAGCATCTTAACACTCATAATTAATTAAAAATTGTCTAGAAAAACTAATTAAAAATTAATTGTGAGTATTAAGATACTGATCAGTTTTCCTTAAAATTAAAAATACTCATCATTAAAATATATATATGTCAAATCATGTGCAATCAGGAAATCAAAAAGTGACTGTTATTAATTAACATCTGCTAATTAAAAATTTGACCCAAATTTTACTCGGGTATTGAACAAGAAATTCCTTGCGAAGTTTCCTATCGATTCTTTCTTGTTTATAGACTCAATTCAAGTTTGTTTTCAAATTTTAAATTTTCTAAATGAATAAAATGGTGAATGAGAGAAAAAAATTGAATGTAAACAAAAAAGCGATAGAACTCATATATATGAAAATTTCATTGTTCATTTTTAAGTTGATGGTATGCAGTTATATTATCAATTTTTCATAATTGATAATTTTTACAAATGGCACTGATAGCTGATCCTTCTTGATATATTTACCTTCATTTATTTTTAGCATATTTCCGGAAAAATAATCACTAAGTGTTTTCGTATTTTCTTATCAGTCATCTTTTGCACTTCCCATGATATATCATCTTATGATTGTTTTGATGTCCTTTTAGTATTTTGGTCATAATTCAAAAATTTGACTTTTTTTTTGAAATTTGAGTAACATTTTGACTTTTTTTTGCAAATATTTCAAAAGAAAATTTATGCCGAAAATTTCTCCTAATATAATTTTTCATAAAAATGGAAACAAAGATGAAAAAAAAAATGAATACTTCTCATCCGATTTGAAAGAAAAATGTAAGAAAAAAAAGTCTAAATTGCATGAAAAATGAAAAAAGCATTGTGATTTTTATTTAGCAACTGTCATTAAAATTTTAAAATTTTTACGATTTCATGAATTTATTCAACTTCACCCATCGTATTAGATATTATATTTACTAAAATTATTTTATGTTTCAAATTTTCGTGATCTATTTTGAAACAGAAAGATCAATCCTTTCATAAATTATTTCTACCTATACTTCGTTCATATGAATTCATTATTAAATAATTTCTACCTATCTTGATAATTTCAGTTCCAAAAAATTATGGTATCTAAAACTTCGAGTAAAAAACTTGGAATACTAACTTTCCTCAAGAGAAATGATCGTATAAGAATAAATGCGAAAGAATTATATCTATCAAGAAACTTTACTCGAAAATATTTGGATCGTTTTTTTGCGAATACATATTGTTAAGTATTTTTAACTAATCAATTCAGAATTTTTTAACTTGTTTTTTACAATAATTACAACCAAATAATACTTATCAGTTTGTTCAAGATAAGAAATATATAAATTTTATGAGCAAAAGATTTTTAAAATAAATAGAGAAGTAGTGAAAAAGAGAAAGACTGTTGAAGAAAATTAAATGAGTAGTCGCAAAATAATGTTTGGTCTTTTTCTTTTTTTTCCACTTTTTTATTCCATTTTTATAATGCAATATTTTAAAAAAACCTATATTTAAAGTCATTCTTTCCAGTCAATTGCGAATATCTGTCTCGACTAATCATGCTCTTCTCAGTCATATCTTTGAAGATAATATCTACCGTATTCCGTTCATTAAATTACTGTATGTCGGGAAAGTCAAACAAAATTGTCAAAAAAAGAGTCTGTGCTGCATGCTGCATGCAGTCGTTAATGCATACTAGACTTGACTTCGCGCGAATTAGCACATTATCGTGATGGAAATTGCAAAACTGAAATATCAATCATTTGTTGTTCTTTATGAAAAAATAGAAAATAATAATCGAACTAATTTAGAGTTATTTCCGAACATTGCTATAAATTGGATTTTTTTTTCTTTTCGATAGTATTTGATGAACTTTTCAAATCATCATTATTTGTGTGACCTTTCACCTGCTTAAATATGTGCAGGTTTGTTTATACTAATGAAAATTCAAATTACAGACCGAATGCAATCTCATCTTTTATTTATCATTTACATCCTGCAATGCTTTTCATTAAATTTAGCAATTCCGTTTGGACGAATAACTAGTCGAGCAATGGCACCTTTAACAGCATTCATCCATAATGGTAAATTTTATTTCTTGTTTTATTTCCCATTAAATGACTCGAATATTTACTTATTTAATTCATCATTATTTCATGTTTTATTTAAACAAAATTTTTGTTCGAATTTATAGAGGAAAAAGCGAAAATTTTATAATTTTATTATCAATAATGGTTAAAATATGCTTCTAGCCCAAACAAATTAAATCTAAAAATAGCTATATAAATAAAAATATAAATGTTTGTTGTCACTTTTGACACAATGTTGCAAATTCGTCACCGATTGCTTTGAAATTTTGATATAACGCTGTACTCGAATATGCGCATGTTTTTATATAGATAAATCTTTTTTCTTTTTTTTTTTTACCTGTAACACGTGTGACAGTTACCTGTTATACTTGTGACAGGAAAAGCCTCGAATATAAATAGCGCTACGATAATTACTGTAAACAAGAAGTGCGAAAGTTCAAGTGGCACAATATAGTTTCAAAAAGATGACAAACATTTTACCGCCAAAATGCTGCAATTCACGTAAACAGAATGAGGCTTGCCAATGAAGAGGCGGCAAATGGAGATTATCTGATGGGGAGGAGCCCCGGAAGGATTTAAAAGAACAGGATGAAAAGCTCGAGCTAGAGTTCAATTTCAAGTTCGGAGTTGATACACCGACACAGCAATAACAACAATTCGGAGTTCTGTGGCAACGCGTGGCTGGGTTCAGCTAGTAATTAATAAAAATTAGTAAATTTAAAAATTCAATTTTACTACGAAGCAAAAGGTATGTTCGAAATCATGGCTTTGCTTACAATCAAAAGGATGAGTATTGCGTGGGATCTCTTATCTCTGGACAGATTGTTGTCATTGCATCTCACTGTATTAGTGACTAATCTAAGTGTGTTCCATCTTGTTAATCAACCAATTTGGCTGCTTATTAATTACCGAAAAACTATAATTCATCAATATTATCTGAATTATTGAAAAATTAATATGCAGCAAAAACTAAATCACTAATTTTTTGTTGAATTAACAAATAAAATTTAATAAATTTCACTCTATCCTTCGATTTTTAGTTTTCCACAGCTTAAGAAAAATTTTAAATATCAAAGATAAGAGAGTAATAATTTTTTTTCAATAGTTCTATATTTATAGTCAATTTTTTGGAGAAAAAAAGACTATTATTTTTTCGAATTGTTAAAAAATACTACATATTCCAACAGTCGGTTCGTTATTAAATTTGAAAAATTCTTGATACTAAACAAATTTGATCAAATCCCATCTTTTATCGAAAATATAATTTTACCAGTAATTTATGCGAAATTTAAATTCCAGAAGAATTGTATGAATATTTGAAATACGAAAAACATTCACAAGAAATGTTTGAGAAGTTTAAATTATGCTTGAAATATCAAAATATTGAATAATAGAAATTAACTGATTATAGTCAAATGAGGACGTGACTTTAATTATTTCTTACTCAACCAATAAAAATATGTGAGCGGAATGATCCACAACATGGTCTTATCAGAATTGTAAAATTATCGATCAATAACATATTTTATCACTGGACAGATAACAACATCAAATCAACCGAATGTACAATTTTTGGCTATGAAAAGCATGAAAGTTTGCTCTTATCACGTCATATAAATTACATTTCACGTATTTCGTATTAAATGTCACGTTTTCAAATATTTGTCCCTCCTATCCTCATTCTATTATTTCATTTTCATTTATTATCGAAATAAATTTAGAATATAGCAAAATTGATACTCATTTGTGTAATATGCAACTTAACTTGACTACTACTTCAATTGCATTGATTATTAATCTTACTAATATTCAAAAAATTTCTGCGGTAAATCATTTCAAATTTGCATTTGACAATTTTTAAATAATACAGCTTTTTTTTTTTTTGCTTTATTCATTTCCCCAAGAAATTTAATGTGAAACAACGCTAATTTGTGGCAAAACTTATGCAAAAAAAGAGTATTTTTTTAAAAAGTTGAATTTAATAATATTTAGAATAAAATATGCATAGGATGATAGTGGTGGACCAATAATATGCAGTTGGAAACATATCATACTAATTGATAAATAATCAATTACCTCATCAGAAACTTCAAAAATACCATAACTATGTCGATTCCATACATCTGATGGAAAGATAAGTATGTTTGTCAACTGTCCACAACTTTCCAATTTATTTATTCGAATCCTAAAGAAGTTACACTTGTTTCATCTCTATAACGAAATCATTTGTATTTGCAGGAATTCTGTCTTTTCTAATCTATCCTTTACATAAAATTCCAAAATTAATAATTTATAGTATGCCGTAATAATTGGTGCTAAATTTTAAGATGTTCGCCGAAGTGTTTTACACATTTTACGATTTCTTAATGTTCATGGACAGATTTGTAATTTGCTCAACGATTGTTGGAAATGTTTCAATGAAATTCATCGGAAATTGTCTTCGATACTAAAACTGCAAAATTGCCATCTTTTTTGCATATATTGCAATCATTTAATTGCTTGCTGGAGTGTTGTATGATATATGCATAATTCGTATTTTATGAATTTTAATAAAAATTACTGGAATAGAAAGATTTTAATGAAAATTACCGGAAGAGAAAGGTCTTCCGAATCGAAATTCGGAAAGACAAGATAAGATGATTTGATAATATAAGATGATTTGATAATATCGACGATTACAAAGCCGGAAAACTACTTAAACGATTCTAGTGCTGCAATTCCAAAAGATTTCGAAACTAACTATATTTTAGGTCACTAACAAGTTACAGACTGGCAGAATTTATCCAGAATCAAAAAATTTGAGAATTAATTTCTATGGCTCATTAAATATTATGAAATAATCTACTAGAACTTCTAGTAGTTGAAAATAAAACTTGACAATTTTATGGCGGAATAGCAAATTATTTGCACACATTAACAGCTAGAAATATGAGAACAAAAATTCGAAAACTGTTTCAGGAACGAACACGCTGTACCAAACAAATATTTAAATAATATGTCCTCATTGTCGCAATTCCCTACAACAATTCATACATCCGAGATAAGATAGTAGTAATTTGCGTATTTTAAAAAATATTTTGAATGTGAGTTTTTAACCTTGAAAACACATATACACGTATATTCTGAGCAATAAAAACTAAAGCAGTAGAACTAAAATATTTCTGCCATAAAACTTTTTTTTTTTTTTTTTTTTGTATTTCTGCCACATAACTTCTCAATTTTTTAACTTTCGTTTTAACGGATTCTTCAGATAGAACGATTTATGATTCTTTACAGAACAAATTTAGTAATTTTACTAGGAATTAAGTGCTCATTGAAATTATCTAAGCTTACATCATGCAATCGACTCCTCTATATATATAATACGTAAGTAGTATTTGCCAAATTGAATGACCAAAAAGGAAAAAAAAATTTGTTTTGTTGCGAGGAAATAAACTGTGTTATGATGATTATTGTTTACGAGCTGACAAACTAAGAAAGTAATAAATTACTTTAATCTTCAAATTATATGTTTTAAAAATATCAATATTGAATGTAAAAGAAAAACAGTGAGAAATAACATTTATCATGTGGTGTTCCATCACTGGAAAACACTGTAGATTTATTTATTCAAAACGATTTTGAAGAGCGGAATGCAAATTCTGCGAAAATTTGATTAATTAAATTATTATACATAATTCTTTTCAATTAAAACATTCTCAGCCATTTAATAACTTTTTAATTATGCTCAATTATTAATTTTATAAAAGACTTTCAAATTCATTTGGTTTTAGATAAAATTATCCTAACATTTGATAAAACCCTAAAGATATATCAACAAAATGGATTGATAGTTAATTAGTAGCAATTTTAAAGTGGACTATTGACTGAAGCTGAGATATCTAATGGGCAGCTTCTTGTTCTTCAATTTTCTTGAATGCTTCGTAAGCTGTTTCACTCATCAATTCTTTCAATTCATTTGCATCCTTCACTTTCAACTTGTACAACCAGCCTGGAATTATATTACGATTTCTTAAAGTTTCATCATATTGATGCAATGATTAAAAGCTTATTTTTTGACAAGGAATCATGCAGTATTTATTCTCATATCTTCAACCAGCATTCTGAGTGCCAGAAAAAAAAAAAATTTGAAACATGATCAGTAACTAACCCAGAATAAAAATAGATTAAATAATCCAATAAGTTTCTTTTTAAAATTATATTTGTGTCACTATATGGTTCCTTGCAAAATAAATCTTTCTTACAGTAACAAACTGTGAAGTGATTCCCTTATCTCCAATCTTAGTATTAAAATACTGTACAAGAAAAAAAAAATGTACAAGAAGAAATATATCTACTCCCCTACTATCTCATCATTTTCTTGTTAATCTGAAAACGGAATTATTTTCAAACTTGATTAAAAGTCATTAAATCATAGTTGCTGATTAACGAATGACCGAAATTTTCTAAGTAATGAATGAAAGAAAATTTCTTCACTAACTATATTTGGGAAATTAAAACATACCTTTGTCAAAGGCAGACTTATTAATCAAAGATGGACTGCTTTCAACTTCGATATTTTTTTCCGTAACTGTCCCAGAAATGGGTGAATAGATATCTGATGCTGCTTTTACACTTTCCAATGCTCCAACTGAATCACCTGCATGCAGTTCTTTCCCAACTTCAGGCAGTTCTGCATAAACAATATCACCAAGTGCTGCCTGAAAACATTTTCCTATATTTTAACAAAAATATATTTTTTAATTATTCACCTAAATTTAAATGTAAATTTTTTGAATAACGCAACTATCGGAATCATCACCAACCGAATTACGAATATATGATGAAAAGAAAAACTGAATATCCTAAAATATCCTAAAGTGATTCTAAAAAAATCCTGAATTTCTAACTGTCTAAAACACTACTCTGAAAGATTCCGCTCAAATCAAAGTGTTATATAAAATCAATTCTACAACCAATTTACCAAATCTAGCTATCAGAAGTACTAAACCTGCGCAAAATCACTGATTCCAACAACTGCTGTATTACCTTCGATAATGACCCATTCATGCTTCTTTGTATAATATCGATCTGCAAATATTCTTTTGAAAACAATTTATTTATTTATGACCCCATTTTATACAGTTCTATTTAAGAGTGCTCATATTTTTAATATAAAATGTAATTTGTTATCTAATCTTACCTAAATATTTCATAATGAAAGAATGATTAGGTAAAATGAAAATACAAATAAGACATATTTGTTCGTCTTTTAAAGCAAAACGGACACTATTACGCACGTTTTAAGAGAATGCAAGCTTTAAACAAATTGTTGATAACTTAATTAGTTAATGGATTAAACTGTATGATAAGTTCTAACTTTAATCACAATATTATTGATGAGTTCTAAATAAATAACCGATATAATTTTAAAAATGATCCATAACATACCAGAATATAAGCATTGCGATGTAGCAATAGTTCGGTGGATAGGAATGAACAACGATTCTGATGTGACAATAAATGGATAAAACCTTTGAATTGCACGTGTCCAATATGTTATCATACCTGTCAAATATTTGAAGCAATAAAATATTTTAACTAAATCATCGTTCAAGTTTTTTAAAATAATAAATCACATAGATTATTTCTTTTAATAAATAACAAATTAAATTAATACCTAAATAGGTACAAGCAGGAAAAATAATTTCAACTTGACAGAGATAAAGTTTCTAATCCAGCATAACTTTATCGTGTTAAATTTAATTAAGACATAATGAAGCAATAATTCTATGAATTGAACTATCTTCACAAATTTTACATAAATCTTAATATGTTATTATGTATCAATTTTTGCCAAACTTCTGATCATTTCACTTCGAAATAGACTTGACAATCTATTTTATTTCATTAATTAGTTACTCCCATTTCATTAGTTTATTTAAAAATGATGTTTGAAAAAGTTATGGAATCTGTAGAAAAAAGTAAAGATAGCCTTTCAGGATGAATGATAACAACATAATTTAACTTCCATCATTTTTTTAGCTTACACTTCTTTTTTAAAATATAAAAACTCATTCTTCCATGATATGAAAGTTATCAATATCAAGATAAGCATGGAAATAGAAGGCTGAAGGCAGATTTTCATGGATGTAACGGTATTTCGACGATCATACTATTGCGGAAATGAAATATCAGATGCTTTATCTTATCTTCTTCTTTCCCAAATTCAATTTCTTATATGTTTATAAATTTGATGTAACAATATACTAATTCACATTTTTTATTTTTATTACTATTTATTACTATAAAATTCCTCTCAATTTCACTTAAATTTCTTTTTTTTCTTCCTTGAATAAAGATTCTATTTTATTCAATTCACACATTCCGTAGTTTATTTTCTATTTTAACGATAGATTTTAATTAATCGTACGATATTTAATACAAATTAATAATTTAATGGATTCTAATGAAACAATCTTTTTTCTTAATTTCAAGATACTTATCGCATTTTATAATATACAAATTTTAATATACAAAATTTTCGATTTTTCAATACACAAATTCATGATATGCTTAATGTAGGATTGAAATATTTCACTATCCATGAAACTACAAGGGTAAGATATTTTATCAGTCTGCATGAATGATTATATTTTAACGAAAATAAGTTACTAGAGATAATAAATGTATCAACTGATCATATCATCATATCAAGAGTGATTAGTTCTCCCCCATATACATAACCCCTTCAGAAAAAAAAAAAAAAACCGAAAAGTGATAATATCAACACCACCACCTTGATATCCCCATCCACTTATCACTACTCAGTGATAAGCCGTGTCATAAAATATGCCAGGTTTGTAACTCATTCGTTACCAGTTGGCACTAAATTATATTTGTTATGTTTCTGTACATTTTCTGTTCCCGGAATTCCGGAAATAGAAAATTGTTATGTAATTCTAATTATTAGCTGGTTATTCGTCGCATCATATGGTATGACATTTTCATCATTTTTGAGAAAAAATGATTGTAGTATATTAAATCAATTGATAATCAATTAACATGATTATGCCAGTATTTCGTTTTTGCAGCAATTAAAACGGCGATAATCATAATACAACGAATAGATAGAAAAAGGAATCAGTTCTTCCAAAAAAAAAAGAACTAATTGTTCTGAAAACAAAGAAAAAAAACGATAACTATGCAGATTGTCATCAAGTGAGAAATGAATAATCAAATAGGTATGGTATTTTTATTATTCAAAAAAAAAAGTTGTCATTTTTCCTAGATTTGATCGCTTTCTTTTGATAATTAAACAACTCTCATTCATCTTGAGAGGATTAAAAATGACATGAATATATTGCAATTTACTTAGACTAACTGTTTACAATCTGTTTTGCTTACAAGATATTTAGAAAGTTTAGAAAAGTGTATAGATAGAAAGAAAGCATTATTTTCATTTATTATAAATTTTGGTTTTCAAAATTGATTCGGTTGAATTGTTTTAATATGACCTAATTGATTTTGCTGAAATGTTTATTCCATGAAAAATAAAAAAAAAAAATTCGAGATTTTAAACATGACACAATAAGAAGTGTCTGCTGCATTCTTTTTTTGTGGCTCATATATAACTTTATTTTAAAAAACGCTAATTTTTTTTTTGTTGGAACAAAAAAAATAATTTTTTACTTTATTAGCATAGGAAGAGAATATATTTTCATTCCTACAAAATTGTATAGTAAAACAATGAACCAATAATTTAAAAAATCTCTAATTTCCTTTTTTTTTTTGTTTTAGCAGACTGGTTTATTGGCAGTCTTCTTGGTATATTACATTCGTTCCTTGTAAGTCATGTGTACAAGATTGTGCCAGAGCCATATATGGATGAAGTTTTTCACATAAATCAAGCACGACGTTTTTGTGTATTAAATTTCACGTTAGTTATGATTTTATTATTATTTAAATTATCAATAAGGCAGTACTGTTCTATTTCAACGTTATAATTTTAAAAAATGTCTCAGAAGGCATCACATGAGGATGCGTAGTTTTTATAGATAGATTATGTAGAAAAGATGCAACATTTCCTGGAAAAGATTAGAGACGAAAGAGCTGTAGGGATGTATCTGTAATTTGCTTCAGTATTGTAAGAGGATTTCAGTTGATTTCCTTAGTAATTGTAGTTAACTGGTTTTATAATAATTATATATATTTGGAATTGTAATTAATGGAATGAATGAGTTGATTGTGTACATATTTGTTGGACAGTTGTATAATTTTAATTTGCCTTTGAAATCAGATTACAATGATTCTTTTTTATTCGTTATTTGTTCAGAAAAATTCTATAAACTAATATTAAGATGATTTCAGATGGAATCCAAAAATTACAACGCCACCAGCTTTATATATACTTTCGTTACCATTTTTTTGTAATTATGAAAGATATACGAATTCTGCCTTAATTCCCTTCGCTTTTGTTGGTTGCATGAAATTCCGACAACTTTTTCGGAAATCCACATCCAAGTTAAATTCTCGTTATCTGGAATTTATATTAAGTTCTCTGATTGTTCTACTGCTTCCTGTACTTTTTCATTCTTCACTCCTGTATTATACAGATTTGTTATCAATAACAACACTGCTATGGGCTATTTCTCTTGAGCCGGGTATACTATCCTCCTTTATTTTCGCAATTTCCATATGTACCCGACAAACAAACATCATTTGGGCAGCTGTCTATGGTTTAACTCATTTGTTTATTTTATTTAAAAAGCTAAACAAGGATACCTTATCAATAATGGTGCTGATTAGGAGCTTGCTACATCTTTGGTCATTACTGTTATTACCTATTGGTTTTATTATCTTTTTCATATTAAATGGCAATAGTATAGTGCTTGGTGATCGTTTGGCTCATCAGCCGGTGCCTCATTTCATGCAAATATGTTATTTTTTGGTCTTTCTATGTTTCAGTGCAGCACCTTTATTGGTATTCTCTTCCAAAACTTATCATTGTCTTAAGTTTATCATCCGTAAGCCTGTTAAATTATTAATTTTCTCTTTACTTTTTACATGTTGCGTTTATTTTTACACATTCGAACACCCATATTTGTTGGCTGACAATCGTCACTTCACTTTTTATATCTGGAAACGATGGTTTTCACGTCATCCATATTGTAAATATGTTACTATAATTCTTTATATCATAGCACTTCAGTTATTTAGCCAAATGATAGAGCATATTCCAAGAATTCTTACTTTGTTATATGTTTTGGGGACAGCAGCAGTACTAGTACCAGCGCATTTGCTGGAACCAAGGTATTTCATTGTACCTTATATTTTCTGGCGCCTTAGCTATCCAGAACGACGAATTCCAATAATTATTCTTGAATTAATCTATGAACTTTTTATAAATGCTGTTGTTTTACATATGTTCCTGTATAGGCCATTCGAATGGTTACATGAGCCAGGTGTTAAACAAAGATTCATGTGGTAAGAATTAAATTCATTTATTTTTTCTTTCAGTATCAGTAGAAACTGATAGCTTCTTTCCAAAGTGATTTTCATTGCTTTTGCTTTCAACTATTTTGAATCTTTCATGAATATAAAAGAATTTAATCGACGTTTTCGAAAGTAAAAATTAGGAATTGAATCAAATTACTTGCAGCAGAGAATATTGTTTTTATATAAAGGAGAGATCTACGAGGATCTTTTCATTTCTTTTTTTTTTTTTTTTTTTAATGGTTGGGATTGATAAAATAACTCTTGAAGATAACGTGTTCTTTATTTGCCGTTGTATTCGTTTACGAATGACTGCTTATGATTTAAATTTTTTATTAGATGTTTTTAAGTGAATTATTGTAACAATTCATGGAACATTTTCAAATTATTATTTAACGCTCAATGTAGACTTGCGATAAGATTTCTCCAACAAAAATTGGGTCTAAATGGGATTCAAGTTAGAAAGTTCACTGCAACTTCTTTACAATATAAATAAAGTGAACGTATTATCAATTAAATCTATGTATATTTCTCAATTTAATTGCCTTCATTTCAATATTCTTGTCATTATCGTAAGCCTGAGTTGGAGCAAGATTAAATAAATTATCATCATGTGCAATAGATGTAATATATGCAACTTTCTGCATATAAATCATTTTTAAAAACTTGTTAACAAACAAAAAAACAACGACTGATATGATAGGCAGTTAGAAGTGAGCAGTAGTGATCGAAATAAATTTTAAAAAAAATTCAAAGTGAGCTCAAATTAGATTAGCCTGAAAATGAGAATAAATAAAATTATTTTAATTATGCTATATTTGGTTCATCGTAATTATTAATTCACTAAATCATTTTTCATCATGTTCAAAAGATAAATTAATTTTAATTGAATAATTTCGTACGTGAACTTGAATTTCATATTCAATTTTAATTTTGATAAGAACCTAAGATTGAGCAATGTCAAGAATATACAGGTAATTGATCAACCAACGAATCTAATGATGCTAAACTTGCTGCCTTTGAACCGATACACATTGCATATTGTTTTTCCGGAAGTGATTCAGCACAATGCATCGTATGATAGACGTGAACAAGACCTGGATCTGGCGCACGCATTATACGTAATGGTGATTGAACACATTTCTCGAAGAAGTCAACATCTTCCATACCCCATCCCTAAAATTGGTACGTTATTTTTAAATTTATCACGTAGAAGATATTTCATTTGGTATTGAGAATCTGAAAAAGGTTACTAAAAACAAGATTTTTCGAGAAAAAATTCAAACAATAGCCAAACAAGTTCGAATAACTTGAACTTTTTTTTTGTTGTACACACTTTAAAATAATGATATCTCTCTCTCACCTGTATGTTCAAATTCATGCCTCCAATGAGATCTAGATCGGATTTATAAATGGACACTAATCCAAATCCGAAATGTCGAAAATAACCTCTTTTTCGACCATAATGAAATGCATCAGAAAGTAATCGATCACTATCCGACCATGTTTCCGGTGAATATTCGCTAAATACTATCGGAAAATATACCTAAAATGAAAAATTTATTTTGTTTCCAGAATTTTAGTTTTTTAAATTTTGATCAGAAAAATTTCTACTTTTCATTATTTAAAAACTGACAGATAAGAAACTGATTAACTGATTAGACTAATTTACCTGAGCACCACGTACAGTATTGCGTATAACCCGATCAAGAGTATCACAAGTAAAAAGAATGTCAACATCGATAAAAAACATCAAAGCATCCGATCCTAGAATTTCAGCACCGCGGGTAAGTGCAACACCACGACTAAATGGTTGTGAACCCATATTGATCACCTAGAAATTCATCGAGAAATGAAAAATAAATGTTCATTTAATGTTTTTGGCCAACTTTTCCAATTTTCATCGTTTAGATTTCACATTTTAAAAGAGCCTAGCAATTTTCAACTTTTTTTTTTCCTTATCTAAATGCTGTTATAACATTAAGTATATCAGTAGTTATTAAATGTCAAATATATCATTGTTTCGAACAAAACAATTAATGTTAGAAATAAGTTTTCAAAAAAGATTTTCAAGATTTTTTCAAATCGAAAAAAACGAAATATCCCAATACCATTAAGATAATTAACTAGCAATTAAATTTGTGAAGTTAATTAGCAACTAATAAATGCTAGCTACAACTGATCATCTTCAAACTGATAATGTCGAGAAGAATGAAAAACGAACCCTAATATCAATTTCTAATTTAAGTTCATCGATCAATGCTGTAATTGCAGCATCCATATCCGGTACCGAATCATAAATCACCAAAATAAGTGAAAATATCCGTCTATTGAGACATACAGTTCTCAGATTATTCGCAAACCTACAGAAGAATTGATATATGATAATTATTACTATGCGATCAATACCGCCAATAATTTATTGATTTTTAATTACATCCTTTGCTCCAATTTAAATTTTATTATTACAAACAAAGATTGTAATTTTTTATAAATTTTCTAATTTTCCTAATTCAATTATCAAATTTCTAAACGATACAACATATCTTCCTTTGATCGATTTAATGAATTTAAAAAAAAATTTGTACACTTTTTGAAGATCGAAATAGCCTAAAATACTATGAAGAAATTCGTCTAAACAAAGTTTCTGTCATATTTGCGATAAAATTTGAAAGTTAAAGAATTTCTAGACTGTATATTTGTGCTTTCTGAACGAAAAAATAAATCAACCTTCTAAACGAATCAACTCTTCCAGCAAGTGGTAATATCATATGGACGTGAAATTTTTCTGGTGGTAATTTGATCTGTTGCCAATTGTAATCTTTTGTTTTATTTGTTTCCTTCCATAAACGAATACTTTTAGCGATACGTTGACGTAAAGTATCACGAAAAAAATCATCTGATATAATTTCCAATGAACCAAATGTTTGCTGAACATATGCATGACGACGAACAGAAAGTGTTGCTCTATAAATTATAGTAATATATAAATGTAATTCAAATTATTTGTTCAAATTTTATCATAATCAAATATCACATTATTTTAACGCTTTCAATAATACGTAAGTCTCGTGACGCTTTCAATAATACGTAATTCTCGTGAAGTAAAGCTTTCAATAATACGTAAGTCTCGTGAAGTAACGCTTTCAATAATACGTAAGTCTCGTGACGTTTTCAATAACACGTAAATGAATATCTCGTGAAAAATATTCTTCTTTGAAATTTGATATTTTAATTTAAAAAAAAAAATGGATTAACCTATGAGGTGGACGAATCTTCTTGAACCACAATACCATATCAAGCATATAATCAACACCATGACGTGGTTCAACCCTCATATAACCGTAATGAATATTTTGAAATCGTAATACACGACCACGTTGTCGAGCATTTGCATTAAATTCATCGAAAAGCTAATAAAATATTTTACATACTGATAATTACTTAAAATATTAGTAATTACTTATAATTTGTTGATAACTATTTTATTAAATAATGGTAATTATTACTTAAAATATTGAAAATTGCTTATAATTTGTTGATAATTACTTATGACTTAAAAACTGATAACCACTGATTAAATTTTGACAATTATTTATTACTAAAAATGCTGGTAATTATTTATTAAATATTGATAACTACTTATCACTAAAATATTGATAACTACTTTAATATGTCAATAACTACTTATTAAATATTGATAACTACTTTAATATGTCAATAACTACTTTTTAAATACTGATAACTACTTATCACTAAAATATTGATAACCATTCATTAAATATTGATTACTACTTATTACTAAAATATTGACAATCACTTATATTTTATTGATAGTTACTTATAATTTGCATAAACATCATTCCATCAATAAATGCATATTCATGAAAAATTCCAATATTGTCGTATTAGAAATGGTAAAAATTGTGAAATTTAAAGTTATGAAAAATTCTTTTAAAAATATACATATTTACTGATGGATTGATATTTGGCAAATTATAAATAGTAATCAGTTAATGAATAGATATCATATTATGTACTGATAACGGCAGAACTAAAAGCAGAGATAATTATTAATAATCAGATAAAAATACTGATAATGATATAACAAAATGATAATAATAACCTGCGTGATAATTTCATTGAGTGCCATTCGTATACTTAAATCAAGTGTATGTCTTGGACAATTTACTTGTCCAGCACAAAATAAAATATTATTGGATGAAATAAAATCCCAATGAAAGAGATCGCGAGTTGAATTTGCGACATGACGTGTTAGCGATGGTGCTTTACGATTTGGTAATTCGTTCAACAATGTGACACGTCTGGAACGTAACGTAGCAAGTTGAAGGATACGATTGTGAACGTAAATTCGACGCATTGTTGATGGTTGTTTCACTGGATGCAACGTGATAGCATGACGTAATTCCGTTAAACTACCTTGATAAGCATCTGGTACCGTTTGATTATTATGAAATAATGTTTGCATTTCGTAATTCCACGTACACGTAACACCAACATGTTTTCGGATACATCTAAAACAAGAAAAATGATCACAAATATGGTATCACTTGATTTCTCGCTCATATTCGCATGATTGGTCGCAAAATTTTCGATTCATTTTTGCAAGCGAAAAAAAAAATAAGCCAAGTTTGAGATCATTTGAATCATTTAAATTTGAGATTATTTAAAATAACAAAGATGAGATACCATTACTACTGTATCAATTTGAGTGATAATTGATGACAACAGCAGTAATTATCAGTACAGTAATTACAGTACCATGCAAAAATAATAAACAGTACCTTCCGAGTTCAACATCCTCATGCGTAGTAAACATTTCCATCAAACAGGAACGCAAATGTGGAGCAACAAGACGTAAGGTCATTCGGGACATGACAACACCTGGTCCACCCATACAGTAGTTGTCTTCTTGACCAAGAGCCAACTGACCATATTCGGCTGTATTACCCAATCCAGCTTGGCCAATTAAATGCGCTTTGTCCGAATCCAGAGATCTAATTTGTAAGAACATAAATAGATTTCGAAAGATTAGATTTTGAGGTATCTTCTTCTTGGTCCTTTTGTAAATCGTTCAATATATTTATTATAATTGTTTGATCTCCAAAACTTTATAAATTTGCAAATTCGTTAAAATTAAAAATTTCGATTTCGTAATTAATCTTAACCAAAAATCAAAGGTCATGAAACAGTTGTTAGGAAGATTAACCTTAACAATGTTTCCAGTTGTTCTCCTCGTACATACAAATCATCATCTGCTCGCATAAACCAGTCAAAATCATCTAACTGAAATTTTTTCTTTCTTTTTTTTTTTTTCCTTTTTGAAAAATTAAAAGATCTCTTGAAGATTTCAGAGAAAATCTAAAGGAAAATCTAGAATTTATGAAGTTATTGATTAAAAATCTTCTGATATGTTGATAATGTTTAATTAATTAATTTCTCCAACTCTTTGATTACCCGATTTTAAATAAAAGTTAATTTTATCCTAATTATTGATTTATGGTAGTTGAAAAATCGTTATTGGTTCTGATCTCTTGAATTACTTTAAAAAAATTGATACTGACTTTCACTGAAATAATTTTTCTCTCAATTCGACGAACAGCTGATTTTCTATCTCAAGCTAGGTAATTAATTAATCATTTAACACATTCCGTTATTGATTTTTCGAAACAAATCAAAATTTGAAACATTGATGAAGAAGGAATTTGTGGTTGAAAAAATTAGGGTCACATTTTTTTTCTTCCGAAAATTTCCTTTTTGTTTGAAATTGCTTTCTCTTTTTTCGGAAAAAAAAAAAAGATAAAATTGTTATTTCTTAGCGTTTTATTTTGTAAATAAGAAGAAATAATCAAATTTTTCTGTTTGCATTTGATGAATCTTTTTTACTAAACAGCGATCTTAAGTGTTTTTTCGCATCATTTGCGTCAATTTTTTTTTTCAAGAAATTTAAACATGGAAAATGGAATTTTTTTTATTGTGAAAATAAAATGAAATCGAAATAAAAATTTGATATTGTCAGGAAAAGGATTAATTCGATAAATAATGGGCCATCCAGCTTACCGATTTCCTTTCCTATCATATAGATGGGATCAAAATTTAACAATATTGATTTTTAAACTCACCTGCTAAATTACCCAATCAATTTAGGTATAAAAAAGATCAGGCTATGTGAAAATTAAATTTATCATCGAATTAAGTATTCCAATAAGTTTATCCTAATAAATACTATAATGGTTCATTCAATTAGCCATATATGTATTAAATAGATGTGAAATTAATAATAATTAATAAAAATTAATAATAATTAACAAACTAACGTAATGATCAGCCATCCATTTTAGCATTACAAATGATTTCTTCTGTGGTGGATATATATCAGTGACACCTTTTAAACTTATCACCGGCATATCACTATGAATAGCTTCTGTTCCTTCAGCTACGAAAAATAATATCTAAATTTAAAAAAATTTATATATTTGAAAAATTTCATTTAATTTTTGCAAAATTAAATTTTTAATTAAATTTAAGAAAATTCAAAGAATTTGTCAAATTTATAATTTATAAAAAATTCATACCTTTCCTGGAATATGTTGAGCCCATGTTTTCCATACTTCATAAGCTCTTGTATCTATATATTTTGCTGCTGTCATCACACCAACAAGTAGTAATTGAGGCTCTTTATTCTGTAATTATATTTTTAATTAAAAATTATTACAATATATTATTCAATAAGTTTTTAATTACTGTAATCATATTGAAAATAATAATGGATATAATCACCAAGCTTTTTATCGGATACTAATATGGCTATGAAACTAGGTCATGTTGGCCAAGTCATGTTTAGATGTTGAAGCGTAAAAGTTGTTTACATAAATAATCAAATATTTATGTAAATTTAATTATAAACAAAAATATTTTCAAATACTTTTAAAACTATCTATGGCACATGTGGTATGCAAATGCCTATTTGAATGTTTAAAATTTCTGAATCAGCAAATTGCAAAAAAAAAAAATTGATTTTCTTATTTCAAATTTCATATCAATTTTTACTGATATGACTGACAAAAATGATAATTTTACTATCAAATGTTACTATTTGCTCTCTTTATCCAATTATTTAAGGCAAAAAAGAAAAAAAAAGAACATAAAATTGATCGCTTTTTTTTTTTTCTAAATTTTCTTGAATATTTGTTCTTATTATATAAAATTAATTAATGCATAGTATTTTAATAAAAGAAGATTAAGACTAATTATTATATTAAACATTTTCCTCACAATTATTTCTTTCCAAAATGATTTATCTCTTCCTTAATTTGATCAGAAATTGAAAGTGAAAATAAAAGACTAGATAAACTCAAAAATTACACTATAATATTTGGGATAATGAAATTCAATTTAAATTTGTTTAGAATTTAAGTAATGATATTTAGAATCCTCAAAAATCATCAAAAAAAAAAAAAAAAAAAAAAAAAAAAAAATTAAAAATTTTTAAAAAAAAAAAAAAAAAAAAAAAAAAAAAAAAAAAAAAAAAAAAAACGAAATTGAAAATGTTTAATAACAAGTTGAAAAGAAGCATTGCTTCGCTAAAAAGATCAAAAATTTCAAATTTTAATAAAGCGATAATGGTGGCATACTTGCATCAGAAGTTTGTTGCAAATATCATGCGGCAAACGTCGCACAGACGCCACGATCAACGTTGCAGATATACCAACAATCATACCGAGTAGCGTCGGAAAAATGGTTCGCGTCAATCGTCGCAATCGTCCCTTACCTTTACGCCATATCAATCCCATTGCCGTAATCAGAAAGATAACACACGTTGAATTTAACAAAACCTAAAGTTTGTCGAATCTTGCAAAAAAACTATTATTGAAAATTTTAAGCCAATAAAATTAGAAAATAGTGACCAACTGAAATTAGTCGAATTTTAAAATTAATTAAATTCAAATAATTACTTCAAATTATACAAATTATATTCCAATCAAAATATTGTATTAATTGATGATTGCTGAATAAGTTTCACTCAGATATTTATTTCGATTTTTAATCAATCACTATATTCTATCTATTGATGGAGAATGTTTGTACTGATACTTAGATATTTTGAATTTTACATCAATATTATTGTCAAAAAAATACTAATAAATATCTGAAACTTAGATATTCTATTGAATTAACGATTTATGAATGATGAAAAATCTATCGATGGATAATTTCTTTTACAAATGGAAAAATACGAATTGTTGAAAAGAATAAGGATATTCTGAATCGGAAGCTTAAAAATCTTTCAAATTAAGGTTACAATAAAAGTGTATTCTTAATTAATTCTTACGATGGATGATACTTATTCCTATTTTTAAATCATCAAATTTACGATTTTCCCATTTTCATGATGGAAAATTGCTCATTTATATACACATTCCTTCTATATTTTTTTCCTTTTTTTTTTAAATAAATACTTGAGTGCTGAAAAATGAAATGTTCGTAAAAAAAATCATTCAAAAAAAGAGGTTTTCCAAAAAAAAAAAATAAATAAAAAAAAGAAAAACTAAAATAAACAAAGAAGAAGATCTTTTCAAATCTAGCAATATTTCTAATTTAAAAGTCGATAAAATTAATTTTTCTAGAAGATTTGTAAATTTATCACAAATTCCAAATAGAAATTTAATGTTCAATTTTGAAATAAGCTGAAAGAAGTAAGTTAAAATTAAAAATTTGAAATTTAAAATATACAAAAAATTATAAAGCAATTATATTATCAATAACAAAATTCAAAAAATTTATAACAAAAATAACAAAGCAACATCATTATCTGGTAACAAAATTCAAAAGTTCCAAAATAAATTTATTACAAATCGATTTGAAATATAAATCAAAAATTGTTATTCTATAACTTAAATGAATATAAATATATGATTAAAATTTTTGAAAAGAAAAATAAATAAATTTAGTAGTTGATAAATTAAAATTAAAATAAAAGAAAAATTTTTGTGTTTGAAATTAAAAAATGCTAACCAATCATTTGGAAATTATAAGAGTAAAATATTCATTTATCGATATTTTGATTTTCGATATCAGTAATAATATTATCGAAAGTCATCTTCATAATGTCACCATCCTTATTGTCGTCGTTGTCATTAACGATTTGGTTTAACTTATTCATTCAGATTACCTGTAAACATGTCAAATATTTCTCGACAGGTAAAATTTCTTCAAACTTCTTGGTAAACAAAATCATCAATAATATCACTCCCATCAACGAATATCGTCCATGATGTATACAAACATTCAACTTATATATAGGAAGATATATGTACATATATTTATGCAAACATGCATGTTTTGCATGCATGCATGCATGCAAAACATGCATGTTTGCAGTCACGTATGCAAAATATGCAATTATTCTTTTTTTTTTTGTTCCATGAATAGAACGAACAATACATCTAATTCTCTTCAATCAATCAATCACTCAATAATTTCGCGAGATTTATTACAGTTTTTGATAGATCAAAAGTTTTGGCTCGAAAAAAACATCATCAATAGCAATAGCAAGATTTGCAAAAAAAAAATAAACTTACTAGTAAATTTGAAATAGTACGGATAATAGTAAAAATTAAAATTTTCAAGAGCAAAGGTCAAGCAATAGTAGGACAAGATTGAAACTACAAAATATCAATTCAGATCAATTCACGAATATTGATTATTTCATTTAAGCAAATTTTCTAGTTTTGTCGATAAAATTCGATCATTTAATTTGTTGATTTAGTAAGGCTCAGGCTAATCAGCCAAGATGATTTTATGGCGAATTCAGAAGTAATGAAATTTAAATTAATTGGAAGACTCGTAGAAGGAATAGCTATAACTGATCGTAGTACTGATAATTCTAAGATATTTTGAAAACAAAACTTTGCTGATAAATCTTCATGATTATGAATTTATCAGTAGCAGATAGAGACAGCTTTATTAGCTAATATGGATGAAAAAAAAAATTTTTTTTTTCGGAACGTTTATTTTTTCAAAACCATTTAATTTTGACATTTCTTTCGAAAAAAAGTTTTTTTTTTACCTTTATTCGCAAAATTTTTGAAAAAAAAATTCTAAATAAACTTTTTTATGTAAACAAAGACAATAAATTAACAGAATACACATTTCATCCAAAAAAAAACTTGCAAACATCACCTGTCTGCTGAAAAAAAAAATTTTAAATCCGGAAAATTTTTATTTTTTCAAATACTAGAAAAAAACATTCCAAAAATTCAAATAATTTTGATAAATACTTTACTTTTACATTTTTTTGTATTTGATAAATGGAAACTTTTATAAGCTGTTAGAGTGATATTCAAAAAGATATCTAATAAAAAGATAACAGATAGCAATTCTTATCGAAGAATTTTTTTTTTTCGTTTTAAAATTAATTTGAAAAATTTTTTCGCTATGATAAATAAACCTGTGAAAGTAGAAGGACGAAATTTTCACTATAAATTTAGAAAAATATTTTTTTTTTTCTTCGTAAGTCAAAAATTTATTTTAAAAATTTTGTTTAAAAATTTTGCAAAAAATAATCCAGCATATATTTGAAGAAATATAAGAAATTCAGATATCGATTTGCAAAATTTAAAAGTAAAAAACGCGGCACCATTTTACAATAAAATGATACTCGAAATGCTGCAATAAAACTAAGCTTATATGAATTAGTACATTAAAAATATGTATTTCTTAAAAAAAAAAAAAAAAAAAGAAAAAATTGAAAAATTTAAAATCCGCAAAAAAATGAGAAGATTTTAAAATAGGAACTAATAAAATTTGAAAATGAAATAAAGAGCCAGTAATAACAGGATCAAAAGAATATAACAAAAATGATAGGCGGCGATTTGAAACATTTGTTTCGTTTGAACTAAATGGCTGCAAAAGAGACAGAAGACGAGGAAAAGGGCCGCGATTAGAGGTCGAGAAAATTGGCCAATCGTCGGTTTTCGAGATTTTTACACCATCAAATGCAGACATCGAATCATCCTGCAGCTGTAGCAAAACCATTTACACCAAATATCCAATCCATATGACACTAATTAGTTTGTTCCAACTTTTCCAACTTTATCATCATCATCTTTGCTCTCGATCTTGACCTTTAATTTCTGCTGGATATTTCGATCACTTTTTTAAATTAATTACTAGTTAATTGTTGATTGAATTTGAAGCTAAGATTATCATAAATGAATTATGTAAAATAATGAATTTGAAAAACAGAAAGAAAAATTACATTAAATTGAAGAATATTCGATGATTTGGTAAAAGGACATTTCGATCAATATTCTAAACATTGACTAATTTTTGATCATTTAGAGCTCTACAGTTGTCATGAATGAATTATGCAAAAAAATGAATTTAAAAAGGAACCTTTGATAAGCAAGTAAAAATATTCGATATTTTGATAATTAAGTTCCTCTGATAATATAGCATGCTATAATTGTTTTTAAAAGAATTTACAGAAATCTAAAACGCTTTTCACTGTAGAATGAAAAAGAATGAAACGAATAAATTTGAAATTTGAAATCATTTGATCATCAAAATCGACAAATTTCGAAGAAAAAATTTGTCGATTTTTACCATCATCTTTTATCCAGAGAATATTTTTAAAAAAATTCATCAGTAAAGCCAAACACTAGGAATTAAATACTCAAATTAATAAAATAGATAGCCTAGTCTAGAAGAACAAAGCTATGCTTGAAAAATTTAATAACTAATATCTAAAATTTTGGTTTTACCAATTTTTTTAATGATTCTTCAAAAATTGAACATATCTGCTCGATAAATTAATTTATTATAAATGAAATTTTGAAATTTAATTACGTAAAATAGAATTAAATAAAATTATACCACAGAAAAAATTAAATTTTTGACGATAATTTTGCAAAGAAATAATTTCGATTTTTCACTAAATTATCAATTTCAGTTCACAAAAAAATGCAGAATGAAATCATTCATGAATTCTTCTAAAAAAAACAATTGATAAGTTGTAAAATTGGATATGATATGTCACAAAAGTGATTTGTCACCATTGGAAAAAAAGAAGCTTCAGCTCGGGAATTTATAAATAAATGGATAATAATTGATTAATATCAAATAGATATAATTTATAAAGACTGCAATTATAAATTATTTGCTAAATAGACCTATACATAAAATTGAATTTTCCAAATCAAGAATTAAAATTTAAATTTAGAAGATAAAAAAAAAAAAAAAAAAAAAAAACGATTCCTTTTTTTNTGATACACAAATTAGCTTTTGTAATCGGACAACTTTGCCTATTTTTTTTTTTTTGTCTTTTAATTTTTTTAATGCTAATTTTTCAACTAGCATTTTAATAGATCTTGAAGAGTCAAATATTTTTCGCGCAAAAATGTTAACACCTCTCATGACATATGACTTTTTTTTCTAATTTATTTAAATTTTTTAAATTTTCAAAAAAAAAAATTGTAAAATTCATATAGATTGTAATGAATAATGTTGTAATTATTCAATTTACCGAGAAATGTGTAATTCAATTTTCGATCTCAAATTANGCTAGTTGAAAAATTAGCATTAAAAAAATTAAAGGACAAAAAAAAAATAGGCAAAGTTTTCCGACTACAATGGCTAAGTTGTGTATCATCTTTCAAAGGCATTCATAAAAGCTTAAAAGTCATATCAAACTTATCCAAATTTACGACAAATACTACGTTTATCGCAATTTTATTCGCAAAAGAAATTAGTATTTTTTTTTTTTTTTTTTTGATTGGTGTATCAAACTTTTTTCGCAAAACAGGAAATGAAATCATTGTTGAAATAGTTCAAATTCATTTCACTGATCAGAATAGCGTAAATCAGTTTTTCTTTTTTTTTTTCTTTTTTCAATTCAAAAAAGAAACATGAGAATGGAGAGACGATGCGATTTCATGCTTCAAAGGATATTCTCATTTGAATTTTTTCACTTAAATTTAAAATTTTCTCAAATCCTTTATTTGAATTTTTGCTCTTAATTTTTGCTTTTCATTCAATTAGTACATTGACAGCGGCAATGAAAAATTGTCGCAGAGTTTGAAATATGAATTAATTTGCCTAAATTATAACATACGATAATTTCGCTTGACTGAATTTGCATCAAAAATATGATGAATTATAAATCGAAAAAGAATGAAATTTAATTTTTCTTAAAAAGAGTACTAAAAGGAAAACCACAAACCACATGTGGAAATAATCTGCTATCTGGAAAAAATATAATCATTAGAATGATCAAATTAATTGCTTTAAACAAAACCACATGTGGAAATAATCTGCTATCTGGAAAAAATATAATCATTAGAATGATCAAATTAATTGCTTTAAACAAATTAAAGAAATAGGAAATGGATATTTCTTCGGGGAAAGTTTTTTTTTTTTTTTTTCTATCGGAGGATCATTAAATAGCTCATGTTTTATCTTCTACTGCTTCAATTTGATCAATTATTAGTGATATCTAATCGATAAATGAGAAATTGATTGCGATTAATAAGAAAATTTTATCGAAAAATCGCTAACTTAAAAATAGCTTAAATTTTAATTCTTAAAAACAAAAAATAAGTCTCTTTGATTTAACTTTACTGAAAGAAATATATGAATGGAAATATGATTGATGCAATCAGTGATAAAATGGAAAACTACACCATATGCGAAATTTTGTCACTTTTTTTGATTATTGGAGAAATTGATCCGATCATAACAAAATTGCAATTCGCATTGATAGATGATGACAAATTTCGCAAATATAAAATTCCAAATTTGAAAAGTTTATTTTGTCCTCATTCTTGAAATAATACATCAAAGAAATGTATAAAAAAAGAAAAAGCCTGATTCTAATTGCATTTGAAAAATATTCGAAATGAAATTTGAACAGATGAACTAAATTTGATATATGGAAAAAATGAAGAAATGATAATAATCAATTATCTTGATTGATGATGATGCAACAATAACAGAGTGGATAATGATAGTAATTATGATAATTAGTGATATAGTGATGATCAAGTATAGTTAATTATATATTTGTAATAATGGCAATATTCTTAATAATGATCGTTTATTGGTGATTTTTTTTTTTTTTTTTTTGAAACGCACCACTAATATGATCATTAATGAAATTATTGATCAATAATTTTCTAATTACTTTCTAAATTACTGATCAATAATTATATTTGCAGTTGCTAGTAAATAATTTTTCAATGATCAACAAGATGAAAAAAATTTGTTTTTTTTTTTTTTTTTTTTTAAGATGACATAATCAAAGAGAAAATGCCATCAGAATTCATTTCGATTCTTGACAATCTCTTCATTGAAAAACATTTTCGCCCATATTAACGACGTCTGTCGCCCAATTTGTCCAGTATGTCACCTGACATGCTGGTCAATATGCTCATTTTTATTTAACATGGTCTCTAAAGGAATGTTAAGGGTCAAGAATGGTACATTATAGTCAATTTGTTGACTGAATTACTCGAATAATATAGAAGAAAGAAAAGACAAGGCCAAATGACCTTGAGAAGCAATTTCTCGACCGTCAAAATGCACCTCAACATTTTAATGTTGACAGGAAAAATGAATGATGTCTGTCCATTTATTTGCTCAAATGACTGGTCAGTCGTTTATTTTTACAATTATCTTCAAATATTGAATCAAAATTTTCAACATGGATTTTTTTTTTGTCAAAAACATAAATTTAACAGAAATTTTAGAACTGGTCATTTTATTTACTATTTACAAAAGTTCAGCTACAAGTATTCGTCTGGTCATTTTATTTACTGTTTACAAAAGTTCAGCTACAAGTATTCGTCAAATATATTCGCTTTTCAATCTTTTTTTCTTGAAATCTAAAGAGACTTAACTCGCTAGAATTGTTTGATTAACGCGTTGAAAATATTTTAATAATTAGCAAATATGAGTTTTCAACAAAGTTCATCATCTTTAATTACATTTTAGGTACATTTTTTTGAAGAAATACTCAACCATTTTTGTATATTTGGAAAATTTTCAACATGGATTTTTTTTTTGTCAAAAACACAAATTTAACAGAAATTTTAGAACTGGTCATTTTATTTACTATTTACAAAAGTTCAGCTACAAGTATTCGTCTGGTCATTTTATTTACTATTTACAAAAGTTCAGCTACAAGTATTCGTCAAATATATTCGCTTTTCAATCTTTTTTTTTTGAAATCTAAAGAGACTTAACTCGCTAGAATTGTTTGAGTAACGCGTTAAAAATATTTTAATAATTAGCAAATATGAGTTTTCAACAAAGTTCATCATTTTTAATTACGTTTTAGGTACATTTTTTTGAAGAAATATTCAACCATTTTTGTATATTTGGAATTTTAAATCGGAAAAAAATTGGAATGAAATTGATTCAGATTCAATGAAGATTTGAGTTTCAATTTATCAAGCCTAATCGACTTATATAGTTACGATTAAAATCGAGCTTATGACTAATTCACCGTTTTTGTTTAATTTGTTAATTAAGAGTTTTTAAAACAGATTTCTTTGCTTTGAAATCTACTCAAACTCAAATTAGTAAATAAGGTAAAATAAAAAATATGGGTTTAACATTATTAACAATTATTATTATTAATAAAATTAAACAATTATTGTCAATAAAATTATGTAGACAAATGATTCATTTACAATTAAGGATAGATTTATTTCAATTTAATAAGTTTCTTAACTTATTAGCAAATGAAATGAATTCGAGACTAGTGGGCCCAAAACTGATCTAAATCAAGTATATCAGAAATGATATTTGAAATTTATACATTTGGAAATGAATTTTAAGCCATAAATTTCAAGTAAATGTTTAGCATTATGAAAAAACTAAAAATTCTCAATAAAGGAAAATGATGTAATAGTTTCTTTTTGTTCGCAAAATTGGGCCAAAAAAAAAAAGAGCTCTTGACCATTCTTGACAAAAATGTTTCAGCAAAAATCAGCCCGAAAATGAGGAAGTTACATTTTCATTCAGCAAAATAAATTTTAATAATTTGAAAAAAACTACCATTTTCAAAAAAGTTGAAATTTTCGATGACTTCAATTCTTTTAAAAAATCGTCTTTTTCAAATCTTTTGAATGAAAATTTCAATAATTTTCCGTCCAATGATTATGTCTATTTTACCTTTCAAAAAATTTGATAATTTAATTGCATTTCCAAAAGAAGAGATATTCTTTTGGCATATAGAGAAAAAAATTGTAATTAACCCATTTGGGCGACAATTGATGTGTATTTGATTAAAAATTTGATTATGCAATTAAATAAAACAGAATTAGGTAAAATTGTTGTCAAGTCATTAAGCGTTTACCACAAATGAAATTTCATTAATTTTCTCGACAAAATTTACTGACATCAATAAAATATTATGAATAAATTTTTAACTTATTTTTTGTTAAAACTTTAACTTAATTTAAAATTATCAAATCATTTATTTTTTTTTTTTGTGTGTGACCTAAGCAATAATTGAATTCAATAAAAATTTTATGGAAACATTCCACAGAATTTTTAAGTAATCAATTTGATAAATGAATAAATTATTGCCTCAACGATTTATTCTTATTTTTAGTTGTGATTTATTGTATAATTTTGTCAGAAATAAACAGTAATTTTCTATTAAAAAAAAAAAAAAATTGTAATTTTTTCAAATTTTTTTTCTTTTTTTTTTTCGGCTTATTTTGACATTTTGAAAAAAAAAAAAAAAAGTGCTTCAAAATGGTGACGACAATAACAACAACTTTTTTGATGTGACAAAATGTATTGTACATCGATAGATAATGTCAAGTGAGGAGCAAAAATGCTGCTTTGTCTACGACAACTTGATGACAACATTTGGTCAATTAAAAATTTTCCGATTTTGGAATTTTAATGCTATGAATCATATTCTCTATGTCAATGAATTGAAATAATAAAAAAAAAAAAAAAAAGAATTTTCATGATGCAAATTAAGCGGAAATAAATTAATTATCAGCAATTTCCGGGTTATGATTATCATAAAATTCCTGGAAGAAAAAAAAACGGAAGGAAATCAAAGTAGAAAACTATTTCACTGTTTTTTTTTGCATTTCAATTAATCAAAAATGAAATTGGTTAATGCAAAATGATAATTGTTGTTATTTCGATTTCTCTAAAGAAAATCACAAATTATCATCAGTATTAAAAAAAGATTCTTGAAATATATCAATGATTTAACAGATATTTTTGATTGAATGTAAATTTGATTTGTTTTATTGATTAATTTGCCAAGTTTATTTACATTTCATAATCCAGACAAGCAAAAGAGAGGCTTTTAAAATTTTTGATCTAAAAAAAAAGATGAAGCAAATAATTTTAACAAATATTTATTTTTTCGAAAACGATGAAAGAAACGGATTAATAATTTGTTAAAAAGGTTGCTGTAAAATTCATCATTGAATTAATTTTTAAATATTAATAATGCTGAAAAAGAATTTTTAACAAAATTCACTTAAAAATCATGAATTAATAAATTTTTGAAAATATATTCATTAAATTACAAGATATATGGAGAATTATTGAAGATTTATATATGGTAATATTATGCTGCACAAATAAAAGTATGAAATCTGATGATTGTATGATGCATCGATACAGCAATAACGATAATTAAATTCAAATTATTGCAAAATTGATGTTCAAATGAAGGTTAAAATTAAAATTCTGAATATCAATAAGATTGCAAAAATAGTATTTGATAGAGCGGAAATAAACTTGAATGATTATCGTGAAGTTTTACTGCGTCAATTTATACGCAAAATATTTCAGTACTCATTTGTTTAAGTAAAAATTTTTGTAATAAAAGTTCAAATATTAATTAAAAACAAATTCAAATTCCTCGACAAATGTGACAACATTCAATCGATGGTAAATAAATAGGAGAAAAAAAAGAAGTGCAAAGGGTCAATTTTATGACCTTGACCTAAACATTGTCATTTTATTCGAAAGAGATAAGTACCACCAATTTAGAGAATTCTAGGTAAGAAAGGGACTGTTTTTTTTTTTTTTTTTTTTTTTTTTTCAAGAACCATTTTGAAATTTCATTCATTATAACATTTAGCATCCTTTTTTCAACTTTTAAATCACTTTCAAATTAACAATACTTCTCAAAAATTTCAATTTTTTTTTGCATGGAAATTTTAACAAATTTAAAAAATTTTCAAAAAAAAAAAAAAAAAAAAGCAAAAATAAAAAAATAAAATTATTTGATGATGTAATGATAAATTTCTCATCTCATCATTCATCTTATGCTTGATCAATCTTGCGATTTAATTTTTCTTCTTTTTTTTTCCTTTTTTTTTTCCAATAAAGTTGTCTTATTTATTCGCCGAAGAATACCTGCTTTAGTTTCCTGTTCTGGCAATGTCGTAATGATGACAATTTAATTTATTTCAAATACTTTCGCAAATCATCCATTCCTCTCACCTTGTCATCAAACGATTGAAAACATATGACACCAAACCTAAACACCTGCCCTACCAATCATCCAATTCTTATCATTGCTATCATTTCATTTTACCTTTCTCTCAACTGTCTATCTCAAAAATTATCGAAGAATTTTTGGAAAAAATTATTTCATTGTTTGTTACAATCAATATAAATTCAACTAACAATCAATATTTTCGTTCTTACTTTACTTGTCGCTATTTAATTCGTTGTTAACATTTCTCGAATGATTTTGCTTGAAAATTTGTTGATTCAAATTTTTGATTGTTTAAAATTCAAAAAATTCATTATTTCTATTGTTATTTTTTGAGTTTTGAGATATTAGATACTTGTATATTTCAATCTTTAAATGGTAATATTTTGCAGGAATTGAAATCAACTATTCGCAAAAAAATTAGCATATATTTTTGGAACATAAAATTGTCGGACTAGAAAGGCCCTTTTTTTTTTCCTTTTTTTTTTTTTTTTTTTAATCCAAAAATGAATGATAAGAAAATGGAAGAAGAAACAAACGTTATTCGAGCTGATATTTGTTCCACAATCCGAAATGGATTACTGGAAATGATGATCAATTCCGCCAAACAAAAACAAGCATCAATCAATAATACATCATCATCGATTGATTTGAAAATTCGAATTAAAGCTGAATTTCGTGGTGAAAAATTTTGTTTTGAAATGCATCGACCAGTTATGTTTGATGAATTGCAAATGCATTTAAATTCGCGATGTAAGCTGAAATTAAATATTTACTATACTCTGCGTAATCATGAGCTAATTGTACCGATACGAAATCAGCTGGAGCTAGATCGTGCAATTGAATTGGTTGATTTGGATCGTACGTTACGTCAACGAAGCTTACGTCTACTCCTATCCAGATATCAACCGGATAATCGATTATCAACATTGATCACATGCTCACCAATTCCGGATGCATCTGGAACTTTTTCAGTTCAACCGTCGAGAATTATTGAGGTTGTTTTTTTTTTCATTGTATTAATAAAATTTTTTTTGAAGATAATAATAAGTTGCTGGGAAATTTAATTTAAAATAGCTATTTTAAAACTCTTTACTTTTCAAAAAAAAAAAAGAATGATCTTAATCTTGTTTTTAGCATATCAATAAAAAATATGCTTTAAAAGTTTACAAAATTCAAATTCATTTCTTTATACGATCAATCATTCATTTAATCGTTTGTTTGGCATGTTATGTGAACAGATTCATTTTTAAACCAATATTTCTGATAATAAAAATCATTTCAGTAACTTGATTTTTTAATCTGAAGTAAAGTCTTATGATAACAATGGGACATTGATAAGACATTTAAAAATAGAAAAATTACGTAGACGAGACAAAAAATGATAAGTTGAAAATATTGACGATCAAAAATGATGTTTAAATAATCAGAAATTAGCGCAGAATATTTTCAATGTTATGATAAAGTTCAGAAGATTTGAAAAGTGTTTTAAATATTGGCAAGATAATCATTTCTTTCTTTTGCATTTGTTATACCAGATTAATTAATTAAATTAAATTTACATGGTCTTAGGAATTATTGCCAAAAATACATATATAATATTTGCTCTGTCATCAAAAATATGTTGAAATGAAGTTATGAAATCTCGCTGTTCGAATTTTCAATTCAAATATCAGAATTAAGTTCCAGTTTTTTAATATAATTTTTCCTGTTAGAAATATTTGACGAAACTAGATGATGATGATTGTACTTTTTCCAGTGTTTAAAATTTCAATAAATATTTTTTTATTAATTATTGCAACTTTAAAACGCTTATGTAATCATAATTTCAATGTAATAAAAACAACATTTCCTAATAATTTAAAAGCAAACTTTAAATTTAAAAAATGCTTGTTTTTTTTTTTAATTTAATATTTATGAAAATATGAAAAATTAATTTTGATTTACAGATTCCGTATTGGGAATGTCGTTCATCGTGTGCCAGTTCAAGTACCGGAATGATTGGTAGTTCAGCGAAAAGACAAAATAGTAGCAGTGTTAGTAGTGGTGTGGTACTTGCTGATTTCGATGAACATTCCCAGAAAGGTTCAAGTACACCATGTGCACCAACAAATTGGAAACAGGGTAAATGCATCGGTTCTGGAACATTCGGAAAAGTTTACGTATGCGTTGACGTGGATACCGGAAAAGAAGTGGCTCTGAAAAGGTTGGTTGATCATAACATTTTTTTTTTTTTGTAATATAATTGATATTTGGATAGTAATCGGCGATTCTTTTCCATATTATTTCGATGTAAAATGAAAATTTGATCAATTAGACTTGATTGAATTTTGCATACTGTCAAATCTGACAGTAAGCATTTAGTATAGCAATATATCGTAATAACGTCATGTGATACAATGTCATACAGTATCTAGATACAGTATCACTTTTTTCTTTTGCTAATAAAATCAAATTATTTGCATTAAAAAAAAAAAAAAAAAGAAGAAAACAATCGAATAAAATGTACAACGTTTCTAATAAACTGAACTTGGAAAATTGGATTAGTAATTATTTTAGTTTTGCTATGAAAAAAAAAAAAAAAAAGAAAGACATGAAATATCATGGATGTAAACATTGCATTGTAAACATGATGGGTTTAATTTTTAAAAAAAAAAAAATTTACATTTAAATATATCTATTTACGTCTATTACGTCTAAGATTACGTCTAACGTAGATTACGTCTATTACACTTCTAAAGTGTGTTGCGTAATATTATGATAGTTTTTTTGAAATAAGTTAACGTAATTATCTTATGATGATATTCCCTAATTGTTAGAATTGCTTATTTGAAAAAAATTTTCTTTCGAAACAATTAAATATAAAAAAAAAAAAAAAGTGAGATAGGCTAGATTTATGCCAAAATTTGCAAAAAAAAAAAAAAAAAAAACAATTAATGATGCTTAATTTAAACGAATTTCTTATGGATTTTTGAAATTTTTAGAAAATTCATGCATCTGTCGTACTGCAATATCAATAATAATTCATAGATAATAAGATGTAATTTATTCCGAAAAAATTTTTAATTGGAAAAAAACGAATTATACTTGAAAATTTGTTGAAGAATTGATAATTTTGTTTACAATATTTGCTTATCTAAATGAATGAATTGTTACAAACATGTGTTTAGATTTAATTAGCTAGATTTAAATTTATTTAAATTTGTCTTATGTGCATATTTTGATTAAAATTAAAAAGTTTCAGATTCAACATTTGTCGTAGTGATAAACACTTGAAGAATCATATAATTCAGCTGGAAAATGAAATTAATTTATTAAGTACCATACAACATGATCGAATTGTTCAATATCTTGGTGCCCAACAAATCAATGATTCCATTTGTATATTTATTGAATATATGACCGGTGGATCGGTCAAAGATTACATCGCAACTTATGGATCATTAAGTTGTGCAGTTGCAGGTAAATATACTTATCAAGTATTGCAAGGTTTAGAGTATTTGCATCGGAATGAAATTATTCATCGTGATATTAAACCGGCGAATATTTTACGCGATTCGAATGGAAATGTTAAAATTGGTGATTTTGGTTCGGCAAAACGGCTGCAAGCAATTTGCAGTCAACAAAGTAAGTTTTGTTTTTTTTTTTTTTGCAATTAAATTAGCAATACTTTTGAATTTTTTTTTTTAAAGTTGTTTTTTAAAAAAAGATTATTTAAAGTAAAAATTTTCTCAAATAATGTGATGAAATAAAATTTTTGAAGAAATAATCCAAATCTAACTAATTTGAATAGAAGCAAGTAAAATTGTTGCATAATTTTTTTTTTAATTTTATCATTTAATTTTGTATTAAATGAGCTATTTCTTTTAGCATAATTAATTACTGATTAGATTTAAATTAATTATTTTATTCTAAAAATTATTTATTGTTAATTAGCGCTTTTTGTTAAAACAAATATTTCGAATTTTGTTGAGATTCGATGGAATATTTTTGAAAATTTGCCAATTAAATTAATTAAATTTTGCATTTAATTAATTTATTCACTAGCATCAACATTCATTGGTACACCAAATTATATGGCACCAGAAGTGGTACTTGGCCATACAAGACATGGTCGTAAAGCGGATATTTGGAGTGTTGGTTGTACGTTGGTTGAAATGTTGACCATGAAACCACCATGGAATAATTTGGAACCAATGGCTATCATTTTTAACATTGCTCAACATAATCCCACCTATGAATTACCGCTTGATGCTGATCCTATCTTGGCTCAACTAATCAATTGGACATTTGAACGTGATGTTGATAAACGGCCTAGTGCTTCACAATTGCTCAACAATCTTGCATCCTATAGATTTTCGAATATTTCTTAAATATTTAAATTTATATTTCAATTTCAATGAAATGAAATTTCATTATGCAAATCTAGCATCCTTTTAAAGAATATCCTTTAAGGAAATTTCACTCTTAATTTTTTTTTTTCAAAATATTATCAAAAGAAATTAAATATCAAAAAAACTGAAAAGCTATCATCTTTACCAAGAAATGTATCGGATCTGTATTTGAGATAAAATTGATGCAATTTTTTTTTGAGAATAGAATTTTTCAAACTTTAATTTATTCAAATTTTCAAACTTTTTAAGTTCCTAAAAATATTCCATCATAATTCATTTTGAATGATTATTTGTATATAATGCATATAATGAATTGCATTACTTAATATTTTTGTTATTTAATGAAATTATTCCGAATTATTTTTTATGATATTGCTGATTTATAATAATTGTTGGATGAATTGATGCATTTGATGCAAATGAACGAAACGATACAGAAATCGCATTTTTAGCATAAATTACGAATTATGCGTTAAAATTTTCGCTTAAAATAAAATGTTAAAAATTAAAAAAAATTGTAGAAAACACGGCAAATGCGAAAATATCATACAATGAATTTTAGTCAATTTCGTTTCTCTTTTAAATTGAAAAAAGTGAAAAATTAATCATTGCTACATTTAAATCTGCCATAACTCAAAAAAAAAAAATTTTTTTTGGCCAACAAAATCTGACACTGATAATAATACTATCCTGTTGATATCAGTACTATAATAGTTTCTGATTCGTTGATTCGTTGTTTTGTCTGAAGTGAGGATTGTTGTGATATTTGAAATAAGAGAAATAAGAATTTGAACAATTTTGTCACTTTCTATTATATTGCTAGCAGCTAAATGTTAATACAGTCTCGATGTTTCTAAAAAATGCTCATTTAATTTTGATTGTTCATTTCAAAAAAAAAAAAAAAATTTAAAGACAGTCCTTTGGAAGAGTGATTTTTTCTTACCATATATAAAACAATATTAGCATTATTTAGAAGCTCAAGATCAAGATTATTTGTCAAGAGAATAGATTTTACAGCTAATTTTGAAACTGAAATACATTTTCCTTAATATTACCTTTTTACTAACTTTTCGTTTAGTTTTTTTTGAAATTCCAGCAATGATAACTGATTTCACTAATTATTTCATCATTAGAGATAATTTTTAATTCTAATTCCTAAAAGACATCTTCAGTAGCTTGACATTTATTTTGGAATGTAAAAAAAGAAATAAAATAATCGATTTTCTCAAACGATCAATTAATCAAGCTAAGCACAAGAAATAAATAAATGATATTATTATTTCAAAAGAAAAAAAAATTATTATTCCTTCTGGATTTACATAATTTCTAATAATTGCAACAATTATTTAAATTCTGGAAAAATTTGAAAAAAAAAAATAGGATTTCATCAGATTCGACATTAAAATACTTTTTTTTTTCTTTTGTAACTGAAAATTTTATTTCAGAAATAGCCAGATTTTAGTAAGTCATTTAATTAATAAAAGATACGAATGAGAAGTTCATTGGAATCCAATAGAAAATGTCAAAGCAAAAAAGCGGAAGAATTACAACAAGCATTTGAAAGAAAAAGTTCTTAATGGCTACTTCATACTGACAGTGGTCAGTGAACATAATGGTCAGTGATGATAAAAACATAGGTGGTGGATAATTTATAACAAAATACGAAACTTGATGATTCGTTCGTAAGACTTGAGGGAGTTTATTTTTAAAGAAAATTTTCTATTGCTGCTTTTGTTTCCATCTTTCCATCATCTAAAATTGTGAATCTGTTTTCTGAAGAATTTGCAAATTTGAAATTATTTGCTTCAATTTCATCAAATACTAAACGAAAAAGCTCTTTGAATCGAAATCATTGAATCTCAATGAAATATACGATATAGTTTTAGGATATTTTTGATATTTGCAACATCAAAACAAGAAAAAATTTAGTTTTTAATTCCAACGAGTTATATTTTGAAGGTATTGTTTCGCTTTTGTAATAAAGACTCAGTTTTGACTGAAATATGACAACAATCTCAGAAATATACTAATTTTACGAATTAATTGTATATTTTCAAATTACTGCGAATTTCAGTTCCAATAATTTCTCGATTAATCTGTTCCAACATTGTATTTAATGCAATGACACTCGGTATTTAATATTATGAGAGATTATGAGTGTAAACTCGAATTTGAATCTGTTTGAATCTATAGTGACATTCGAAATAGGAAACTCAAAAACTTAATTACTCATTCGAAGATTGTGTTTAAATTCATTTAAAATTAAACGAATATTTTTTAGAAGCATAGAGATTGCATTATCATTCAGCTGACTAACAATATAGCAGAAAGTGATAAATTCTTTTTTTTTTTCCCAATTCTCTTATTTCAAATACAATGATATTCTCAAATTTCAAATAAAACAACGATTCAACAAATCAGAAAACAAAGTTACTGTCAAGAAGACAAATAGAATATCATTATCCGATTTTTTTTGGCCTAAAAATATTGATTATGCCGAAAAATTGTTTTTGAGTTTTTGAGTTATGGCAGATTTGAATGTTTCAAAGACTAATTTTTCACTTTTTCCAATTTAGGCGGGAAGCGAAATTGACTAAAACTCATTGTAAAAATTGCAAAATTTCTGAATTTGCTGTATCCATTTATAAATTTGTTTAATTTTTACGGAGATTTTAGAGAGATGATAAATTTGGAAGAAATAAATTTGAAAAAAAGAAACAAATTTCGCATGAACACCTAATTAGCTGTCATTTTGCTTTATCTGAATCTCTAATAAGTATATTTTCCATTAGCAAAAAAAATTGATTGAATTTTAAATTTTATTAATTTTTTCAACAATATCATAAATGGCATTCTGTAAGCGAATATAATTACGACATTGTTCATAAATGCCAATTTTAATAGCATTTGTTACGTAAGCAATTGTGAGATCATTTCGATTGTCATGAATGACCTGTTGACATCCGAAGCCTGAATGACCATATGCATTGGTCATCTGCAAAAGTGCTCAATGAACCAAAAAAACGAATGTACCAGAAAAATGGGATGGAAAATAAGCCTAGAAAAAATGCAAAGCGAATAATTGCCTTGTCGTTTTTTATAGCAATGCAATCAAAAAAGCAATTTTTATTTTCTAAACTATTTAAAAATTTAAAATTTACAAATCAAAGTTAAATAAAATTATTTTTTTAGTTACTTTATACTTATTCAAAATTTGCAAAAGTAACAATAAACCCTAAACTAATTTTTAAATTTAATAGCTAACTTTTAAATTTTATAGCAATTTAAAAGTTACAAGAAAACCTTGAATAAACTAATCTTTAAAATTAATTTTTTTTTTATAATAAATTATAAACTAATTTTGGCTTATAATTATAGAAATTTGAATTTCAAATTTAAAATTCAAACCTGTTAAATAAATTTACAAAACCTGTGTATGATTAATGAAAACTAGGAAGATACTGGTTTTTGCTAGATGTTTTATTGTACATAAATCCGTGCTATTGTTATAAACTTCCTTTAAAAGAAGTTGAGTTGCAGGTGATATAACTTTTTCTGCTAATAACTGTAAAACATTTATAAAGCATTATGGAATAAATAATTTAAAATGTAAAAAATTAATTTAAAAAATTTCAAAAGTAATTGAAAACTAAAAATTTAATTTTAAATATCGAATCGAAACAATTATTTGTCATCATATATTTTAGGAAAAATGATTGTAAAAACATTTTAATAATTCTTTCAAAATAATGAAATTTTTAATTACTTAATAAAAATTTTAACAAATAAATAATGAAAAAAAAATTTAATTACTTAATAAAAAATTAATAATCAAATAATAAAATTTTCGTATCTCAAGAAAACTATAATTTCTTGGATATATTATTATCTAACCACATGAAATATTTTTGCTAAACTTCTTGCATTACCAAATCCATGATATAATAAATGATAAAAATCTGGATTGTTAATTTGTAGTGGTACAGCAGGATTTAACCATTTTAAATTATACATCACTTTATACATTATCGAATCCTGTAATTATCAGAAATGTTAATTAAATTAAAATTGAAAAAATCGATAATTGTATCCAGCGTGACACCAAACTCAGGTATAATGTTAAATTTAATTTACTTAGGAAGCAATTTTGTTATATAATATTAAATAGTCGTTTCAAAAAATTCAAGTTTGAAATTTTATGCTATATTTGCATAAAATTAAATTTTAATAGAATAAATGTACTTTAAGTGGAGAAAATTGAAATAATAAAGTTCGTATCAAATGTGGTGTATGATAAATTTCACTGATAATATCAAGCCAAGAAGGCATTATCATTCTGGTAACTCGATATTCCTCCGCCAAAGGTAAACCAATCGAATAATCAATTTCTAAAATTCGGGAACGATTTTTTTTTTCTTGCTGAATATTTGAAATTAATATTCGAAATAAATTAAGTTTGTTTAATTACCAAATTTAGATGCTATTTCATCGTGAAAAAATTGTTGAACGCCTCGTTTTCGCTTATCAATATGCCGTATTAACTGATCAATAAGCCAGTAGTAGGGAGATCCATAACATCCGGATTGTTGGACAGATGACCATTCCGGTTTTTCATTCTCGAAAATTTTTCTAATTAAAACGATCAATAATTCGTTTTAAAATAATCCTTCTTCTTCCTTTACTCGTTAGTATTAAAATGAAAAGTAAACAAATGTTTCAATTTTATTTTGCATTATTGATTGATTTTTTTTTCTTTGATTTTTGAACATTTCAAATTGATTTATTTAATTCTTAATTCTGATAGAAATATTTTCACGAACAATTACCTCATTGCTTGATGATTGATTGCAGTTTCCAAATTGAGCGACTTGTTTAAATAAGTCAAACCGGCCTAAAGCAAAATTCTTTATCAATAATAATTTTCATCTTCAATAATTGATAAAATAAAAGAGTTCAGTTTCAAATTTTCGAAATTATACATTGAAATTAAATTTAATTTGAAATGATAATATTATACCGTATATGATAATAACATTTGTATGGTAATATTATTTTTGCCATTTTTACCAAAATTAGGCCAATATTTGATAACCAAATCATTATAATTTGCTAATTTTTGTTCAACAAGCAATGCGACACATAATGTCATCACACCTTTCAAACATGAAAATGTTGAAGTAATCGTGTTCTAAAATTACTAATTAAGTTGACAAGTTGGGAGACAACTAATTAAGTTGATAAGTTGTCCTGATTACAATTCATGCAAAGAAGACAATTTAAATCTATAAAATGCTCGAATTTCTATCTGATTACACAATACATTAAAATTCCATGTTCATTGATTGTTTTTATCTTATTAACAAATACTTTGATTATTACGGTAAAATTTAGATGAAAATTTAAAATTTTTTAATAAAATTTTTTTTAATAAAAATTATTTCTTACTAATTGCCATTTTCTTGCTGCTTGTACATCGGCATATCCACCCCAAATATCGACAACTTTTTGATCTTTAAAATAAACAGTTAATGCCGCACCTCCACGTTCCCAACCATCCACAAAATTTTTCCTACAATTTTCAGTAATTCGAGTTTTTTAAAAAAATTATTTCTTGAATAATCAAAGTTTCATTATGTTTTTCTATTATAATTTTACTAAAACAATCAAATTTCATTTTAATTAATTATTGACCGGAATTTTTATGGTAAAATTACAGTAAAAACTTTAGAAATTCAAATTTTTTAAAATTTATTTTATTATCAAAGTTGAAAATATGCTGTGAAAAAAAAAAAAAAAATCAATAACCTGAAAATTTCTGAAACCAACTGAAATCGACTATCAATCGTAGTGGAATCAAAATGTAACGGTAAATTAGTGTAGAAATTTTCTTTAATATCAAAATAAATAACATAAATGACGAGAGCAATAGTAATAATATGAAATTTCATTGGAACAATCATACCAAATGGTAGGTTTGATTTGAAAAAGTAAAAAATGAAATGATAGAAAGCAATGTTATCAAAAAGAAATGTTATCATTTAATTTGTTGAAATATTGTTGTCTTTTTGTTGATAACAAATTGCTTTGTCGTTCTTTTGGCATTTTTGATTTGTAATTTCTTGTTGGGAAATATCGGGACAAAAAATAGTAGTAATGGAATAGATGAATGATGAAAAGTGACGAATCGATTAAAGTAGAATGCTCATTCTCAGTGATAAAAGGTTGATATTTTATCACTGAGAATGAATGATTGAAGCAAAGAATTTATGAAAGATAACATTGTGATAAAGGTAAGGTTTTTGCTAATAAACATACATGAATGAATTTATCAATGAAATGAGTGAATAATTTCAGTGATAAGAAGGCATATGAGTTAAGGATTGTAAATTAAGCCATAAAAATTGCATATCATAATTAATACATATGATTATTGTTTATTTCGATAGCAATTTGAAAGAGAAACTTAAAATCCATTCAAAATTAATGAATTTATTTATTTATTTACTTTTTTAAATTGATTAATTAATTAATTAATTAATCATTTATTTATTTATTTATTTATTCATTTATTTTTTTTGAAAATATCCTTTGATATTTCCGACACATCAAAAATGATATCAAAAAGATATTTCAAATTTAAACTTGAATTATGATTTGAATATTTTATATTTATGTCCAAATATATTCTTTTTCAAACTTACATATGGTAAGAACCAAGAAATTTTGCATTTCAATATCTATCAGAATGTTATTGTTGATATAATTCTTCCAATTTATCATTTTTTTTTTTTAAATAAATTATTATGTTTAAGTGAAATTCATTTTCGAAACTTTTCATTTAATGGATGGAAAATGGTATGATATAATATCTAATAAAAGTTGAATTATCGGCAAATTACTCGCTACGGTAAATCGAAAGATACTTGTAGTTTTTTTTCATCAAATAGAATTGCTCTGATTAAATATCAATTTTGAAATCAATAAAAAAAAACTATTTTCTCTTAGCATTTCTGTTTTTCAAAATTTCGATAGATCCAATGATCTTTTAGAAAATTTTGTTTCGATTTGAATGTATTTGAAAAGACATTATAAATACATGACTTTTCGGAATCATTTTTGAGGCCTCCTCTTTTCTTAAGTATTCATTTCTATCCTGTTTACTGCTATTAGATTCGTTTTAAATAGTTTTTATTTATCTTATTGCTCTGATCAATTTTTGAAATTAAAAAAATTGGAAGTGTAGAATTTATTGTGAGTATTTCGCGGAAATGTTTGAATTTTTTCCCGATTTCATGCATATAGATATACATCATTTTCTACATGCTAGCTAAATGTAAGACATTGTTTTGTAGATGAGTTGAATTTTTTGTTAATAAACAAGTTGGATTTTTTTTTTTTTTTTGAGTAAAATATAATTTGACTCTAATGTTTAAAATGATAATTGATTCATTATAACTTATTTAGCACGAAAAGCCTTCTCTTTTGTTTAGTATTCATTTCCATCCTGACTATTGTCACAAATTATCTCTTCCAGACTCGTTTTTAATGATTGGTCTTTCAGGTCAAAAAGAGCGGAGTTGTAGAATTTTTTGCGCATTTCGTTGAAATAGATGAAATCCTCACCGATTTCCATATGTACAAAGATCGAATTACCTTCCATATATATATCAGCTAAAAGAGTACTGTACCAAAGACTGAATAAGAATGTTGTTGAAGGAATCATTACTAGAAGGTTGATCAATTTTTACGCCAGTTTATCTGCTCACTAAATTCACAACAATGTTGCTATTTGTTGAAATTTCATAGAAAAAAACTCTGTTTTTAAGCAGCTTAATAATCGGATTTTTTTGCTTCCAACAGTTAGTAATCGCATGCTTGAAATGGCTAAGTAGTTTGTATTTTTCCGAATCAACTAAAAATTGTCGTCTATTTAATGTGATCAATTCAGCAATATTTATTCAAGAAAGAATAAATAAATATTTATTTAAGAAACAGTAAAGAATAAAATAATATCGAAATTATAATACAAAAAAAAAAAAAAAATTTTCAAGCTATTGGACATGAATCATCGATTTTGAAACTTGTTTGGAAGTTAATATCACTAAAATTCTGTTTCTATTTCCCTTTTTCTGAAGCAATAAACATTCTCAAGTATGATAACTGCAATGAACGTTCCAAATCTGCAAGTTGTGCAACTGCTCCGGACAATTGTACTGCGTGTCCCTCGTAAAGAGAGCCTGGAAACAATGAATTTTTTTGCGGAATAATAATCATTCGAAAATTGTCTTAAAAATTTATGAAAACTTATGCAGTTAACGAAAATTACAAATCCATAAATGAATAAGATTAGCTAAAAGTCGAAGTATTGGAAAGTGAAAGAGATGAATAAAAATTATCACACCCGTATTGGTTCGCTTTGCCCCGTAAACAACTTTACCATCGAATTCATCGACTGGCACAATAAAATCGGTATCGATTTGTGGAATGGTCACACCTAAGTGCTCTTCAATATCTTCCAAAAGCTGAAACTCACAGATGTAAAAAATGGAAATCAGTTTTGCAAATAGTAATTATGAGAAACGACTAGGGGAACCAAAAAAACAACAAATTGTACAGAAACAGAGAAAAATTTTAACTGACACTGTTCGCTATATCAGATATAACGATGAAAACATCCAATGTTAATTGGTTTTTAGTTTTCCAAACAAAAATGAATTCAAGTAAATTGGAAAACGAACTTTTGGCTCATCATACCAAATTGCACAGCCACGTTGTGTTACCAAAGCCGTATTGAAACAATTAACACCACGTGAAGGACATTTATGGTACCATACTTTTTCAGGATGTGCTGAAACCAGGGAGATTGCCAAACCCATTCTAAAATATCGATGAATTTGGGGATTAAAAAAGAAATTAGTCGATTTTCAAAAAGTAAAAAGTGTAAAAAGACATCAAGAATGGTTTGGTAAATATGAACCAAGATGAATAAATTCGAGTTATTTGAACTTGAAAGTAACATTTCAATTTTCAAACAGTAAAAAATGCGGAAAAATATCAAGGATGGTTGGTACTTTCAAGGTTTGGTACTTTTCAAGATGGATAAATTCGAGTTATTAAACTCGACAGTAACATTTCGTGAGAAATTGTTTTCAATTTTTAAGACCTAGAAGAGGGAGCAAATTTCGAAGAGAGTTAATCCTTACTTTTTTATTGGTCTTTTTTTTTCTAGATTTCACTTATATAAATTCCACAGCATAATATTTTCCTAATTTATTTCAACTCATCTGACAACAATCAAGCCGTCCGTTTCAAATGCAATTATTAAAAAATTAAAAATATTAACTTAATAAATAAAAAGCATTCGAGAAAATAAAAATAAAAAAAACAGACCTTTCTGCACGGCCTACACGACCAATTCGATGAAGATAGTTTGTTTTTTCATCCGGTAATGTTACATTAATCACTACAAAATAATCAATACAATATGAAACGTAAGAACATTGCATGAAAATTTTTATCAATCGTTTCTACAATTCCTCGTAAAAGTGAAAATAGCGAGAAAAAAAATTAGTTCATTTAATAACTTTGATTTAATGATTGTGTTTGCATCTAGCCATAATCTAAAAAATTACACTGAATATTTCTCAAACTAATTTTCTCTGGTATGATCAATCATCACTCATGTACAAAAAGCAAGAAATAGTAAAATTAGAAGGAACAGGAAACAAACCGAATGGAATGCCTTTCACATCGATACCACGTGCAGCGACATCAGTGCAAATGAGGAATTTCGCCTTCCCTTTCTACAACTAATTCCATTTTATTAAGGAAACGAAAAAAAGAAACCTTGAGAAATCCATTTTCTTCCAGGAGCTTTCTTTTGCAAAAATTTTAACGAATTATATATGTTTAAATCAATAATCAACCTTAAAGGCATCCAAATTTCTGGTTCTTTCATCTGGTCGACGATCACCGTGCAGACAAACACATGTGAGATCTGAATAAATGAAATAATATCATTACAGAAACAATTAAATTCGAAACCGATTAAATACAGACATATCACAACAAAATCCAGTCCTAAAATCCATTTAGTAATTGCAAAACGTTCCTAAAACTTAAATTCCTATAATATTTCATAATTATTAACGCGACCTTGTGCTTTATATTTCAGGTATCTCTCCAGATTATCGCAATCAAGTTTTGTGCGGCAAAAAATGATACCCTGATCCATATTACATTGGCGAATGGCCTGCAAAAAGACAGTACAAAAGTTAAAGAGACTGAACGGACAATTTAAAAGTCTGAAATTGTATGAAATGCAATTAGAAGATAAAATAAAATTAAATGAAAACACACCTTCAAGACATATTCACCCTTTAAAATTTTCGTGCCTTCTGAGAGAGTTTCTGGGTAATCACTTCCTGGACGAATTTCATCATTTGCATGGATGCCATCAGTCTGAAAAGTAAAGTAGATGAAAATAAGATGAAGCATAGAATAACATAAATCTGTCCATACAAAATATCATAACATACCTGCACTCTGTCTTGTGATTTCAAACGTATCCACATACGATCTGTTTTGGCATCAATTTTGCAGACAACATGATGAACAGTATCTGGTACAGAATCCTGTCCTTTGAGATCCACCCACTGTGGGAAATGCATCATGCGATCCTGGAAAGTTCCTTCATTTTATGCTAAGATCATAGAACATTGATGTTAAGCCACTACTATACTTTATGACCTTTTCTTTGGTTCGTGGTGATTTTGCATAACTATTTAAGTGTCAACATCAGTTTTTAAGATTGATAAAGTCCATTCATAATTTATCCATTAATACATAATAACTTCTCAGCTCAATTAAGCTTAGAAAATTATGTTCCTATGTGCTTCCTATTTTCTGATACACTGTTATTTTTTGAAAAACTGAACATGAATTTTCAAATTCAAGCATATAACAATGGCTCATTCGTTAATTTGAGTATATATCACATTCTTAAAACCATTTTCCACTGAATGTGAAGAAATAATTTTCATAGCAAAGTCGTTAATATTTTCCTAAAAGATAGATATTCATTACGAAAAATAGAAAAAATCAATAGAATCAAAAAGAAATACTTACAGCAAGTTTTTTAACATCAAAATTATGTAGTGTCGCGGAGCAAACAATCATTTGTAAACGTTCTCCTAAAGCCGTTATTTTTGGTAACGCTGCATGGATACGCTCGATGGTAGGCAAATGATTTTTCGCCGATATTAATGAATCCTGCAATTTCGTTCGCTTCATTCACACTTTTATCAGTAAACAACAACTCAACGTTGAAAATAACTTACATATTTTAAATTTTGAAAAATTTTTATAGTTGAAATTTAAAATACATTTTTCTGATATGCTGAGTGGGATTTTGATAAAATCATACCCAATGGAAAAAAAAAAAACTCGTACCTAACAGAAAGTAGCCTGGATAAAATGCTAAAGTTTATTTGACTTTTATAAATATAGTGCACATTTCAAAACATTAGGAGATTCCTTGATGCATACATAGAAATGAAAGACAAAGGACAATTATTTAAGCTTACGGCTTCGTCAAGAATGAAGAATCGAACATTGGATAACAAAATTTTGCCACTTTGGATGAAATCTTCCAATCTTCCCGGTGTACATGTAATTATATCTACACCTGACATGATAATTCTTAACTGCTCATTCACTGGAATACTGCCTATGACAAGCCCATTCCTAAAAATCACAACGCTTACTCCTGATGGATGATAAAATTACAAAGCAAGAATAATCGAAATTACTAGTTATTCAAATTTCACTACACCTATTTGATATTTTCAAAATGAAGCATGATGCTGAACATATCTGCTGTAAATCAATCTAGTTGAATGACTATATTAAAGTTATCATCTGTACTGAAGTTAGTAACTCCATGCATCAATATGGACTTCAACATAGTTCCAATATGACAAAATTTCTTTACTAGCTTACATAAATATTCTACTGTGATCGGTACTACAAAATTACCACTATTTCGAAATGAGATTAAAGATATGAATCCGTAATTCATTAAGACAATATATAAAAGAAAAAAAAAACCTTTTATTAAAATCCTCACCTGATAATTGGCTCCTTAAAATATTTTTTGAATGTTTTCAATTGACCATCAGTTTGTTCTGCTAATTCCTTGGTAGGTTCAATTATAATACAAGCTGGTGCATTTGGTTCCACTGTTTTTTTCGATTCGTTAGCTCCTGAACCATTGGGTGAAATGACAGTATTTTCTGGTTGTGCTTTGCAGACCGCTACATAGCCCTGAATTAAATAAAGCAATAGAGAATTAGCTTAGCTTTGGGATGCTTCTTAAATTTTCTAGAAATCTCAGTGTTGTTAAAAACAGTATTAATAAGTAACAAAGATAATCGAATTTGTTTGTTTCAGTAATACCTAATTTTTAAAAATTCTTTTTGGAAATTTGTAACATTGTCACAAACCTCCAAAGGATGTTTGAATTCTGTTTCACCAAAATTAAATCGAATTTCGGCATTCTAAAATAAAAAAAAAAAAACATAATTTAAATTGCAACTATTATAAAATTTTTAATAATTTCAAAATTTATAGAATTACTACCAATCATTCCATGACACATGGATGGCACCCCGAAACATCAGTAGATTAATGTAGCGCAGTTTTAAATGATATTTTGGAACATATGACTAAGATAATTCTTGAAATTTTGGAAATTTAATGAATAAATTTAAAATAAGGTCTGTATGTTCAAAAATATGCCATAGTAAAATATACTGCCTTTCAGAAAATATCCTGAATGTTAGTTAAATATGTCATGAAAACGAATTATAGAGTCTACGATCCTGAATTTAGAAAACCGTAATTTTACTTTCAAAACAACAGCGGGATATAGTGCTGTATTCCGTAATGTTTGTGGAATGTCAAAAGCTTTTCCTAAATGTTGGCCATTTTTTGAAAAAGCAATTGTTGCATTATCCAAATCCAACATGCAACCAATAGTATCACCCAGTGTGAATGAAGTACCATAATTCTCAAACTGTTTGTTGTAACTCTTTTTTCCTGTACCACCATAACCAAAACCATTTTTATCAGTACCTTAAAAAGTCCATAAAAACTAAAAATCACATTTCGATAAAAACTATACGATTTACAATCAATTCTGCAAGACAATTTTCAGCAATCAAGAAAGGAAACAAGGCGTTGCTTAGATAGATCCTCAACTTAAAAATGATGAACTCATTCGATTTTATTTTCGTTCATTTTGTTGATTTCAAAGCTTATTCCATTAATGATTATCAGCAGAAAGAAACTACAAAGTATGAGGCGCCAAAACTGAACTAACTTAGAATTAGTTTATGTAGTCCAGAGAAAAATCGGTAGTATAACCACTGGAACCTCTATGCACCGGATAAATTCAGCATTTAGGCAAGTAAGCAATTAATAATGGAAAAACTCATACGAACTGAAAACGAATACCTAAGTCGAGAACAGCATTAGCAGTTGACCACCCCAGACGACATAACCCGTCATCAGTAACGGTTCCTTCATAGTAGAATTTCCCTAAAAACTTAAAATCATTTTAAAGTTTTCAATTCCCAATACATTTATTAAATTTTGTCCACATACATTGGCGCTTTAGCATTATAACGCATAAAATCATGCAAATGAACTTGAATATGCTAAAAATCGTGTTATATAAAAGATAAAAACAAAGAATGATATAAGCGGAACCTTTGCCAACAATACCACGAGTACAACGTGCTCCATTCCACGCCTTTGGATCACGACTTTGACAAAGTAACCCATCCGGGTCAATAGCAAGATTGTTATCTCGATCATGCACATTCAAGCACCACCTTTCATCTGCAACATTTATGAACAAATTTGATTTCAATCACTTAAGATCAACTGAAAAAGATCCGAAAACTTCGCAGTATATAAGATTTTGTTTTTCAATAACTTCTATTTTAATTACTTCAAATCTAAGGAGTAATCATGAGATACATGATCGTGCACATTCTATTGTACATCCAATTCTCGTCTATGAGGAACAGTATGACTCGAGATGCTATATAAGTCTTAGTGCATATTTTAAAAGGCTGTGATTAAGTATTTTAAATCCTACGATATTCTAACAGATGCGGATTAAAAAAGTGTTCACAGAATTTTTTTTTAAGATGTCCATAGAATAGTCGTGAACGATTTCAGTAGGTAATTAAATGAAATTTTTTTTTTTAATATCTACTGCAAATGGCCTAGCAGAAGAACCAAAACTTCAGATTTAATGGCCAATGAATCACAAAGCAAGTAATTCTTTAATGTTTCCTAGCAAACATTAATTTTAATAGATTTATTTCTGCGCAAAAAATTAATACAAAAGTAAAGCTACCAATGTAACTAGTCGATTTATGCGTTTTACCCAACATCGAATCACGTAGTGATTCCCAAACGATTTGCAGTACGGGAAGACAAAATGCGCCCGTTTTGCCACTTCCTGTTTCTGCTGCCTGAATTATCACTATTACTTAACCTTTATTGTCGGCAGTTATTTGATTCTTCAATTAGAAAATTTGTAAAATGCAAAGATAAAGTCGGCTTAAATAAATGAAATAAATAAACAAAAAAGTATACCATAAGTACATCACCGCCACCAAGAATTGCAGGAATTGCTTCGGCCTGAATATCTGTAGGCAATCTGAAATGTCAATAAACCTAAGCTGTAGATAGCAATAAGATTTATTCATTAATTAAATATTTACATTTGACTGGAATGAAATTTAATGCAAGCTATGGATAATATTGTACTGTCCCGCAATTAACATCCACGAATTCATGAATAGCAATTAACGTCAACTAATGCATGTTGAACATAATATTATATAATATATCATTATGTATTTCATCCACAAATTGCAAATCTTTTTTCCAGTTTTATTGCTTAACTTCTAAATTTATTTTATGTGCAAATAGATGCTAAATTTTTGTCCAGAATTTTCAATTAGAAGATTTCATCATAAGTGAATTCGAAAAAATTCTCTTTTCAACATGAGGATTTCCAATTTTCTTTGCAAGTAAACAAATGTTTTTTTTTCCTGTTCAATCATTTAAGCTTTGGAAAATTATTCCAATAGAAATTCAAAGATAATTGATGAATGTAACTCGGAAAAACTGAAATAAAATTTAAAAAACTAACGTCCATTCCATTTCGTCCACTGCTCTGCCCAATTCCGGTAACATACCCAATTCTTCGAAGGCTGTCATCCTTGCTAATTAAATAATTGTTAATTAAATATTCTACTCGTCCAGAAGAATCATTAACCGTACGCCATCTAATCAAAAAAATGAGACACAACCATAAATCATCCACTGAAAACTCGTTGGTTGCAACTCACAACCAATACATATATTCTATGAAAATTATAATCCCATCCGTTAAATGATAATTTCCGGAACGGATCCGGTTCTTGTAGGGTGACAGGATTTCTGGTCATCATGGGCACCTTTCCGGGATGAAAATGGAGATCCTGTTGAATTGACAAGCTGCTTACCGGTACTTGTGATCATCTGTCATGGGCTTTTCCGGAATGGATATGGATCCTTTTCAGATGTGCAATACACGTGATCTTTATCCTAATTATCTTAAGAGATTTCAATTACTGAATCATCATTGATTGATTTTAATGGAAAAAAGAATTTGATAATTCATTTACAGGCATTTATTTGATATTCTATTCACATTTTGGTAAATAATAGCAAAATAAAATGAAGTTTTAGGCAAATAATAGTAAGGTGAAATATCATGATGTTAATTTAAGAATTGCAACTTCACTTTTCAATGCTTTTGTTTAAAAAACATAAAATTTTGACGCAATGACAAATTCGTTCCTATCTCTATTTAATCATATTGTTTATTGGAAATAAGCAAAAATTTAAATATAATATAATTAGAGAAACGAATAACTTCCATCCGTTATTTATGTTTTTCTTACTACATAGGGCAAATTTCTTCTTCCTAATTACCGTTCAAAAATTACTTTAAAATAAACAAACGATCATTATTCTTATTATCGATTTCCAATTTTCTAATCATTGTCAGATAATTTGCTATGATAAAATACTAAATATATTAGTGAAAAACTTTTGAATATATCACATTGAATGTTTTAGTAATGCAAACAAATTGTTTAAAATTTAATTGATTTTGTCACATTTTAAGCGATTTTAAAGTTCTTTTTTATTACTCAGAAAATGACATATTTATTCACGTGGTTTAGATGATGTTTACGCTCGATAGAAAATTTATCAGATTCACGTATCACGTGAGGCAAATTATTTATATTGAATTTTCTCGCCAGAGGCTAGAATTTTAACAATCTTATTTTTCAGGTATATAATATGATATTTTGGCAAGTGATATCATATCGATAAACGAAGAAAAGAAATATTCATAGTGAAATTCAAATTTTATCTGATAACAGGATATAAGTGACAAATTTCAGTGTATTCAAAATAATAATAAGGTAAGGAGTAATTGTAGCAAAAAACATGTATAACTTTTTTTTACGTGCATAATTTCGAATTTATTTTATAAATTTGAAGAAATAATAATGCAAATGTTAAAATTAAATTTTTATTTTAATCGTAGTGTTAAGTGAAAGTAATTTTCATCGCGATCATATGGAATTTTAGGATGAATTTTAGGACATTATGATATTAAGGATATTGATGATCCATTGATTTGAAAATTCTAGAAGCTAGCAAAATTCTCAGTTATATGACATCAGCAACAAAATAGCATTCATTTTCAGATAAAGTTTTAAAATGAGAACAGAAAAATGCAGATCAAAATTTCCAATATATCTCATAAATCAGTAATCGGTTTTGAATCGCCACCGGTTCGTACCCAATGTATATGACAATTTTTACACAGCAATTGATCATTTAACGGATAGCAACGTTTTTCCGATTCATCTGTTAGCTGCATACCACAACCCTGAAATGAAGTAAGAATTAAATAGGAATCAAAATAAAAATGAAACTATTTTTTTTTTTTAGGGTTACTTCCGGATTAGATGAATACATATTTCCATTTTGGATCATATGTGATTAGAAAAAAAGTGATATAATATTAGTAATAGTCGCAAGTTCTTGAAGGAAAGGATGCTTTCCGAAAATCAATAAAAACCTGAAATGGAAATCTAGGAAATCTGGTATAGATAGCAATTACATAATTTATATAATTTTAGAATTCTCACCTTACAAACATAGCATTCGATATGATAATCTCGGTTGATTGCAACAACATGAACTGTTTCTCCGGTTTCCTGAAAATAAAAGGAAAGTTTTTATCATGAATCTCAATGAATAAAAATGCAAATGTTCGTTGTTATTCCCAACATAATTTTGTAAATTTTTCACCGATTGCCTTGAAAATTTCAAAACAACGTTGCATTCGAATAGATATATGTTTAAAAATTTTCAGACTAGTTGAAGTTAACCACGGGTCTAGCTAATTCAAAATAAATCAAAACGAGATAAAAATATAGATTAACAATTTCATATTTTCCCATTCCAGAAGTTTTAATTTTGATTGCTGCTCCTGTTTATGGCATCAAATTGATTTCATAAATATTTTACCTAAAAAATATTTTACAACTTACCTTATTAGGCATAATTGCTTTTAAACATGCGGCACATTTTGGTGCAAAAAGTCTATGGTAATCTTCAGTACAGTATACACGACCTTGCGGATCCAACGCAAAGGGTACACCGTCCAAACAAGTTTTGCATTTTTCGCAACGGAAACATCGTGGATGATAAGATTTCCCAACGGCATGCAGAACCTATAAAATTTTTTTTTTTTAAAGAGATTCAAACAGTAGCAAAAGTCTTCTTCAAATTTTTTATTCAAGTTGGAACAAGTTATTTATTTGACCTTTCACATGCTAGCTTTTGTTGTCTTTAAAATTTTCGTCTTTTTTGTTGAAAAAATTTAATTCAAACAACTTTCACATCTAAAAAACAATTTTTTAGAAATTAGTTACTCTTTCTAAGTATTTCTAATTATCATTATAAATTATGCATACCATATCCATAATAAAATGTGAGCATGCAGCGCATCGTTCTGCAGTTTCATGCATTCCACTATACAGGTAATCTTCTTCACAGTACTTTTTCCCTCGAGTCTAAAAAAAACCCATCAACTCTTATTAATTTGTTGATTAAGTAATTTAAAGTATATCGCATTTTATTTTATCCATTAGGAAAAATTAAGATATGGGTAGAAATGACTTTTATATGAGAACTTTTATTGCAATAGAATAAAGTCTAATATATTTATTGCTGTGAATTTCAGAGTTTTTTCAAATTTAAGTTTTCAAAATTTCCAAAAACCTCCATTTTCTATATCAAAAGAAATTATGAAAAATTCTTATTACTAAATAATAACCAACTTTATAGAACTTTTTTCCTCGTAAAGTTCGTCCGCACATGTCACAAGTAAAGCAATTCTGATGATACAATTGGCCAAGTGCGCAAGTGACATCTGCTTCTTCCAGTATGGCTTTTCCGCATAATTCACACATACCGATCGGTTTTCGATTTAAATTTAACTGCTTTTCCAAATTATTCGTTATTTCATCATATTTTTTACGTTGCAACGATACGCCAGAATCCGTAGATGTTACCGAATCCATACTTTTTTTCCTCCAAGGTGGTATTACGGTGGTGGCATTGCTTTTTAGCTTTTTGTCGTCATATTTATTGGAAATATTTGTTGGCGGAGGTTGTTGATTTACTGAAAAATTTTTTTTTTCTTTTCATAAAGAGAAAAATTTGCATAATAAAGGGTTATCTTCTGTTTAAATCATTTTCCTTTAAATGCTTTCGCAACTTCTAACTTAATTCTATTAATGAAGCATAAAAATTCGCCAAAATAACTGCTAAAATTCCGCAAAATTTTTAAAAATACCATTTAAATGCCTGTCATTTATATTTTTCTTTGCAGTATTTCCATTTACCAATAAGCTTTCATTTCGATCATTACTTGATTCATTAATCAAATTCTGAAATTTGATTTTTTTTTTTTTGAATTTATTTTCCAAAATTATATCAAACATAAATATTATTATACTAGATATCATATAATGTAAAATGAATTTCAGAAAAAAAAACTTATCGTTTGTAGCGAAAGTCTAGTCTATAAATTCGTAACTAATGATACTTGCAATGATACGTATTTTTTCTTTTTTCAAACTCTTCTAGTAATATTTCAATTCAGGATTTGGGAAGTATTCTTAAAAAGTCATTTAAGGAGAAACCCGAGATCGTCGCCGAATTGGTAATCCACTATGGTAGTATGTTTTGGCCGGTGAAATCAGGCCACGAAAAGCACTACTTGCAGCACATGGTGTTGCCCGATAGGTATCTTCATTTGGATCAATCGAATTACTCTTGAAAAACAGCAATTTTATCATTGGAACTAGGCTCAAGTAATAGGCTTATTTACAGGATGAAATATTTCTATACGAGCGGAAGAATATATTTATGGACAATTAATTGGAGTTAGATGTTGAATATATTTTTAAATTACCATATTCCAAAATTCAAATTACCGTATTTCAAAACCTCTAATGAATCTTGTGCTGATTCGAAAAAATTCAAATACCGTGCTAGATCCACTCATCGAAATTGATGAATGTGAAGTTTCCGTATTACTCGATGCACTTGCTGGACTTATAGAAGCTGCATTCTGAGCACAATTCGATTTTTTCGCATTTAATACACCGGGTACGGTATTTTCGCCGGATACAGTAGCCACATCAATATGATTATACCGTATGGGGGTCTTTGTAGCGATTGGTGATAAATGTTTTTCCTCCTCATTCAAGCCTTTCCGGACAACACTTCGGACAAAATTTGTGGATAAAATTGGCGATTGATGTTGGTGTTCATACCATGGATTTAGTGGACGACTAGCTGATACCACCTGAAATTCGAATTTAAATTTTACGAAACAAAATTTGTATCTTCCTAGAAAACTATTTAATTTTATTTGATATACGCAGAAATTAATTAATTAACTCAAAATAATTACCTGTTCTTTAAGTTTGCTAATTTCTTCCTTACTCATTTCATTTTTTTTACTATTTTCAGCAGGATTGCCGTTACCGTTCTTGTTAACAGAACTTTTATTATTGGAAGATGTTCCCGGTTTCGGACTCCATGTACTACTTCGTACATGCTAAAAATATGAGAACAATTATATTAATTGAAAAAATTCAACTATGAAGTTAAAATCGCCAGTTGTAACTTAAAAAAAAAAAAAAGTTAAACCCAACTTTATCTTTTATGAATAACATAGAAATACTAATCCAAAAAAATCTTCAAAAATTTTGACTCCAAAGAATTGTTTCCTTTTCGAAAAATGTTCATCACTTATATTTTAAAATTCTTTCAAGACTAAGTTTTAAAAAGAAATTTTTGCTTTGAAAAATTGTGAATAAAAAGTTTTCATTCGTTTTTCTTTCGATTTTTTCTTTTTTTTTTTTTTTTTTCTTTTTTTGGAAAATGAATTTAAAAGAAAAAAGTACAGTAGCACACCTTTTGTTTCTCTAAATTAATATGATGCAATTTTAATTCGAATTCTTTGCTCATCGTTCTATTATCAGCATCACTGATAAGACGTTGTGGTGGTGGTGGCTGTCCGAATGTATCAAGTTCACGTAAAAAATTACGTGTTTCTAATTCCACATCCGTCATTTCGAATTTTGTAGAATTGAAAAATCTGAAATTGCAATTTCATTTGTGATAAAAAACGAATATACTTTAAAATGAATTTCATACACAAATTATAATGAAGCATAAAGACGACGTCTTTGGAAAAAAAAAAAAAAAACAAAAAAAACAAAAAAAAAACAATCCCAGTAAATTCAAGAAAATCAGAATTCGAGAAAGAGGTAAATTCTAAATAAGCACGCCTAATTTTCAGATAACTATTTCTGGATTATCATTTCAAAATTCATAAATTCTTTACATGCTTAAGAATTCAATACACGAGAAATTTTAGATCTCATTTGTAAATTGGCGGGCTTTGATGACACAATTAGATTTTTCTGTTTTTTCACGATTAAATTCTTTAAAAACAATCAAACTTTGTCTCTAAAATTCCTAACGTATTAACGAAATGCTATCAACACAAAATTGATGGTATCAGCGGAACGATAATAAAAAGAAAAGAATGGCAAATGAACTTTCTGAAGGTCAATTCAATAAAGAAAATAAATCTGAAATATTAGTTAATTATTATTTCCAATTTATGAATAAATTGAAAAGAAATTATCAAATTGAAAATGGAATATTTAGCATTAAAAATAGAACATTGTTATCATATAGAATGTAGGAAAGATAATGAAATAAGAAGGAAATATGTGAAATTCCAATGAATGAGTAAAAAATGGATGAATAGAACGATAAGAAATGAGATTATTAAAATTATTTTTTTTCAAAATACATGAAAATAATAAAAAATTGATGCATAATTTAGTCCAAATTTCAAATTTAAATGTCAATTTCAATTCTTAAATTTGTCGAAAAAAAGAAATAAATAAACAATTCTCAGTTATATTACTGTATTATTTATTACTGTATTGTATATTACTGTATTATTTATTACAAAAATTAGTAGTTTACGGTAATTACTGATAAAATAAATTTATCATTTTCCAAATGATTTATCATTATCACCCATATCAAAGATTCGTCTTCCTTCGATTCACAATTGACAAAAAAAGTTCAGAAAATACGAAGGACAAAACATATTTGCTGAATCGAATAGATGGCGTATATTTGTAAAATATATCTAAAATTGAATGCTATTGTAAAGAGAGAATTCATTTCGTTTCTTAATCTATTCATTGGTAGAATTAGTTGGAATTATGAGCAATATTAGTTGAAATTTATTCGAAAATGCTTTTAAAATTCTAATTTTATTCATTCAGAAGAAATGGACATTTTTATTTGCTCGATAAATGTATCTAAATTGAATCTAACCTTATGGTACTACACACAATTATTATTTCCGGATAAGTAATAAATAGTAAACAAACATCATTGAAAATGATGGCTCAAAGATTTGTCACATAAATTCATCGTTTTTACAAGCTAAATGATAAAAAAAAAATGTGTGATTATTTGAAATAAAATAAAACATATAAAGAAAATGAAAAGAACAGGTATTTTTAATCGATTTAAAATTGTTAATTTTTTGAGAAAATTTTTTTTTTTTTTGAAATCATCTGGTTGAAAATATATATGTATATTCTTTATTCTTGAAAATCATCATTTCAGGATGAAAGTTAGAAAATTATCAAATTTTTCGGTTTATTTTAAATATTTTTCTAGAAAATAATGTTCTGATAAATAGGAGATTTTTTTTTTTTGAACATTTAAAATAATTTCGGACTTTTATAAGGTTTGTTTGAAGAAAAGTTCGTAATGGATAAGAGAAATCGAGAAGGATGAATTTTTCACGGGAAGAAAAGAGAAAAAAAGGAACAGATGTTTCCAAACTTTTCTTTTTTATGCCAAGTGAAGTGCATAAATTTGTTGAAAAAAAAAAGAAAAAAAAAAAAAAACTTGTTTATCAATATAAATATATGTATTGATAAATGTTATGAAGCAAAATTTGATTAGATGATAGTGTTAAATTCTTGATATTATATGATAATTGTGCTATCAATACTTATATATATATATATTTGAATTTGTTCAAATATTTTTGAAATTAATTTACTCTGAAAAAAAAAAAAGAAAAAAATCTCACTGAATTAATATAACAAAATTAAAGGAAAATAAGGGAAAAATAAATAAAACGAGATAAGAAATTGAAGATATCAAATAGGAAGAGGAAAAACTTGAAATTAATAACTAATTTACATTAATGATAAAATAACTGATGTAAAATTCCCGATATCTCAATTATCTTTTAAACAAAATCGAGATTTTCCATAAGAAGATCATTGCATCAATCAATAATTCAATTATTTTCTTTGATCATTAATAGTTCAACTATTATTTTTTAAGCCGAAATCGAGATTTTCTATAATAAAATCATTACATCAATCAATTATCCAATCATTTTTCATTGATCATCTTTTTGCTTGCCGAAAAAAATGAGTCACAAATAAATAAAACGGAAAAGTTTTTTCATAAAATTCCGAATAGAACTGAAGTTTAAAATCAAGAATCCAAACATTAAATGAAAGCATTTTGAAAAATATTTCACCAAAAAAAAAAAAAAAAAAAAAAAAAAAAAAAAAAAAAAAATAAAAAAAAAAAAAAAAAAAAAGATAAAATAATAAAAAAAAAAGAATTTTAAATCAAAACAAAAATGCACAAAAATTTGTTATAAAAATAATAAAGACATATCAGTAAAATAAAAGATTAAATAGCAAAGTAAACAAGCAGGAATAGTTATACTTTCTTGTTGACATTTAATCTGAAAATTCAAATATTTAACTAGAATGCGGAAGAAATTAGTAATTGAGCAAATAAGTGCTTCTCCATTCGATCTTTGAATTTTGTTGAGAAAATATTTTATCAGTAAATCAGCAAATTATTTTTCCCTTACTGATCACCGATTTCTTAATCGTTGATCAATGAGGGAAAAATAATCAGTGATCATTTATGATCCACATGCCAATTCATTACTTTTTTATTATTGATTTAATTTAAGACTTCATTTCATATTGGCATTCGTTTCACCAATCCTATTTTTGAATTTCCGCTTCTCTATTTCCCTCTTTTCTTAGTTTGATTTTTATTTCATTTTCGTTGAAAAAAAAAAAAAAAATTCAGTTATTTTAAGAAATCGGCTAAAAGATAATAGTAGATGAAATTTAAAAAAAAAAAGAATTTTTTAAAAAAAAAGAAGATTCAAAAATTTTTCAATTTAAAAGGAAGAAAATTAATAAAGAAAAAATGACCAAAAAATTGGGAATTTTGCGATGCAAAATTCATCTTTCAGCGGATTTCATCCGTTGTAGAAAAGATTCTAAAACCAATGTCCGGCATCTCCGTTCTCGATCGGAATTCTAATTGTGACAGATTTGTGAGAATCATAAAGAAGCGAAAATATGAAATGTTTTTTCCGATAATTCTATCACTAATCAGGTATTTCAACAATTCCAGTAAAAAAAATGCATAAAAGTTAAATTCTAATCAATAATCTGTTGAAAATTTCAACGTAAATCATACCACCAACAATTGCTCAAATATTGAAAAATTTCGTAAAAATGAGCTTATATTATCTTTTTCTCTTTTTTTTTTTTTTCCAACTTTCAAAAGCTTATTTGAAAAAGAGCATTTGAAAGATGAATTGAATCTTAAGCAATAAAGTAAACATGAAGTGTTTCCTTGTTTGCCTTGCAAAAAAAAACAAAAAAAAAAAAAACGATGATTGAAACGAATCAAAATTGTCATTCAATCTGATCAGCATAAATGCTCAAAAATTTCAAATATATATATAGGTTTTGTTTGCATTTATTTTTAAATATGTCATTTGCATTTGCTAAACATTTTGTTTCCTTATACAAATAAATAATACCGTAATCTATGATTAGATTGATTTGGATAACAATTTTGATATCTGACATAATATTTGGTAAAATCCATACAATTATTAACCATTAGAATCTTTAATCTAAAGATATATGTCACCAAAAAAAAAATGTATACCGTATATTGCTACAACTAAAAATAACGGTCACTAACTATAAACGGTAACGTTTGTTACTGTAATGTTGATATTACGGTAGCGTTGATATATAATGCTAATATATGCTTATTAGTTATGAGAAGTGAGAAGGATTAATTGAATTTGAAAATTTTGTATAAATAAAAATATTTTTGAAATATTGAAAGAAATAATCGATCGTATTTTTACTTTTAAATACAAGCATTGCATTAATTTGAACGAATAATACACAAATATAATTGCATTTTGCTGGCAAATAATATATATTATTGTTGTTAAAAATTACGGTTACCTTACAGGTAACAATAAAAGTAACTATTTGTCAAGAAGACAATATGAGAATGTAACAAATGCGAATTTGATAATGAAAGAAATTTGGAATCGAAAACAATTACGACATTTTTGGTTAAGAATCGCTAAATTTTCTTTGATTTACGAAATTCTGATGAAACTTTTCGGAAAAATACTTGATCTCATGCACTTAGAATTGCAAAAAAATAATAAATATCATGAAAATTGATGACAGCACTTGGATTGACGACAATCGAATGACGTAACAATACGTATTGCAAAAGAAATATTTATGCGGAAATTTCCCCATGAGTCAAGAAAATTTTGCGATTATAATCACAGCGAAATTATGAGATCAATAGGTAACAAATAGAAAACTCGTTTTATACTTAAAACCGAATTCAAATTTCACACAAAATAAGAAACATCGGAACATTTCCTGCATCTAAAGAAAAACTCTAATTACACCTATAAATTTCATATTACGTTTTAAATTTCACGTTAATTTCACAATACGTTTTAAATTTCACGTTTATTTCACGTTACGTTTTAATTACATTGGAACATATAAAACAGATATAAGTTTTCTGATCTGTACGTAAGAATAAATATCTCAGATATGATAATTTGCAAATTACTGAAAGATGAATTCATTTTGAGTACGATCATTCAAAACTAATCGCCTAAACATATTTCATATCAATGTAACTATTTAAACCTGATATTGAATTACTTAAATATCAGCTTGGATATAAATTACTTCTTACTTAATAATTGGAATTACTGATATTATTAATCATTTAATTTTCCTTTACTTAACTGATGTTGCACAATACACAATAGAGTTTTTATCTCTTTTTCGGATTTCTGAAATTTACATTCTATGATATATCGATAAAAAACTTTCAGATGAGATTCTACGAAGTAATTCGCAAATAACTACGTATCATGAATCTGAATCTGTCAATTTCAAGTGAGATTCTACGAAGTAATTCGCAAACAACTACGTATCATGAATCTGAATCTGATGTTCTGGTGGAAAAAAAAAAGGAGTGAAGATTGGTTGACATCTGTTTCAATCTTTTACATAAATGAAAAATATTTGAAAACAGTTCATATGCGAATAACGGAAAATTAATAATAATTTACGTGCCTCTCTGTGTTATATTACCAGTTTCATCAAATTTAATAATAATACCTATCAATCAATAATTTTGCCTTCAATTATCGTTCCTAAAAAAAAAAGAAAAAAAAAGAAAGGATTTAAAAATTAATTATTTAATGTACTAATTAAATTAATAAACTGATTAATGAAATATATTGATAACAGAAAAGTGTTAATTTGTTTTGTAAATGTTAGTAAAATGCTAGTAAAAATGAAACTTAATTCAATATAATTGATGAAACTTAAATAAAATGAAACTTAATTTAATATAATTGATGAATCATATAAATGCAATTACGGTAAAAGCATTTCATTCACCTGCATGTAAAGTTTTTTAAAAATTAACATTTTTTTGTTATTTAATTCAATAAGATAAAAACCTTTCTTTTTTATTTTCATGATAATAGCCTTTTTTCTGTTCCGGAAAGTATCAAATAATACTCATTAAAAATACTTTTCCACAATTCCGGCAAGGTTTTTTTTTAGTGAAATAGGAACCTATCAATCGATAATGATTTCAATCTCGTCTTAAATGATTAATACTTTTCCGGATTGGAACTAGCAGAATATTCATGACATTGAATTCATGTAGATAAGATTAAAAATACGGAAATTCATCCGTTCCGGAATTCATATCCGTATTTCCGCAATGCTTTCTGAAACATTTCATCGTTTGTTCATTAATAAATCGGTCTATGGTCAATAAAACTTGAAACATATAAGTTCTATCAATGATAAATTTGAATTTTCACCAGAAATTTTGGAAATTTTCAGGCAACAAAATATGCCGAATGCTTTTTGGCTTAATAATCGATTCAAAAAATTGTCCTCATTCGCGCATTTGTCATCAATTCTAAATTCCGAAAAATAAAATCCCACCTCTTTCAAGGTTTAAATTTTTGAAATTTTATGATTAAATGATTGAATTGGAAAAAAAAAAATGAATTTAACGATCAGCAATCTCTCATTTTAAATAATTCTGCATAAATTATACATGCATACTTTTCTTTTTTTCCTTTTACGATATGAAATTTCTCATCAAAAGAAATGGTTATTTTTACAACAAATTAATGATGCCATTTTAAGGAAGCATTTTATTTCCCATAAAATCCCACGCAATTAGTATGGTTAGAAAAATTCGTTTCTAGAGAAAAAAAACTAAAATATAAAATTACAAAAGTGATTTGGATCGAAATTTGAATAGGAAGACTTAAGAAAATAGTAATATCTTTATAAATATGCTGAAAATTGTTAAAAATAAACACTGATAAACTGATAAGCGGAATGATAAAGAAATAAACGACTGAGAAATGCTAAAATACGCAAAAGTTAAGTTGAAATTAAGGCAAAAAAAAAAAGAATGTTTTTTGTCGAATTGAAAGTATCGATCAATATTTATTTTCTTTTAAAATATAAGTTTAAGTTTACAAAACAAAAGTTGAATATAACGATGAAACAGGCGAATAAACAGAGAAATAAATGTTAACATTTTTTCTTTTTTTTTTTTTTTAAAGTGAAGGAATTGAATTGATTGGAAAGACTTTAAAAGGTTATTTGATATGGAAGATGAAATTCTAATAAAACTTTTCAAACTGATTGATTTGAATGATGAATCAGGTGTGTGCTTATTTCAGGATGGCAAATTGCAATGATGAATCAGGTGTGCTTATTTCAGGATGACAAATTATACTGATGAATCAGGTGTACTTATTTCAGGGTGACAAATTATACTGATGAATCAGGTGTGCTTATTTCAGGATGGCAAATTATACTGATGAATCAGGTGTGCTTATTTCAGGATGGCAAATTATATTTCGGAAAAAAATTGGAGAGAAGATCAATTGAATTAATCAATAACTTTTACCGATAATTTAATCAATCATTTCGTGATTTGAAATAGACAATTGAACACATTGAACTATCAAATCATTTTTTTAGGATGTGAATCTTTAGGCATCAATTTTGAATATTCAAATATGAAAAATTATGATATTTTTCTAATAAAAACAAAATTCTAACATTTTATGAAATTTGAAAAAAAAAAGAAAACAATACCAAAAATGATTTAGGCGAAATTGAATTTTAAAATGAAATAGGAAAAAAGTGAAAGGAAACAATGATATTCAAATGATAAAACAAATAGATATCAATCGTAGAAATATATTCGCATAATTGAATATTAGCAAATTAAAAAAATCAATCAATCGATAAAAATCTTGACGAAAATCAAAATATGCAAAAATGGAATATCATCAAAGAGGGAATATGTTATGTTTAGAAGAATAATTATTGAAAAATTTGTTTATGCTTTTCTAGGATAGAAAAAAAGGAAAAATTTTCTGTAACTATTGAAATTTTGAAAATTCTAGTCAAACAATTTTGACATGGATTTGAAACCTAGATGAAATTTTGATAATATTTTAAATGTGATATATATGTATATGTATAAGAATAATACAAAATTTTATAGTTTATATTTTTATTGGAAGAAAAGAACAAACTTTTTATAATTATTAAAAATTTAAAATTATGAAAGCTATATGATTTATTTTTTTTTTATTTTTATTCAAGGAAAAGAACTTTTTATAAATATTGAAAATTTGAAAATATTATGAGAAATTTTTGGGAAATTTTAGCGAATAATTTCGAGATGAACTTGAAGTTCATATGAAATTCTACTTGGGCATTTGAAGTGGAAGAAGAAGATGAAGAATAAACATTGAAAATTTTCACATTGTCAATATTTGTCCTAACCTGATGTTAATGATTGACCAATAATGATGCAAATATTTGAAAAACTAGTTGAAAAAATTTGATGAATCATTGAATTATTCAAATGTATGAATTGAAAATTTACGAATTATTAAGATTTAAAATTTACAGCCTAACTTTTCAGTTTCATTCTATCGTCGCTCAGATTATCATCTCTGCAAACTTCGTCTAACTATGAAAAAGGCTCAAATTACTTATAATTCTATTAATGTGTTATTGGATTTTTCGAACTTGAAAACTTATCAACAAATATATCATATGATTGCAAAAGACTGATTGGTTTAAGATCAAATTTCAACGAAAACCACTGAAAATAAATATATCGTGAAAAGTTAGAAAATTGAAAATTCACAAATTTATGATTGATAAATTTACGGCAAAATATTTTTGGCGTAAATAATATTTCATTAAAGTAAAAGAAATAAAGAAAGTATTGAAAGTGAAATGATTAGTAATGATAATACAAGAAAATTTCCAAATTAAATGAAAATAGTCAATTTCTGCAAACTCATAAACAATGTCAAAGATCAATGATCGAAGAGGACAGTAGTGGACAGAGACAAATATAAGTACAAACATTAAATGAGCATTTCCTGGTATTGAAAATACAAAACCAAATATCCGATGAATGTAAACATTTACATAGAGATCAACTAAAAAGATCAATCAACAGAATAAGTGATTGATTTTTATTGATTTTTTTTTTGTTGTTAAGAATGAACATTTAATAGTTTCAACAATAAAGGAAACTATTCATCCCATTCTCGACAGGTGTGAAAAAAAGCAATATAATAGACAAAACATGACAAACATTTCGAACACATTGCGGATCGATCAATAGAAACTATATGACAACACGTGAATTACGTGAATTACGTTACGTATCATTACAATAATTGCTTTAATTAGAAAGAATTTTTAATCGCTTTAATTAAAAAGAATTATTGATTATTTTAATTAAAAAAAAATCATTCTAATATTCATTTTTTTAAATTAAAATAAGTCATAATCGGTAATATTATTACAGATCATTTTTCTATCAAATAAAACTAGAGAAATCAAAATATAAATCAATCGATCAATATCAATTTGATTTTTTTTCTTTTTTTTTTTGCAAATTTTACTATTTTTTGATCATTTCAAATAATGCAAAAACTAAGACAATTGTTCCAAAGTATCATTTCACTATATTAACAAAATATTTCATTAATTGAATATATATTGAAGAATTTTATACTTTATGATAAGGATATCAGTATATCACTTTTTTTTTTCGCAATCAAAAAAATGAACACTTTCTTTAAAAAAAGAAAGAAAAATTAGAAATTACCAAAATATTCAGACAAAAAGAGGAAAATTATACTTAAAAAGTTGAATGATACAATTTGTGTTAATGAATTTTGTCAAAAAAAAAAAAAAAAAAATTTTGAAATATTTTGCAAAAAAGAAAAGTTGTAAGAAATGAAAAGAAAAACTTGTGTTATTTATGCATTAAAAAAAAAAAAAAAAATTGGAGATAATTTTGTAATATATTTTAACGAGTTGGAAAATTATTAAATTTTGTGCAAAAATTAATTTAAAATAAAAATTATCCATTTCTAAAATTTTTGAATGAATATTTCAAGTATATTACAAGTTGTAATTTAGAAATTTTGAAAGGAAAGGAAGGAAGTATATAAACTTGCTTTTGATTGAAAAAGATGAATTTTGATAAATTGATTTCCATTATTCAAATCTTGTTTTCATATTTCAAGTCCATTTAATTTGAAAAGTAATTATCGTACTCTTTTAGTTTGGTACTAATTATTCAACAGGTAATGGATAATTGAAAGAGAGTAGAAGCAAGCAATTGTTAGTTCTCTCTTACAAATTATTGAAAATTTTCTCTCCATTAGAAATTAACTGTTTATGCGATATATTTGAGAAGTAAAATGAAATGACACTTATGACCTAGAAAAATTTTTAATTGCTTTCTCCGTAAAATTTGAATTTTATTTGTAAAATTTTTAACCAAACTCTTACAAATAGACTAATTTTATTTTCTTGAAATATAATTTTAATCATATTTTCAATTATGTCGCAAATTTTAAAAAATTTTTTGAAACATTTTTTTTTTTTTTTTTTTGTTTTCTAGTGAAATTGGACATATTCGTAATAATAAAGTGTAAGAAATAGTTAAGGAAAATAACTGATGTAAAAAGAGAAAGAAAATAAAAACCAATGAAGGATTGTGAATTGATTGCTGCTAAAGAGTGATAAAAATGATAAATGATAATATCAATCAGCTCAACTCTCCTTTTTTTTTTAAATGACATAGTTTTTTTTTTGCTATTACAATAAATTGATATGTTATCAAACAAGAAATTTCGTTTTTTTTTTTTCTGTTGAAAAAATTAAAATTGTAAAAGTCAATCTTCCTGTCACTTATGCATACTGTTATCATTCCGCTATTGAAAATAAAAATTTCCAAAATTTAAAAAGAAAAAATAAATTTTCGTAAAGATTGTATTTTTTTTTTTTTTTTTTCAAAGTAATCACTTTCAAAGCTTAGCTTCATTAAATGAATTTTTATGATGGAAAGAAATTAAAATTAGAAAATTTTGAGCATTAAAATCAAATAAATCTTTAATAGGAAGAATTATTCAAAATCAGGAAATTTTAAATTATCAAACATTTTTCTTGTTCATTATTGAAAAATTTTACGATTTAAAATGTACATTAAACGATAAAAAGACAACAAAGAAAAGAGCTTTCTGACTGATAATGATGCAATTAAAACTTTAAATTTCAAATTTGTCGAATAGAATTGCGAAAAGAAGAAAATTTGTCTAAAATGATTCTGTTGAATGGATAAAAGTTAAGAAAAGCAAAACAGGTGAAGAAGAAGAAGTTGCGACAGCAATTCGCCTCTCCTGCTGAGCAGCTGCGAGTATTATGAAGGGAGCTTACGGATAAATGACCTTCACGGGAAGGAGGACAGGTCACATTTGGTAAGGAATCATTTGGAAATACCATTTTTCCTGTTCAAAGCATAGATATATGCTTATACAGTAATAAAATACAGTACAGTATAGTACGGTCTAACATCATTACTGTAGAATGATGATTTTATTGACTGATGGTATTTACTTGATGATACTTAATCTGATAATATATCTGATATAAATTTAATCATTTATAAATACAGTAGGCGTGATAAAATAAAGTATAAAAAAATTTGAATTTTAACGTCATAACTGTACAATGATGATTTCATGGATTTATAGTAATTGATAATACTTAATCTGATAATATACCTAATCTTAATTTAATCATTTATAAATTACAGTAGGCTTGATAATGAAGTGTTTAGAAATTTATGAATTTTACATTCATCGATTTTAGAAAATTTCAAATTTTACATTCATTGGATGAATTTTGCATTAACAAGAGCAATTTACGAAAAAATCCCATAAAAAATGAATGAGAAATCGTTAAAAAAAAAAAAAAAACTTTTCTGGAAATTTAAAATCTTCAATTTTTCTTTTCTGCATACGTTACGCTGAACTGATTATATGCCAACAATGAAATAAATCATTTTATCATTTTGAATCTTTTTTTTTTCTTTTATTTTTAAAATAAAAATTTGTTAAAGACTGAGAAAAAGGAATATAATTAACATTCCAGACACTAAAAAAAAAAAAATAAATAAATAAATAAAGAAAGAAATAAAATTTAAAAATTTAATAATGAGAAAGTGTATCGATAAGCAAACCAATCAATATTTGATATGATTCATTTCTTTGCTGGTATACGCCGATTAGATCAGTTCAATTGTGAAATAAATAAAAAAAAAAAAAAAAAAATTCTTTACAAAATTTTATCTTCAAGTTAAAATTACAGCACTTTTATACTGATTCTTGTCAAAAGAAATCCAACAAAAATATAAATAGATTTTAAAATCTAATACATCTAGTGAGAGAAATAGCTTGCTGGTTAGCTGTAAAGTGCGAAAGGATATATTTAAAGAAGTTTAAAAAAAAAAAAAAAGAAAACAAAAAATTGATTAGTTAGTTCAAATTATTGAAATAATTTAACAAAAAGATAAATAAAACTCGGAATGAATCATCGATTACGTCAACAAGTATAAACGGATTCAAATTATGGTCGCTTTTAGTTAAAATTTAGATTAATTAAGATTAATTTTTGTCATTCATCTCATTTCTACCATTTATTCATACAAATAAAAGGTGTGGAAGGTTTCAGGATTCAGAAGTTAATAAGCAGGATTCATGTTCATCTATTCAGAACCAATAACCAATAAAATATCAGAAGTTCATATAAACAAAAGAATGATTTTAGGATTCAGAAGTTAAAAAATAAAAATATTTGCCAGGAATTCGTGTAAAATAACGATCTGATATGATCCTTGATAAGGAGCCGTTATCATAGTTTGAATTTCGGAAGAGGCAAAAAGGAGGTGACGAAATTTGGATAATTTGTCTGTATGGTCGTACGACTAGGAGACATCTGTACAATCTTTGTGATGTTTGATTTGAAATGACGATAAAAGTTTGAATGTCCGTTTGCTTTACTGCTGTATGTGCGTCATCAATAGTAACTGCTCACATAACTCGCAAATGATTCGCAAATGTAAAACGATAAAATTTTGAAAATGGACACCAAAACTGATAATACCATTCGATAGTCGATATAGCAGTCAATGCAATCAACAACACTAATTTGATTTTAAAATTTCCAAAAATTTCATTAATAAAATATTCTGAATAAATATTACGAAATAATATCGCAGGAATATATTGGTATATACGTCAAGATACTTACGTTTCTTTATATTCATCTAAATAATCATTACGATAAAGACGGCAAAATTGAAATTAACTTAAATTTGCTATATTAGTAATTAGCGATAATGATATAATTCATTGATTATGATATTAAATTGAAACAACAAGTAAATTTTTTAAACAGAGGAAGAAAAATGTCGACTTTCAGCATGAAATATTCGATATCTCGAATATTAAAATCACATAAAATCCAGTATTTCGAACATTCCGAATGTAAATGAAGCATATGTGACGGAAGGAAATTCAATTTAAACAATCGATTTACTCTGGTAGAAAGGGAAAATTTGTAAAAGCATATTGGAATAAGCAATTTATGGGTTAATTTTGGAAAAATAAAATTTATAATAAAAAAGGAAGAATGTAATGCCATTTTAGGAATTTATCATTTTCTGAGAAAGCAAAATTGAAGATCTCCAACTTCAAACATTAGAAATCTAAATCAATGATGGTAAAAAAACAACTATGTGACATCTGCGGAAAAACGAAATACTGAAAAACATTAAAACAGTATTAAAAATTGTACAAAAAAAACTTTGGCATGTTTTTGAAATATTATTACAATCTTAATATTATAAAGAAAAAAAAAAAGGAGATGCATTTATTTTAAAATAATCAAATGGCGCCTTTTCTGCGACAAAAAAAAAAAGTGACAATATTGAAATAATCAACAAAAAAAAAGTCATATTTCATTTCGAATATATATTAATGATATTAAAAAATTCTAATATTCTGGATATTTTGCAAATTTCAGATTACGAAAAAAAAAATAATTAATACATTTCTGTTGGAAGCAATAAGAGGAAAATAAAGTTATATATTACCTTAATGATAAGTTTTATTTTGTACGATATCAAATGATAAAGGTTTGATAAAAGGGTTGAAAAACTTGAATTCAAATTATGATTATTCATCGAATGGGAATGTTATAATAATAATAATAATAATAATAATAATAATAATAATAAAAAATGAAAATGCTTTTAATATCACAAATAAATATAATTGTAGAGGAGAAATATGTATGTCTATGATGATAACAACAACAACAACAACAATAACTTTTAATCATTGTGTAAATTCCAACGCCATCATCAAATAAATATCGTGAAGAGATAAGAATCACAGCGGGTGCAAATTGCAGTTCGCATTTCGAAGTATGTAAAAATTTCTTTTAAGGATCTGTCGTTTTATGTAATTTAGGCTAAAGAATTCGACTGATACATTCCAAGAAATTTAATTCAATTTAATTACACGATGGAAAAAAGGATAAAAATTACATTTGAAAAGAAAAAAAAAAAATTGGAACAATTCAAATATTATTTAGGAGAAAAAAAAAAAGATTAAAAATAAAAAAAAAAAGTTAATTGTACAATGAAATTATAAATAAAATGAATAAAAGTTATAATTTTGGCATCAAAAATTTAGTCATTTTTTTTTGCTGAATATTAGTATGAAAAAATTGGATCAAAAATATATTTCATTCATTAAAAATTAAATTGAAAATATTAAAATATAATAACAATTTTGATTAATTTTGGCGGGAAAAAAAAAGGTTGCGAAAAAAAAAATTGATTCGAAAAAAATTAATCGAATCAATGTTAAATCAAAGTTTAGTATATATAGAAAAGTTTATTTTTAAAGCGCAATAGAGAATGACAGAATAACAAGTCTTAATCTGATAAATATAGCTATTTTGGGAATTTTGAAAAGATGGGCTTAATCCTTCAATCATTCATTTCATTGAATTAAATCAAAATTAAAATTATTAAGTATAGAGTTGCTGACATAGTTCGTAAAAGAGACCAATGTCAGAGCAGAAAGGAGCATCACATCTTCTCCGACGAAAAGATTGGCGGGGGAAAAGTGGGTGTCATCATCTCAAAATCGCCAGATGACAAATTCTTTCCCACCTTTATTATATCTTAATAATATATAATATATAAATTTATGCAAAGAAATAATGGAATCTGATTAACGATTTTCGCAAATTACAATGATGTTGATGCTAATGACATTTTATATTACATTTGGAAATGATATGGCGATAACCATCTAGTTTTTTTGCTTTTTTCTTTTTTTTTTTTCCGCTCCATTAACTTCTAAAATATTTCAAGTTTCTGCCAAAATAGAAAATGCTATTGATGATAATGAGGTTGATGATATTTTATATTATATTAGAAATGATATAGCGATAAAAATCTTTCTATCTCATCTTTTTTCCGTTTCATTAATTTCTAAAATATTTCAAGCTTCTGCCAAAAAAAAAAAAAACAGCACGAAATAGTTACGATGATGGTAATGGTAATGATATTTTATACTTTACTGGGTATGATATAGCGATATTCTGCTTTTTTTTTTCATTTCATTAATTCCTAGAATATTTTAAATTTTTGTCAAAAAAAAGAAAAATACCGAAACTGTTTTATCTAAAAATGGTAAAAAGCAGTTCCGCCATTTTAATTTCTTAGGAATACAAAATGACAGTTTGATTTCGAGAATTGAATTTTTGATAAGTCGATAACTAAAATGATATGATTCAGATTTTTCACATTTATTTTTTTAACATGCTTAAACAATTTGAATACATGATGAACACAATAAAAGAATGTGAAAGCTATAAAGACGAAAAATAAGATTGAAATAATTCATAATTTAAAAGTAAGAAATCAAAAACCAAAGTACTAAATATATTCAAAAAGACTAAAAAAAAAAATTAATGACAGTGTCAAATAAGAAAAAAGAAATTAAATGCTAGTTGGGAAAGCGAACAATTCTGCAATTTATTGGCCATGAAAAGCGAAATTGTCGAAGATTCAGTGTAGAAAAAAAAAAAAAGGAAACGAATAATCAAGAAATGAACATTCCAAATATTCGGGTAACTAATTACTAATCGGATGACAAAATTATTTCAGGAGAAAACACGACAAATCAATTTTTCATCTTTTTTTTTTTTCTTTTTTCTTTTTTTTTTGAGAAAAAAGTTTTAATGAAATGAAAGTATCATTTTTGTAATGAAAAAGAAACGAATTGAAAAATTTTCAATCAAATTTTTCCTGAATTTTTATTACCACAAATACGAATAATCAGTCTAATAAAAAATTTCATTATTTAAAGCTTACGGAAAACTTAAAAATTAAAGTTAATTTAAATCCAGATCAAAAAAACCCAACGGAAACATCGTATGTCAGAAAAAATTCTCACGGATAATCAATCACATCTCATAAATATGAAAAAATTGAATTCCAATATGAACATTCTTGTCCCAACCTTCATTTCATATTGAATTCGGTAAAGATGGAAAATCAGATAGGAATAAAGTCGGGAATTTGGCTATAACGGTCTATTCCTCTCATATTTTTATTTTATCCTTCAATTTTGCTTTTTGATTTCGTATAATGTCCCTTCCGTAATTTCGGGTATTCTATTTATTTATATTTCAATGCACAAATAAAAATACTTCGCAATTTATGCCTTTTAAAAATATTTCACAATTTATGCCTTTTAAAAATAATTCGTAATTTATGTCTTTTAAAAATAATTCGCAACCTCGTCTATATAAATAAAAATATTTCTTTGTTTAAAATCTTCAATCTTCGAAAGTTCTGACCGATTGCTTTAAAAAATGCTGCATTTGAATATGCGCATATTTTTATCTACTTTTTATATACAGGGGGTTGCTGTGGCTCAGTCTGGTTAAGTGGAAAATTTGGGTTAGAAAAAATTCGATCGAATTGTAGTTTGGATTGTAATCTGATTGGATTGATTGGATTGAGAACTGCTTCTCCTTGCTGTTATGACTCAGCTACAAAATCAGCAGTGGTGTCAGAAAAGTCTTCTATGTCTTCTGTAACCAGACGAATTCTATTCAGGAAGTATTATTGATTGATGGAAGAGTGATTCTTCGTAACAAAACAATTACCAGAGAATAACCAGGTAAAGTGATCACTTGTAGGTCGTAGAAAAAATACTGCTCAACTGAATTGTCAGACTGTTACTCCTGCTGTTTGCTATTGCTTGTTGGTGTAAGAACTCCGAATTTGAGCTTGAACACCTGCTCCAAATCTTGTCCTTTAAAATCCTTTCGAGACTTTTGTTCCTAACCTGATTTCCATCGTTTCGTCTTTTTATTGGTTAGCCTCAACATTGTTTATCTGTGAATTGGAGCGTTTTGGCAGTGAACATGTTTATCGTTCCTTTGAAACTATGTCGCGCCACTTGACCTTTAGACTTCTTGTTTGCAACGATTCTCGTGGCTCTATTTGATATCTTTTGGATTTCGCCGACAGAAAAGAAAGAAAAAAGAAAGCACACATTTCTAATGTATAATTTCACATTCTAATGTATAATTTTACAATGCTTGTGGATGTGCAATATTTTTTGTCATTCCATTGTCTCTGCAGATATAGAGATTGTTTGATTTGCCGTCTCTAGAATACGCAGCATGTAACTGTCCATGTGAGAAGCAATCCGTGTCTAGATCTGAACCAATACCAAAAACTGGCACTTAAATTTGTTGAATGCAAACGCTAATCGAATTGGGAATTGAAATCTCTTAAATTGAAATGCCATATCCGTTGGAATCATAGAAATGCGAGGAATAAGGACATCTTCACCTGTAAAGACTGTTGCTTCTACGACGTTTTTCATTAATTTTTTACTACAAGTCACATGCTATTGCAAAGTTTTGGTCGGTTGATATTTCGCAATATGATAACTAACCGCCGATTTTCAATAGCAGTACGTGCGATGGCATTCCTGACAAATCGAGTGAATTCAAATATTCTGTTAGACAATTAATCGCTTCATCTGCTTCCATAATAATGTCGATGGACTTGTGTGTGACTGTTTTGTTTTGTATGTTAGACTGAATACTATCGTTAAGTTCGTTGACGCTTTTGTTCTTGGCCGCAAGAATAGCTTGTTCACTCAGCCAATCTCAATTCTTATAATTTGTTTGAATATTGGGAAATAGTTTTCCAACTAATTCTTCGTTTGATGTCACTTAATTGCAGAAGTTATGAGGCAATGAAATTTTCCTAAGATTAAATCAACTGATACTTTCCCGTTCCCAGCAATTGATGTGAGAATATCTCAGCTGATCGATTGTTTTACAAAACCTGATCTTTTAAATCTTTCGAGGCTTTTCTTCCTCTGATATGTTGCCTTATGATTCGTTTACCTCACACTTAATTATAGAAAGTAGGCGTGGTAAATAGATTTTATCCGCTTAATTACTTTTACCCTTCACAGATAAAAAAAAAAAAAAAGAAATAGATATGTTTATATTAAAAAAACACGCGCCTATTCGAATGCAACATCATTTTAAAATTTCGAATCAATCGATGAAAAAATTGAAACGTTGTGTCAAAATGAACAACGAATATTTACATTTTTATTTATAAAGATGAATTCTGAAGAATTTTACAATATATATTTTCAAGTGTTCTACAACATTTATAGCAAATAATTATCATATGTTGAAATGATTTCGATGTATTACATGTGCTATCACTTCACCTGATAAAATATCGTCTTACGCAAGAATTAATTTAAATGATAGGCCTGAACACTTAAATGAAAATTCAGGATAAGTTATTCTCTTCATCACAGCACTAGGTTAATCAGATAGTGAAAAAAATTAACATAGTATGAACAAAGGAAAAGTTTAAAAGAAGCCATCTTACTAGGGTAACAAAATTATAAGACATAATAATACAATGATTTCGAATCTATAACGACGAAATTTTTATCGAAATTTAAACAAATATTTTAAAAGAGAAATTCTTGTTATTTAGTTGGAATCACAACAACTTTGCACCAATGATACGAAATTTCTGGTCCACTCGCACACTGGCATACTTATAAAAAAGAATTACCACAAACTTGCATTAATGATCCGGAAACTACTTGACTTATCTAAAAAAAAAAGAAGCAATACAAAAAGCGTTTCAAGATTGGAGGTAACCTCCAGCATATCAAGGTCAACAAATAATCTGAAACAAAAGGATGAAAACAGAGGAAACTGTGGTAAAGATTCGAAGCGATTCTGACATGTAAAATCGATCATTTCACTTTGGTAGACTAATCAAACTATCTAATAATTGATTCCCTCTAAAGTTTGTCTCCGAATAGCTGGAATACGTAATGAAGCTGTTATATTCGGTAAAAAGAATGATTTAGAGGAATTGCGGGACGAAACGTTTTCAATCTATTCTGACTTTTCTTTTCTTTTTTCAGTGAATGTGACGTTTCATTTGCTTAAATGAAACTTAAACACGGAATGTGTGCTTCATGTGGGCCATTTTTGGCAAGCAAAATTGGCGCTAGAGATGAATCAAATATTGATTTAATTTTTTTTTTTTTTTTGAACAATCACTACTTTTTGAGATCTGAAATGTCTGTACTGTATTATAATTTGTACTCATTCTATCATTTCTCCCTTTTTTACAAGTTATTGATTATATCAATGAAAGCAGGAAGGAATACTGTGGAATAAAGAGGTAAAAAAGAAGGAAGATATTAATCAACAATTCTGCTGTAAAAAAAAAAAAAAAAAGAAAAAAGAAAAACCCTATTTTGACAGTTGATAGTAATCAAGATTTTTCAAATATTTCAATTGGAATGCGGTTGTAATCTAACAATGACGTAAAAAACAAGAATGAATTGAATCGATTGAGATGAAATTTTCAGGTGCTTAATTTGAAAATTCAAATTATTTCGAGATATATTCTAAATTTAGGATTTAAAGTTGATGGTATACTTAGATAACACAATTCGAGGATGAATTCAGTATTAATAATCCTGGTATAGCTCATTAATATTGAGATGACCTCATTTATGTCTAATAATCTTTTCCAAATTAAATGTCAATATTTAGATATTTTATTTTGGAAGGTGCAATTAAATAGTATAAGCGAGAGGATTTAAGTTGTGAAGGTCATACGGTATTGAACTATGCACATCTCTTAAGATGTCAGTTCTAAATTGTCACCAATTTGTTGTCAAGAAAAAACTCCATCGAAATGACTTGAATTAATTAAATATCTAAGTTTCAATAAATAAATTAATAAGAATTTTGTAATTTCTGGATAATTTAATCGCTAAAAAAATTGTTTGCTAAATGATATGAAAAATTGTCCTTTCCCGCATCTAAAAAAAAAAAAATATTTTCTCGCATAGATATTGTAAAATATTGGTATGATTATACCATTTACGGCAAATAAATATCGGTTGGGAAAATTGAATGGTTTTTCCAGTCATTCAATTTTGGATCATTGACAGCAAAAATAGGCACTAAAAATTTTCGAACGTTGACAAGAAAAATTTAAATGCCGAACCAGTCAATAGTGAAGTATATTATGTTAAGCAAATAAAAGAAGGAAGATTGATTGAAGTTTTCAATCAATTTTGCAATCCATGAAGTTGTTGTAATTAAAAAATGGATATTTATCAAGTTAATATGTCAATATCCGTTGATTTTAATTTGCGAAATTATTGCGTCTCTCTTTGATTTATTTGCTATGCAAACTGCTTTTCTACGACATTTCATATTACGCAGTTATACTGCTTGAGAGTTATTTGTTAATTCATAAAGTTGTTGATCAAAAAATCTTCTTCGATTATTGTAAAAATGATTATCCATTTGATCTGATTCATATTTGGTCAAAAACTGCTTTCGATTAATGATCATTTATTAGCAAATACGTTAACATTCAACGTAAGAGTCATTTTTTGCGACATAATATATGAAAATTACGAAATATTTCGCTATCATTTCGTACAAACAAAAATCAAATAGTATTTTTTAAATTTAATACATTTCAAATTATCAAGTCATTTATTAGACCTGTTCCGGTTCTTTTCTCCACCACCAGAAGGTATCACCACTTATCATACGTGATTTTACACGTTCATCATCTGTCCACCATGCTGCATCTGAAGCGGCTACAATGCAAAAGTATACATTGGTGATAAGCGAAAGGAACGCATGTAGTAGAAATATCATTCTCCAATCATAAATTGTTCCTTCACCAATCATTCCATTTACCTGGAAAGAAAATAATTTACAAGAAAAGATTTAAATTAATAAATAATTCATCCAGGTAACTTCAATATCACAGATTCCTAAAAATATAATATTTTGATGTTGATCAAAAATGAAAAATGACAGATTTTAAAAGTTTAAGAATTAAGAACTAAGATGACAAAGAGTTTAAAAGTGCAAGGATTAAGGATTAAATTAAGTGATTAAATGGTTGATATCATAATTGATCAAAAATAGTATTGATCAGAATTTACACAATTACCCCAAATAACTTCTATAAAAACTACTGATTAATGAGCTAATAACATTGTAACATTATTTCAACATTGATCAACTTTTCTTATCAGTAATTATCAGTAATAAACAAACCAAAATTGGGCACAAAAGCATAGCAATGCACCAAAGAATTTGAATATGTCCAAGTACGAAGGCACTGTATTGTCGCGATACTAATGTAGCACACTAAAAATAAGTCATTTTTTTTTTTGAAATTTAATTAAAATTAATTAATGTTAATGATAAATAAACAGATTGAATGGTTTCAAAATTTCTTTAATTAAACAAGTTAATTAAACAGCTAAAACAATATCTTGAAATTATTTCTAATCAATGTGATTACTGAAAAAATGACATTAATTATCACAGAGATAAGTCACACTAAAATTGTACCTTATTAAATCCACCTCCATTGAAACCATACATCGATGTTGCCAATATTAGCAAAATGACCCCCGTTAATGGATAACCTAAATTTTATTTAATCTTTAAAGAATTTTTAAGTATTATTCAACGATTTCTATTCATTTCTAATTTTATTTCTCAAAAAAAAATTTGATGAGAATATATATTGAAAAATTCATGAAAATTGATAAATTATCTGATTAAATGATCTTTTTTTTTTTTTTTTTTTCAAATCTTTCAAATTCGTCAAATCACTATTTAACATTTTTTGTTTTTTTCGATTATGAAAAATTTGAAGGAAATTTTAAAATAAATTATCGGAAATTGTTTTTAGGTCTAATTACCTTGAGGTAAAAACGCCAAAATAATGAGGAAAAATGCCGAAACTCCGAGAGCTATGCTATTATACAAACGTAGTTTTGCAGTTTCTGATAAGATGCGCAATTTATCACTGGTATAGCCAGCAAAAATCTAAAAATTTGGGAAATTAAGAAAAAATTAATGCTATTATTTAATCAATACTTATGAAAAAATGATTTTTGCATGTGACCTTAAAAAGAAATTGGACAAGCACTGGAAGAGCAGCCGAGAAGCCGGTATGTTCCACCGAATATCCGAGAATTTCTCTGATATATTGTGGACTGAATGTATGTATCAGCTGAAAAAAGACAGATAATTAATAGGTAAAACTTAAAAAATTAAAAAAAAAAAAAAAATCCACCAACAACATTTTGGATTTTTCAAGAGTGAAAATTTTTCGACTCATCATAATTCAGCAAGTCATATGCAATTTATTAATTGCATTTTACTTTATTTAGAAATTTATATGCCATTTCATTAAAGATAATATTTTTTCACATACGAAGTTATCTGATATTAAATTGATGTATTATTAATAAATTTCATATATTTACCCATCCATTTCTAATTTTCAAATTTACTCAATCTGTTCATCATTCTATAAATTGCAAAAAAAAAAGGGAAAAAATTGCATAGCAAAATCGAAAAATTCTATTTGAAAGAAAGTACAATCATATTTGTTTGATTATTTCCAAATTAGTGTTTTTTTCTTTTTTTTTTTTTTTTTTTTTTTTTTTAACAAAATTCAATCGATTTTTATATTTCTTGTATGAAAATTAATCGAAAATTAGTGAAAGTCTTATAATTGTTGCATATTATCAACACAAAGAAATCATCGATCATATGGCTGATATTTAAGAAGATATTAGAAATGAGAAATATCTGCAAACAGGTCATCTGGAAACGATAACCGGAATATGATAACGTTTAGTATAAAGTTGCATTTTGAATGATAAATACAAGGATCATAAATATGAAAACATGAATGACCTCGATAATAATCTTGATTGTATTTTTAACCGGGAAATCGTGGAAATTTGATTTTATTTTCGACTAGGAATTAAAAAACATAAATATCGAATCAATATATAAGTGACTATAAAATATAACTATCCAGTTATATTAATCGATACTTTCGCTCTTCTTATAGGCGCTAAGGAAAAGTTTCAAATTAAAAATATCCATGAAAGAGAAATGTTTTTGTCACGTATTAGCAATCTTAAATCTCAGAAAATTTCAATCGAATTTTTAATATCCACTACGAAATGATTGATTAAATTAGAAAAGTATAAAATAAAAAAAACCTGGTTGATTTCTATATAGCAATACCCATATTCCAAATGCAATAAATGATATTCCAGCATGTAAATAATAAACAGCTGGCCATCCGAATCTTGACATACACAACTATAAGTAAGCTTTTAATATTTCCTGAGAAAGTAAGATGTTAATAATCATGAATATTATTTTCATCTAAATTTATCACTATATTTATAATCATAATTTAATCAGAATAATCTATACTTCAATCAAAAAAAAAAAAAAAATCATTTTAACAAACATTTGATTTTTAATTAAGTTTGTAAATTTTTATTAAACTTTCCCGTACTTTACCAGAAGTAGCCATTGTAAAAACAGCAGCTAATTGACCAAATGATACCAATGTTGAAATGAATAACCCGTTTTGTTTCAGAGATGCCCAATTAGCCGTTACAGCACCAGTAGTTGGCATACATATCGTAAAACTTATTCCCTGAAAATAAACAAAAAAAAAAAAAAAAAATGAGTAGAAGTAAACAACGATTAAATGATTTATGCATTTAATTAGTTCTTTAATAAGATTCTTGTTTAGTGAATTTCGAAAATTTGCGAACAAACCTGACAAATTCGCAAGATAACAAAATATATGATATTATCCTGAGCTACGGCAAGCGGTACTAGCATTGTTGCTATAGCTGTTAGCATACCACTGGCAAAAAATATCACTCGAAGGCCGAAATACTAAAAAAATATTTTTTTATTCTAGAATGAAATATTTAATCACAAAAAAACAGATAGTTGGATAACTGTCCGATTGATACGGTATAGCGCTCATAACGATTCAGAATCGCGGTCATGCGATCTGACAGTACGACATGCGACACAAGTGGAATTCCAGCTCTCAAAATATATTTTTGTCTGTCGGTAAAATCGAAATGAAATAATTCAGATATTTCGTATAATAGAAATTTGTAATAATTCTCAGACAAAATTAGTAAAATTTCTTAGACAAATGAATCACTCATGCATATTTGGGCACAAAGGCTTGTATTTTTCTCATCTTTCGATCTGCTAAGAGAGCTCATTGTGCGTTGTTTAAAATGTTTAAATCTATGTTAATTATTGTCTGGTATGTTGCAAAAACTGAAGTTTGTGTGCTTTGTTTGACCTGATTACTAACTTTCTATATGATGAATGTGTTGCAAATTTCTTAGAATTTAGACCATAGATTATCCAGATAAGGAATTTTTCGAATAAATAGAACTTGACCATTATGGTTTAGCTGTCAGCACGAAAGTGATGAATTAGAAATCAGAAAAAAATGAAGAAGAGGCTTCTGCCAGGAGATTATTTCTACGGTAAAATTTTTCTTTTATTTTTTCTACTATGGAAATAGAAACTATATATTAAGCAAATATTCAAAGCAACTCAAATTGGTTATAGGTACATCAAAAAACTCTTTGATTTGATTTGAATACAAATCAATAATTGCGATCAGTCTCTTTAATGAGAGCAATGTCTTCAAGATCAATATCAGAAGCACTTCAATTCTAATTCAATTTCGAACACGGTTTGAACAACACGAAGAACAGTTCAGCAGAACAAAAACAGTGGTTTGAAGCGAAAAAAAGACAGTCGCAAACGGAAAATACGACAACGAAAAAAGACAGTCGCAAATAGAAAATACGACATAGTTGAATATTCAAACGACTGTTAGTCTTTTATTATTTACTATGTATTGTTCATTTAATCTATATTATTATATAATATAGGATATTATCTACAATATCGTATACCATCAACGAAGGCTATTGTCGATTGTCTACAATATCATAGAAATCCAATAATAGCTATTACTGATCTAGCCGAATTCGACAGCAAGAATAAAACAATCTCCAATTCAAAATATCAGAATTTTTTCAATCCAAACTATCAGAAGCAAACTATTATAGAAAGAATTTTCACGCAAAAAACTATCAGAATTTTTCCGCAACATATATCATCATGATTAAAAGCTTATAAACATCTCAGAATATGATCCATGAACTGGATCAAAGTTGGGCTCCTAGGCTAATATTATCAGTTTTTTCCTAAGTTGATTAGTTACGTAAGGATGACTAATAAGTTTATCTTATGTCATATTGTAATTTTAAATCATAATATTAATTATGAAATGGTTTGTCTGATCCATCCAACTGAATTAGATTATGATTTGCTTCAAATCAATTATTTGAATCATTTCATAGGAAAAGAATATTGCATAATAGTTTCACTTACAGTGAATGCTTCGAAAATTTTTACAAATTTAGGTCACATCTGCTTTGAGATGAAATTTTAATATTTTGAAAATAAAAAAAAAAAAAAAAAAATCGATATTACCTGTAAAGCATGTGTCACGAATAGTACAGTTACTATGGCACCAATAGCAACAGAACTGAATATAATAGTCTTGTCATCTTTCGAATATCCTTCATGGCTTACATTACGAAATGCCGTCTGTAAAAAGTTTCGCAAAAGTTGCGGAATGTATTTACTGACAATTCAAATTTAATTGTATTTAAAGATTTTAATTGATTGGCTAGATTAAATTCATAAAAACATTACCAATCAAACACAAAATAGGATTTTCCTTAGAATTATTGAATTTTTTTCGAAATGAAGCATTCGAATTAATTCAAAATATTCAAAAATTAAGTATAAATGAGGCAAAGTTAATAAATTGGTAAACAATATCTTTTATGAGTACCATATTACATATTTTAATGAGCAAAGATAATGTTTATGACTTGATATTCTACTAGTTTTTCTTTTTTAAAGTTTTTTATTTTTAATATTTAATTTCGGAAGAAGATTAAGCTCCAATGAACCAAAAAAAAAAGTTTACTTCTTTCAGCTTGAATTGTAAAAACTGATTTTTAATGACCATAATTTCTGTCTGTTAACATTTTCAATAGATATGTGCAGCAATTTGTGTTTGCAAATTGTTTCAAATATGTGCTATAAATTTACAAATATGAATTTTCTAAATTTTCATAGGACTATACGTATTTCTTTTTAGTATTATATATGAATATTTAGATTTAAAATATATTCAGTTTGAAATTTAATTAACTTGAATGGTTTAAAATATGATATAATATTTTTAAACAGAATTTTTACTGATAATAGGGTAATTTGTTAATATATAAAAGAGATTCGAATTCCTTAAAAAGAAATAATTTTAAAAAATCATCAATTTGTTTTCTTTTTTTTTTTTGAATATTAACAAAAGTAAAGCAATTCCAATATTTGACAGAAGCTAAAAAAAAAAAAAGTATAATCAAGAATTGAATGATTGCCAAAAAGATAAGCAAACCACTGAAAAAAATTTCTTGAAAATTTATTTTATTTAAAGAATGCTTGCGATACTAGTTTCATGTTAATTTTTGCTTTACAAGATAACATTTTCTGATAAAATAAATTTTTTGACGATTGAAATAACAATTTCTGATGAATTCAAATTAAAACATTTTATCAATTTATAATTAATTCCTTTGGTATAATGATTAATCTAATCAAATGTATTTTGTTGCATGAATTGACAAGAAATGCACAACAATTTCATTACTTGTTTAGAAAGTTATAGTTGAAAGAAACAAATAAATGAATAAATATATTATAATTATGCAAAAAATGAAAAAGTTTAAATAAATAAGAAGCAACAAATATTTATTCAATAATTTTTTAGTTCTTATTTACATAAGATATGCTAACTTATTAATTTATTGTTCTCAAACTAAAAATTCTTTGTATTTCATTTATCAAATGTTTTTTTTTGCCTAGAATATGTTGGGAAGTTGAAATAAATTTAATTAAGTTAATTAACTTTTTTTTTAACTTTAAAAGTTATCATTTATGTTTAAGTCTTTAATAAAATATATTTCTCAAATTCGATAGAAATGTTTGGCGGAATTTGTTGAAGTTATTCTGTCTCATTTTTTGCAATTTAAATAATTTTAATCTTTTCTCAAATTGATTTAAATAATATCAAACATTTATCATTTCTTGCTTTTTTTCAATAATTTTTGATATCATTATGCAAACAATTGAAATATTTAAGTGGAAAACTATTCGAAAAAAAAAAAAAAACCAAAATAATTCTAAAAAATATTAAGAATAAGAATTAAATCTTTGAGTAATTCATTTTCAAAGAGATGACAAAAAATCTAACCTCATTAATTCCGTTCGTTAATTCCTTGCCAGATTGCGGTCTTATACAAAGTACGGTAAAATTGAATGTGACAATATTTGACATGATTGATGCAAGACATATCAGCGTTGTTATCAGTATAATATAACGTATTCCACGTATCGGACATGGACTATTTGATGTTTCAGCAACAGTTGATTCACCACCAGCTGTTTCTACCATTGCCAAATTTTGCTCCGTTAATTTTACCATAATTTTTCGCTACTGTAGAATTACTGTACATCATTATTTAATTGCTACCGTATAAAAATGATACCGTATTCAACGACATGAATAAAATACACTAAGAGAAAATATTCTCTGTTTTAAAAAATTTATATAAAATCAGGAAAAAAGAAAAAATGTGAAGTAAAAAAATTAGGAAAAACGATTGTTGATTGATTCCTATTAAGCAAATTTTGGACATCAAAGATTAAGGATTTTTTTAGGTCATGCTAATTTGTCAAGAAAAGTATAAAACACTTGAAAATAAAGGAAAAAACTAGTATAATATTTGAAAAAAAAAGGAGTACAATGTTTGAGAAATATAAAAATAGATTATCGATTGATATCTTTAAATCTGAAATCAAACTCACAGATCAGTTTAGAGATATTATTATAATAATATAATGATTAGTATACTTTTCTACTCATCAGACGTTAACTTATTAGCGAAAAGCTGGAATCTTTATTCATTAAAAGTTTATTTGACGTTCGTATGATCTGATTTTTCAATCGATAGCTACTTTTTTAAATTTGTCTTAAATTTCCAGATTATATAATTTAGCAACCTTCGATACTACTGAATTATTTCAAATTTGCTATCAGAAAATGAATTGATTTGACCAAGAAGATCAAACAGTTTTTATCTATAAAAGTATTTTCTTATAGAAATGTGCCTTATAAAATTAAGTATTTTTGGCAAAAATTGAAACAAAAAAAAAAAAAAAAAGTTACCAAAAATCTGAGCAAATAATATATCAACAAAAATTGAGCTATAAATCAGTAAATACAACAAAATAGTAAGTCTGAAAAATTATGTCTGAGACAAAAGTGTAAAAAAAGTTCTTTTTTTTTGCCCGAAATAAATGATTACCGTTTTCAAGCCGATTTATATAAATGATTTTGTAAAAAAAAAAAGGTAAAAGTAGAATGAAATCAGGTTCATTGAAAAATAAAAAATAAATTTATCACTCTAGAAAAAATGATTAATTGTTAAAAATAAAAATAAAATTAATTACTTTTAAGGAGTAAAAAATAAAAATAACTTCCTTGATGTATATTTGTGTGAGTGTGTGTGAAATTTTAAGAAGCGATTGATGGAAAATAATTTTGAATAAAATTGATGGAAAAATAATAAACAATTAAGTTGCAACAATGGATTGTCAAATAGATCATATGACATTTTAGTTCCCTGATAAATTAGCAACCTTGATCAAGTTGCAAAAATTTTTGCTGAAAGATAAGGATTTTGTTGATAGATAAATCGATAACTTGATGAATCATCTATGCTAACATTTAAAAAAATTTAACGACTAATCTTCAAAAATCAATTACATTTTTTTTGGCAAAATAATTTTTAATCATTTACATTATTCCAAAATTGAAAATCAAAATAACGATCATTTTTATGAAATTCAAATTTGTTGCAAATCATCAAAGCTTCAAATAAATTTAACTGAAAGAGAATAAAATGAAAAATTTTTCCACATTTTCGAAAAGAATTGTTTATGAAATGGAAACATTTCATTGCAAATATGTTAAAAGCTTTAATGGAAAAATGTTTCAACATTTTTCGTGATATTCTAAAAGAATGAAAAACTTTTTTTGAACTTTTTTGAACACCAAATATTGCAAAAAAATAAGAAGTATTAGTATCGTCAAGAAACATATTATTGTCAGGAATAGTTTTATAAAATACGAACTAAAATTATATTTTCCAGCTAGATTTTTTTCTTTTTTTTAGATTTAGCTTCATTAAAATTTTTGTTTTTGAGCCAAAATTAACAAATGAAGAAACATGTTCCAACAATAATTGTTTTCTAATAGAATTAATCATTATCAATAAATCAATTATGAAAAAATAATGGATTAATTATTAATCTTTAATTGATTGATTATAGTGATTTATGATAATTCACTAGGTAATTGAACAATTAGCGAATAAAATTTATCAAATTCGTTTTTATTCGTAATATGCTTAAACATTTAAATATAATGGAATAATTTTTGCTTATTGTATAAGAAATAAAATTGCCAATGAAATATATTTTGCTTATTGCATGAGAAATAAGATTAAATCTCAATCCAAATTATCTTATTGGCTAATTAGCATCAGAAGTTGAAAGTTGTTAGTAATCTAAGTAGATTAAAGACTATACTAAGTTCCAGTTTTAGCATAAATTGAAAGCAATATATTCATTGTAACATATCGATCAGACTTCGGCAAAAGGGACATTAATTGGATCTTTAATTAGATTCGATGCTCGACTATTTTAACCAAATAAATGATTAAAACAGAAATTGGCAGAATTTTGAAGGGAATTTCCCTTTTTTTTTATCGATTTCTTTTTAATTATACTTAGATGCGAGAGAAATATTTTAAAAGAAATCAAAAAAAAAAAAGTTTATCATAAATTCAAATAACTAAAAAAAAAAAAAATTCCTTCTCTTTTAAAAAATTTTTGCTTCACATAATTATTACCATGGAAGAATTCGAACTTTTTATATAGGTAATATAAAAAAAAAATTTATATAAGAAATATAAAATTTCTAAATTCTAAATTCATTTCTTTCTAATACTTTCAAATAATTGTCATTTTTTTTCGCCTAATTATTCCGCCTTTTCAGGTTTTTTTTTTCTTTTTCCTTTCTATGAGACAGTGTTAGGGTGGAAATGTATAAGGAAAATGCATTGAGCCTAATTTTTTTTTTTTTTGTTTCACTGTAAAAATCAATAATGTTACTCATCGAAAAACATTTTTTCGTTGGAAACTTTTTTTTTTTTTAAATAACTTTTTCAGGCTTCTTTCATTCATCACTTTAGAATAATTCATTTTTAATTTGCATTTTGCATGAATTGTTTGAGAATGAGTAACATTTTTTCCTATTCTTTACGATAATTCATAATTTCGTCCGAGTAATAGTAAACATAATTAATTGTCAATCTTAAATTTGAGAGATTAAATTTGAGAAAAAAAAAGCTTAAGAATTTTTGGAATTATTTTCCTATTCAATCAGAAAATAAATTTTCATATAATTAACAAAGTTTCATTCAATTTGAAATAAACTTAAACATTTCTAATAATATGTTTAAGTAAACATAGACATTTCTAATATATTTCCATGTAATTAAAAAAAGTTTCATTTAATTTGAAATAAACTTGAACATTTCTAGTAAAGTTTTCATGTAATTAAAAAAGTTTCGTTTAATTCGATGTAAATTGAAACATTTTTAATAATCTAATCATCGCATCTATCATTTCTTAAGCTATTTATGATAATATTCAAATTGACGAAACCATAGTTCTTATAAGTTTCTGAAATAAAATAATCAAATTTAATCGATTGCGACATTCAATCGAGAAAAATTAAAAGATAATCCAAGAGAGATACAATGATAATTGCTCACTGATAAGATATATAAATTTGCATATTCAAAAGAAAGATATGATAAATAAATGATATTTTGATAGCTATCAGATAAGTAATACTGGGAACACATATTGTTGAGCGATTTTGAGGAAGAAGAGGAAGTTTCACTGAAATGTATGAGGAAATGTGAAATAAGACTTAGGGAATCTGGTGATCTTTGATTTAAAGTTCGTTAAATTTTCGCACTTCACATATTTTTGATGTTCAGAAAAGTTTTGTCCTTTTCTTTTTTTTTTTTTTTTCTTTTTGACTAAAATGACAAGTAACATATATATATATATAAAACCAGCACATTTTTCATGTTAAACCGGAAGAAAAGAGATAATTTTTCATTTTTTAAAATAGACAAAATATTTCAAAGAATTTGGTAAAGTTCAGTTATTTTATCCGACAAAAAAAAAAAGTTTCCGCTTTTTTTTTTTTTTTTTTTTTTCAATTTTGTCTTTTTGAAATTTATCATCTTTTCAGTTAATAATATTGCTAATTAAAGCATTTGAAATGATAAATTTATAAACTTTCATTTTTTTTTTCAATTTGAAAATAATTTTTAAAATTATTAAAATGAAAATTATAATTCACTACAACTAGACAATAGAGATAAAATTTTACAAATTGAATAAAATAATTATCAGTTTGTTGTTTTTACTTTCATATTCTGTTATTTCTTAGTTTTTGAAATTTCAAATTTAGAATGGATCAAATTGAAGAAAGATAGGATGAAAAGAAAAGTTTGTAAATTTTGAAATATAATAATATTGATTGTACCGATATAAAAGAATTAAATTAATTTCAATTTCAAATAAATTCCTATAGGGATGTCATTAAAATATGCGATTCTTGAATAGAAATATTGAATTCTTTTTATGAAATTCGATATTTTCACTTACGTCCGAGACATAAATTTGGATTGTTTTAATGATTAGTTGTAGTGGAAAATTAACTTCCTCGTACAAATATTATTCTTTTAAAATTTTCACAGCCATTTTTTTATGATTGAATTTTTAACAACAATTAGAGTTTATTATTTCTATTATATTCCATTTCTTGTTATTTGATTCTAATTCTTCTCATTTATTCTATTCCAATTCCTGCAGCCTAATCCAATTCAAATAATTAATTGTTGACAAGTTTGATTTTATTTTTTATTAAATTATATTCCACTGAATAAAGTATGGTTTAACTTTCAAAAATTTTTTTGAAATTAAATCATAGAGGGAAATCAATTTCACGATACAAATATATTTCTTTTTCAAATCTTTACAACCATTTTTTGCAATTAAACTTTTAACTGTTAAAACAAATTGAGTTTTTAACTATTAAATCTAAATAAGCTTTAAATAACTTTAAATTAACTTTAAATAAAAATTTGAATTGACTATTAAAATGAAGAGAGGATTAATATTTTTAATTATTGAAATTAAGTAATAGAAAGTCAAAATATATTTTATCCAATGATATATAATTTAATCGAAAACAAAATCGATTTTGTCGGTAATTTAATTATTAAATTATATTAGGATGTAGGAATGAAATGGAATAGAATAAATCAGTAGGAATGAAATTAAATGAAAAGTAATAGAATATTATAGAAATAATATTTTTAAATTATTCATTTATTTATTCCGAAAAAAAAATGAAAAGTAACCGTTACAATTATTATATTAATATTATCCCAACTTTACATTATTCATTAAGAAGTACTTCATCCTAAGCTTTTTTTCATATCAAAAATTAAAAAAAAAAAGAAAATGAAGTGAATTTTAAAAATTTGAATTTTTTTTTCCACAAAAATCAAATTAATCCATCAAGAATTGTACATATTCTTGAGAATGAACTAAAAAAAAAGACAATCAGGGCGGATATTTATAAATCAAGGAAAAAAAAAAAAAGAAAATATGGGCAAAAAAAATTAATCTTTTTTTTTTCCGAATACATTTAGAAAAATTAATCATTTTAACATTTGAAATTTTACCACTTTTCATGAGTAAGTGTAACGATACTGATTGAGTGAAGGTATTATCAATTATCTTACAGTAGAAAAGTTCTTATTTCTCAAAAATACTCATCATTATCATTCGAACCAAAAAAAAAACTGAAATTGCATCGAATGAAAAGTGTTATAAATATGAAATTAGCCATCCTATCAGTTAAACTCTTTGGCATCTTTCCTTTTAGATTTAAATTCATTTTTTTTTTTTCAAAATTCTGCTACAGTATTCTCTTTGACTTAAACAAATCATTTTGATAAAAAAAAGTTCATTGAAAGAAAAATGGAACCGTTCTTTAAAAAAAAAGGAAAAAAAAAGTGTCATTAAAATGTAAGATAAAGTTTGAAACGCTCAAAATTATACAAACACGTATTTTTTTTTTTTTTTTTCAATTGAATTACTAATTGAATTGGAGGAAAATATAAATAAAATAATGGAACTAATTCTTAAAAATCGGAAAGCTTCAATAAAACAATTTTAGTTCTTTATTTTCGTTCTTTTTTCTTCTTGAATTCAAAAGTTGTTGGTAAGAGCTAAAGTTACTTAAACTTCCTAATTTCTAAAAATAATATACAATTGTAAAAAGCTTATCTGTTGAACAGCTGTACTGGGTAAAAACTTAAAAAAAAAAAAAAGGAGAATTTGCCCTCTACATGATCATCTCTGATTGCTTTATTTATTATCAAAATATATTCAGGTCATAGAGATTGCGGAAAGAAATGAAATTATCGGATTAATTACAGTTATTTGCAATGATATTTAATACAATCCAAAATGTAGCGATTCAAAATTCAAAAGACATTTCTTATCATCAATTTTTTATTTTTTATTCTTGTCTTAATCGATATGTAAAATGCATGCACTTTGAGTTTCAATTGAAATAAGCAAAATAATCGCAAATCAATGATCGCTTGAAGTAAGCAAAAATTGATCGCAAAAATGTTAGCAAACCAATCAGTTCAACATTAACCATATGAATCATATATGAATTGGCCAGTTTTGAATGATAGGTATGCCATTTGTTTATTTCAAAATTTCATCGATTTTCGCTTTTTTGTTCGTCATTTTCCACTGAATAGTGCACAAAATTTCATTTTGTATTAGCAACATTATTCAAACACTCAATATAGACATTCTTGCCTCCTTAGTCATAGCCAAATAAAACTGTCACCGATCTTTTTAACTGTGACAATGATTGAGAGTTCTTGTCGTATTGTTATCGAAACTTTGCGGCATATCAGACTTGAATAATTAAATCTTTATAACGACAATTGATGATACGGCAACATACGGGACAATTACAATATCAATCATATTAATACAACCAACTGACCTCGTCGTAGTACATCCTTTCAAAAATGTTCTTATGGTTACAAAAAAAAAAAAAAAAAAAACTACTATACTTTGAAAAAAAAAAGTGTATAAAAGAAAAAAAGAAACTGCAAAAGTTAAAGTTTTTTAATTAAACTAAAAATTTTAATTAGAAAGGTTTTATTTTGATAGATCCTTACTATTTTTGTCGTTACTTTATGTTTATATAAAAAGAAAAATAAAAAAAAAAAACCAAAGGTAATTTTGTCGATTTTTGTAGGTCTTTTATTTAAAAAACAAAAAACAAAAAACCCTCTTCCTATTTACAGAGGGAGGATCCTGATAGAGCATTGATTTACAAGAAAATGTCTTCGTTAGCGCTTTTTATTGGCGCGTTCCCTACACTATAATATAGAGCAAAGATTACAAAAGCATTTTACCTAGGAACAAAGAAAATCACTTATTTTTCTGATACTCCTTGCGATTTCAGTGACAAAAACTGTATCCCTTGCGATTTCAGTGACAAAAACAAGTCGTAAAGAAACAAATTTTTTTTTGTTTGAGTTATTTATGTTTGAACTTGAAATATTTTAATCAGATTTTTATTCGAATTGCAAATAAATTTGCTATGAATTCTTGGACCGAAATTATCATTCGTAACATAATGAAATTAAAGCAGTAATAGCTAGAAAATTCAAGTTATAAATTCAATATAGATCGAAATCAATGGATTAGCATTTATTCTAGGGAAAATCAGTTGGCATAAAATATTAAAAATGATCGATTTTTTTTTTTTTGTTTTGTTCAAAAAAAAAAAAGAAAAAAAATTACTTTCCTTGTAATATGCAACTGATATGTTGCTAAATTTATATTTTCATTATGACATTCCGAAGAAAAGGCAAAAGCGCTGAAGATTTTTTTTATTCTGTTTAAGTTTGCGTGTTAAGATACTAAAATATAAGAATAGCAAATTTTGGAATCAATCATTTAACTCTTGGATGCCTTTTTTGGAACGGATATTTAGATTTTTCTGTATTTAATTACTTTCTAAAATTTTATTTTGACTTCTTATTCTTAAATTTCTTTATTTAAACAACACTTCAAATGATAAATATAGGATTCGGATACGTTTGTCAACTGGATGAAAAATGGCAGGAAAAAAAAGCTGGATGCCACGATATCAAGTTCTCAGAAGGGAAATCAACTAACTGTGTTTTATTGAAAATGTTTCATCATAATTTGCCTTGCAAAGAATGGAATCTTATGCAAATTTACCTCTATGATCTAATTAATTAAAAAAGAATTAAAATTTTCGGTAATGAAATACGAGAGAACAAAATTCTGAATTTCAGCAATTTTACGGAAAAAAATAAAAGAAATGAATATGATTTACTCAATTTTATTTTTTCAACCAATTTAATTCTCTATTTCATATTAATAATTTTTAATAAAAATTCGTTGAAATTTTTTTAAAATCTTTTTTGAAAAATAGCTTTAAAAAGAAATTCTTCAAAAACTTTTTTCAAAATAATTGCAGCAGTGCTTTTTTTTATAATGGAAACATTCTTTGGTTTCTTTTTTTTTTTTTGGAAAATACTTTATTAAAATGGAACTCTATCGCAATTTTTTAAAAATTCTTAAAATAGTATGATTGAATATTGTTTCAGACATTTCCCGACAGTACCAGTCAAGAAACATTTCTTTTATTTCCACTAATTTCATTACTGTTGATTTTGTGCAAAAAGTCAATGATAAATTAATTTTTTCCTTTGCTTCAAACAAAAATTTTAACAATAAAATTTTTTTAGCTTTCTGACTAGCTTTTTTTTTGCTAGATCCGAACATGCTTAGGGCAAGACTGAACATTTATTTAATGAAGCAATAGAATTACCTTCTGATATATTGATTTAGATCTGGTAAATTGGCCAAATTTTATTTGCAAAAAAAAAAAAGAAAGCAAAAGTGAGCTATGCTTCTTGATAAAATTATCACGAAGTTTTTCAAATTTTCAGCCATCATTTCATTGTTTCAAGATGAGCCAATCAGTTCTTAACTTTAAAGAATTTCATTTTTTATTGAAAATTAAAAATTTGGTATTTGACGATTTTATCGCAAACTTTTATTGTTTTTGCTAATGACAGACACTGCATTACTTGAAATGCTTATCAAAATTTACAACGAAACTTGGAAGAAAAAACTATTGAAAAATTTAAAAAAAAAAAGAAGAAAAAAGAAAAACAAATTAGATTTCATTCTAATTCACTAAAAAGCATGTTTTTGGTATTTTTCATGAAGAATGCAAGAATTTTATTACACTTGAAATACCCTTCAACAAATCCGTGTATTCCTCTTTCCTCATAAATAATCATTCTTGGTAGAAAATAATTAATTAAATCAGTAATTACTCATTGAATTTGAATGCGAGAAATTTTTTTGCATCCAGTATGCTATTAATTTTCATCTTTTTTTCTTTTTTTTTTTTATTTGTTCTTCTAATTTATCTTAGTTATTGAAGTCAAACGACGTATGCGCATTTGTTAGTATGGCTAATTGTAAACATATTGCTATAACAATAACAAATATGTGTATAGTATTGTAAACATATTGCTATTACAATAACAGATACGTTTATAGCTATTGCAAACATATTGCTATAACAATAGCAAATATGTGTATAGCAATTGTAAACATATTGCTATAACAATAACAAATATGTGTATAGTATTGTAAACATATTGCTATTACAATAACAGATACGTTTATAGCTATTGCAAACATATTGCTATAACAATAGCAAATATGTGTATAGCAATTGTAAACATATTGCTATAACAATAACAAATATGTGTGTAGCTATTATAACATACTGCTATAACAATAATACATATATTTTTATAAGATATTGCTATATCAATAAGGCCAATATTGCTGTAACAATAACACATATGTGACTTAGTTACTGTAAGCATATTGCTATATCAATAAGGCCACATATTATAATTAGTGAATATATACAATATATATACAATAATATTTATATATGTGTATGTGTATGACGTACATATAAAATCATATTTTTGAACTTTAAAATCGATATTTATTTTGATTATCGATGTATTCCCTATTTTGCCAATTTTGACATACTATCAATGGACTGTTTATTCAATTTGAATAGTATTTTGCTTCAAATCATCAATTTTTTTAATCGATTAATCAATTTGAGTAATTTAACGGTAAGTTATAATTAATTTTTGCAATAGACATTCACAATGTAATCGTCAAAAAATTCTCTGTAAACATGCCGATGATTTAAATAAATAGGAAAGGTTAGAAATTTTGATAAAAATCACTAACAAACATTAATTTTATTCTCAATTAAGAATTATTCTTCATACTAGATGAAATGATAATGATAAGCTTTCACAGGTTATCGCTTTCTTTATCTGAACATTTTTAACAAATCAAAAATTATTTTTTTTAAAAATTCCAAAATGAATAGTCATAATATTGAAAAGAATTTTTAATGCTGATTTGTTTATTTTTTCATATTTTTTTTATTCCAGAAATTTAATTTTTATTTTGATATTATTGCTTTAAAAATTCGAAAATTCAATTCATTTTTATTTTTATTCTTGATAATTCTATGGGCAAATTTTTTTCCGAGCGTATTTTACATATTATGATCTTTTTTCAAAATTTTCTGATTATTTATTCTCTTTTTTTTTTTTTTTTTATCATTTAAAAAGTTTTTTTTTTTTTGGGAAATCAATAAGTGATATCAAAAAAAATGCATCTATATCAAATAAAACTTTGATAGAGATTAACGATGATCTCATCAAAATATTTTCTAATCAGCTCTCATTTTTTCTTTTTTTTTCAATTTAAATCTTCCTTAAATATTGTTTCGTTAGAAATTCAAAAAAAAAAAAAAATTTTTTTTTCAAGATTTTTAGATTTGAAATATTAAATTATTCATGCTTTACAATTTATTTAATCATAATTTCAAAAAAAAAAAACCAAGATTGAATTAGATTTTTTAATTTATATTTTTTTTTTTTTTTTTTTCATTTCTCAAAAGATCATTCATTTCAATTCAACAAATAGCTTCTAGAAAATTTTTATGCATTCAAAATTGCCATCATTTACTATGCATTTAAATTTAAATCAAAAGAACATCAATACTTCTCATTGCATTTATTAGTAAGGGACCATTACAAATTTAAAAAAAAAAAAAAGAAAGAAAAAAAAAAGAAAAGCAGATTCGTAGTAGTTATTCTATTCAAAAAAAATCAACTGTTTTCTTTTTCTGCAATAGGAATTATAATTTTTTGAATTTCTAACTTATGCACTTTTTTTTTTTTTAATTCTGAAAATTTTCATTTTTTTTTATCAATTGAGATTTTGTTAGCTTTTTCTCTCCTTTTTTCTCTACTTCTTGAAATTTTTTTTTTTCGAAATTCAAATTAAAATGAATGTCATCTATACAAAAAAATTTAGATTTTTTTAAAGTATGAAGTACTTAAAAAATCTTTTCATTATATTATTCATAATTGAAGAGATATTGATAATTTCTGAAGTATTTTAAAATAGCAAAGTACTTTATGTTGAAACTTTTTTCTTGGCATTTTTTTTTTTTTTTTTTATCTCATAAAGTTGTAGGATTTTTTTGGAAGAGTCCAGAATTTTCAATTTTCGATGTTGTAATTTCGACAAATGCATTAAGTTCCAAACTAGAGGACAGCTGAAAAATGACGTCGTATATTAATTATTCATTAACATCTTCAGAATTGAAAACATTGATTTTAGTAAAGTTTTTTTTTTTTTTTTCAAATTGAATTTCATTCCAATTTACAAACAGATTTTCTCTGTACTTGATTTTTTTTTGCAAAGAACTTTGAAATTCACATTATTTATTTATTGCAAAAGATTTTTTTAATTACTTAATTTCGATTTTGCTCAGTTTGATTTTCCAATTTTAATTGAACATAAATATCTAGCGAGGAAGAAAAATGTTAAAAAGAGAAGAAAAAAACAATCAGGCAATTTTATTCATTTCAATCATTTTAAATTTTGAAATTTTTTTTAATAAAAAAATTTCTTTTAAAAAAATAATTTTATTCTATAAATTGATTAATTGTTTTTTGAAAGAAATTCTTAAATTGAATTTTTGCTACCTGTTACTTGTTCTAGAGGAAAAAAAAAGAATTGCTATTTAGAATTTTAGGAACTTTTGAAAGTTAGAATTCCTTTAAAGTTTCGCTCGATTTCTTTTTTTTTTCGGAAATCCACAACAATTATGGTAATTTTCAAAAATAATTACGCTCGATTTCTTTTTTTTTTCGGAAATCCACAACAATTATGGTAATTTTCAAAAATAATTAATTTATTCATTTCATATGCAAAGTATTAAAAAAAATATTCCACAAAATAATGATTTTATTTTATATTTACAATATGATTGATATAACTGATATGAGAGGACAAACTACTGATAAGAAAGCAACTTATTAAACAAGTAACAGGTAGCAAAAATTCAATTTAAGAATGACTAAATTTTTTTCAAAGCGAAAATTTTTCTTGAAATTGGAAACAAAGCGAAAAGTTTTATTTTTATAAATTCGATCCAAAAAAAAAAAGATTATTTTTTCATTATATCGAAGGAATGATGTGATTTTAACACTCACTTATCTTAATAGATAACATCATTTTTAATTTTTCTTTATTTTTCAAATTTAATTATACGAGTATTTTACTTGTCTTTTACTCCACATTTTTTTCTGTTCTTTTATTTTTATGAAATTAATCTTTTGGATGAAAATTTGTAAAATTTATTATTCGATAAATAGCGTGAAAAAAAAAAAAAAAAAGAAAAAAGACGAAAAAAAATTAATCCATTCGGGAGTAAATGAATGTCATGTCAAATATATAAGTGTCATATTTTCATGCTTGAAATGATTAAAGCATTATTTGACAGTTAGTAATTGGGAAAACTGAAACTTTTTCATATCACCTCTATATTCATTTTTTTTTTCAAAAAAAAAAAGAGATTTTTTAAATCAAAAAAAAAAAAATTTTTTTTTCTGATTTAAATCTGTATACATTCGATTTCTTTTTATAATTTCTATTCCATCATCTTCTTCCTCTTCAATTTAATTTTTTTTTTTTTCCTCTTACTTTTCATGTTCTTCTGTAAAGTACCCTTATTGTTAAATTTTATAATCTATAATAAAATGTCCAAGTAGGAAACATTTCTTTTTCCAATTTTTTTCCTTTTTTTTTCTTTTTTTTTTTTTTTCTTTTTGTTTGTTACCATTTTGAAAAGATTCAAGAAAAGAAAGGAATTAAAAGGAGGAAATGGAATAGAAACGATTGATGATAAAAGTGCTTCCAATTTACATATCAATTCAATTCATGTTTTTTTGTTTTTTTTTTTTTTTTTTTTGTATAAAAAAATCTAAAACTAGCTGACTTTTTCCTTATCCACTTTTGATGGATTATTCATTTGACTATTCTTTTTTAATCGTATTCTAAAAATTCGTTGTCATTCGAATATTTCAATTTTTTTTTTTTTTTTTTTTTAAAATGCTTCAATGATAAGTTGATTTAAGCTGAATCCGTTTCAAAGTAAGTAATAATATGGCCAAGGATTAAATGCATTAGCTTGAATGAACAATTCATTGATTTCTTCGTTTTTTTTTTCTCCTTTTTCCTTTTTTTTTTTTTTGCTTTTTTTTGATATAGCCAAAAATTCGATCAATTGGATCGAACGGATCAGTTCATTGTTGATCTTTTCTTATTTTATATAGCCAAGAAATCGATGGATTTAATATTTTTCTTTTGATTTGATTAGCCAAGGATTAAATGGATGAATTGGCTCAAATGGTCAATCCATTGATCTTTTCTTTTCTGATATCAGCCAATTTGATAGATTATCTCGAACAATCAATTCATTGATCTCTTCTCTTGTTATATGGCTGCCAACAGATCAACGGGTTGCTCTATTTTCTTTTAATTTGGCCAAGGATTAATTTGGCCAAGATTAATTTGGCCAAAATTTTTTTTTTTTTTGGATCGAATTTGTAAAAATGGATTAGCTCGAACGATGATCAATCGATTGATTTTTCTTCATTACTATTTAATCCTAAATAAATTGCAATTATTACAAAATAAAAGTTGTTTGTTTCAAGTACAATAAACTTTTCAAGTAAATAAAATAATTATTAGTTTAGTAAAATATCTTTCAAATATTCGTAAATTGAAAAAATACATCAAATTAAAAATCATAAATATCTTTTCAAATCTTATCATTAATCTTTTTTTTTGCAAATGAAAATTAAAAATTTGAAAAATCGTTTTGTAAAATTTTCAGATAAACAACGAAGTCTTACGTCTATATTTCAATGAAAAATAAAGATTGCGATATTTTAAATTAATTATTAATTTTCGTTGAAATAGCATTATTTTATTTCACTTATAAATTGAGTAATAAATTAGAAGCAAAGAAAAAATGTAGTAATTTTTCATACACACACATATATATCATTGTTATGTATTTTATTTCTAGTTTCTTGTAATTTTTGATATTTGCCAATTCAATTAATTGAAATATTTCTGAAGAAGCATTAATTACAAAGGTATACATTTCTATTTTAATTACATTTTTCTTAGCTTCAAAAAAAAAAAAAAAAGAAGATCTTCGAAATATCGCAAAAAAAGTATTTTCAACATTGAAAGTGTCATTTTATTGATTTCAGCCAATTAATTATGATTATCAATCAACCATAATTTATAATCTGATTCATTTAGATGACTGGAAATGATTTCGAAAATGCTGCTGCAATTCTAAAAATAAATTTCCATTCAAAAATTGAAGTAAACAAAATTTTCTCATTTCAATTGAAATGACAGAAATATAATACTAATTACTTACTTGTGTTAGCATTTAGCAATTAGCAATTTACTAAAATCTATACTTGCTTATATTTTTATCTTTTCAAACAGACCAAAAATTAAAGAAAAGTAATACATTTTTATTTATATTGAAAGATATATCTGTGTTGAAATGAAGTATTTTGATAAATTTTGATTAATAATTGAAAGAAAAAAAATGCTTAATTTTCTATAAATCGAAAATATTTCCAAATTTTTGCATCATGTTTTTAAATAAGTAAAAGCAAAATATGCATATTTTAAATTTCAAAAATGACTAATCAATTTAGTTGTTGTACATATGAATAAAATATATTAGTTAAGAAAAGTTTTTATCGAATTAGGACATTTCAACTATTTTTAATTCCATTATAACTTATCAAAAGTTTTTTTTATAACAAACTTTTTTCTTGTTACATGATTGATTTGATTTGTTGAAAAAAGGACGGCGTATTTCAATAAAATTTCTCTTTTTGCTTTTTTAAATTGACAAATTTAAGCATTACACAAATCTCATCATAAGCAGCTTATCGGAACAATTTTATTTGATTAGAAAAGTATAGCGTATATGGTGACTTTTGATATTTTATTGGTATTATGCGATTTTCGTTGTAATTTTGCCAAAATTGTCGCAAATAATTTGTCATTCATTGATCTCCAATGAGATAAATAATAAACAAATAGATAGTTAAATAATATTATTTATAACTTGAAACTATTTATTTCTTAGATTTCCTTCCTAATAATTTATTTGAAATTATCACTGTTATCATTTTAACACTAATACTTATGCTTGAATATTTCTACTAAATTTTGAATTATCCAAAAAATGGTTTATATATGTTTTTATAATGCAACAACACTGCTAATGGAAAATTAATTTCATTTTCAATTTTATATGATTTTTATGATCAAAAAAAAGGAAAATAATGGCTTAAACTATTTATTTCCCATTTGCAAAACTTAAATGATTTGTTCATTCAGTCGTTCAGCTAATTATTTGTTGAAAAATTCAATTTTTTTATTTCAATTATTTTCATATCACTTTGTCTAATTTATTTAATTCATTCATGCGTTTTAAATCTATTTTTCATTAGCTCATCACAAAATTTCATATATCGATCATTTTTGTTTCATTCTTAGCTCAATTGTTAAAATTTTTTCATCAATTAAATTACGAGAACGAAATAAACAACGAAGTAAAATGAATTAGCAATTTAAGCAATTTAAATACAATCAATCGATAAAAAGTCTAGGATTCTGACGACGTCGTAGGCTAAATTATAATTTAATGGGACATTTTTTTCAACTCGAAATCATGAGCAAAACATGAGAGCTTGCATAAAATTAAAAATTATAATATTCCACCTTTTTTTTTTTTTTTCAACCAACTTCTCTTTCAATAATTAAATTATTCATCCATAATTGAACAAAATAATTTTAGAATGTTAACAACAACAATAATTATAATATTAATGATAACAATAATTTCATGACAATAACGGAAATACTAATTTCATAACAGTAATGATAACAATAATGATAACAAAAAATTCATAACAACAACAACAATAATATTTTTTTATAACGGATAATAATACCAATAATTATAATGATAACAATAATAATAATTTTATAATAACAATAATTTACAACAATAATGATAACAATAATTTTATAACTGAAATAACAATAATTATAATGATAACGATAATAACAATAATTTAATAGAAAAATTAAATAATAGTTTTTCATTAAACAATAAAAACAATAGTTTTTCAATTATGAAGTGTTTCCACCGTATCAGATAAAGTTGTAATAATAAATTTATTTTCTTGTTGATAAAAAATTAATACTTGAGCAGAATTATATAATTTAGCTTAGTATTTTTTTTGCCTTCGAAAATTTCCGTTATTTAAAATATTTAAATTTAAATTCATCCAAAACTTAGTTCTCATTTAATGCTTCCTTTGAAAAAAAAAAAATTTTTCTTTTAAATTAAAATCCGATTTAGAAGCTTTAACACATTAAATTTAAATCTTAGATTTTAAAATATGATTTAAATTTAATGAAAAAAAAATTAATCTAAAATAAAAGCTTACTGCTAACGAATTGAATACTTTATAACTAATTCACAAAATGATGCATTTTAATTTTTTTTTTTTTTTTTTGTTGAAATTTTTCCCTTTTTAAATTGAGTGAATGAATCGATTATTCCATGATTAATTCATAAGATGATAGATTTTGATTTTTTTTTGTTGAAATTTTTCGTCTTAAAAGCTTTTTTAATTCATTCGTTTCTAATTTTGAAGGTAAATCGAAACTTTGTCTCATTTCCACTTTTTCTGTCTAATGGATCAAGTTTTCATTTGCCAAGCATTTCTGTGGATGAAATGAGTTTGTGACACATTTTGCATGTCAAATTTCTTCTTCATTTCATCTTTAAACTAAATTTCTCTGTCAAATTGTTCGCTCTCATTCGTTTGTTTTGTTGTTTTTAAGTAAATTCAAACTAAAAATAGTACTAATTTCCTTTTTTTCTTCTTTCTTTTTTTTCAGGATATCAATAAGAACAATTTTAGGATGAAATGGGAAAAAAAACGAAATCGTTTAATTAATTCAACGAAATAATAATTTGTCACTTTTTATATTTTGTCAAAATAAAAAATAAAAAATAATAAAATTTTTTTTTTTGTTATGGCCGATTCATCGCTTGCTTTATTTCATCATTTACGTGGTAATTCATTACTGAAACAGGTAATTTCTTTTTTTTTTTCACAGTAATTTTATAATTTATTACAGTTTTTAAATTGTCCCTAAATAAGAAATTTTTTTTTTAATTTGAATTTAATTCAAGTAAATTATCTTTATTTTAATGATTGCTAAATTTTTTAATTAAAAATTTTCACACATTTTGGTGTGAAAATCATTTGTATAATTCACACATTCATTTTACACATTTACACATTTTAGTTGCTAATATTTTAATTTACAAAAATTAATTAGAATGTAATATTTATATTTAATTGATGGCTTAAAAAAGAATTTAATATTCTAAACTTAAAAATATTTTAATTTAATCTGATTAAATCAGTTTACTTTAAAATATAATAGAAATATATATATGAGTAATTTCACATTCTTCATTTTCATTCTTTCTTAGATTTTATATTAAAGTTATGTTGAAATTAAGGTTCCATTTTCTTTAAATGCTAACGAAGTTTTCAAAAAATCACAGAACTTGTTTATCGAAATAAATATAAATTCTATTTATTGATTATAAAGTTTGACTAAGTAAGTTACAGCATTTTAATTAATTTATTCTGCTATGAACTTCTTTTACTTAGCTTCCTCGAGACTTCTCTTCAGAGCCATTTTTTTTTCTAATAAATTTCATTCAAATTTATGATAAATTTTGAATCGAAATCTTTCAGATTATAAGTAGTCTTTAGTTAATTGCATGTATGCTCTTACTTATATTCATTTCGAGTGATATATTAAAAAAAAAAGGATTTATATTTAAAAAGTCAAAAAGTACAGAGAACATGAAAAAAAATGAAAATTTAAGAAAAAATAAATAAAAATTTCAATCTTTTAAAAATGATTTCTTGGAAAAAAAAATCAATTTTTTTTTTTTTTTTTTTTTTTTTTGCAACAGTGAATTTACGAAATTCTTTGATCCCAATATTTCAGAAAATGATTCGAATTATGGGGTATACACTATTGAGTTCATAGAAACATCTAATGATAAGAGGTAGAATTAGTAGTCTGAAAAAATTTCAAGAATAACTAAGATAAGCTTAATTAGGAAAAAACAGATACTTTCGAAAGGTTATCAAGAGGTCATCAGTTCATAGAAATTCAAATAATTTCATTATTTCTCAAAAATTTTATTCATTTTGCAAATTATTTAAGAAGAAATCTTGCACGTCATTCATTTCTTGCTCTTTTTAAATTTCACTTTTCAAATTTGTTACATACAGTAATCGACCGTAATTGTTCAATCGTAATTGTTCCAGTGAGGAATATGGTAGTGTTACTAGATCTCAGGGAAATAAATTACTTCAATAATTTCGTTTTCCAGATTTATTACTTACAGTAATTATTATTTATCAATTATACCGTAACTTTCGATTGAGAATACGGTAGAACTATGGATTTTTGAGAAATCGCTTCATAAGTTCCATTTTTTTTTAATTTATTGCTTTAAAATGAGAAAAATACCAGCTAAAGATCCAAATTCAACCCTATTCCCATCATATTTTAATTCAACCATATTTCAACCACAGACTTTTTTAATCAGAGATACAGTAAGCTATGGATGTTTGGAAAATCGCTTCAGAAAATGTTTGATAAAAAGTTTTTTTTGAAATAGTATAGATATACATATACATTTGGGAAGTCATTTCACAAATTTAACTTTTCAAATTTATTACTTAAAAAAACTGCCAGCAGCCAATAATTCAACCGTAACCTATTCGAATCAGAGATTTGGTATAACTTTAAAGTCCTTGGGGAAATATTTCAAAAATTATTTGATAGGAAGTCTTTTTGAAATAGCATATAATCGGACATATATGCAAATGGGAAATCGTTTCAAAACAGAAAATTGCTTGATAGGAAATTTTGTGAAATGATATATAATCGAATATATTCATATCAATTTGATTGTCCAAACTTTTCAGTCAATAAATCTTTGCCTTTCAAGATTTTTTATACAAAAATTCGATTAAATAAAGTTGAAAAATCGATGCTTTATTTTGCAAAAATTACATATGATAATTGCAGAAATCTTTGTATCACTACTATTATAACAATTTCACATAAAAATTTCAAGATGGCAAAGTGAATTGGTTGATAAATATTATTTCTAGGCATTAAAATAGCAAAAGCTTTTATTACGACATTTTTTATTGCGACGTTTATTAAGATTTTTTATTACGACTTTTTTTTTTGTCTTTCGAGAAAACTTTCTTAAAAAGTTTTGTTTTTAGAAACTACGAGTACTATTATAACAGTTTCATCTAAACTATTGAATTTTTCTTTCCTGACTATTTGCAACAACAAAAAAAAAAAAAAAATATCGACTGCCTTCTAAAAATGGTATTTTTTTTTCCACTTTTAGCTCTTTGAAAAGCAAATTTTTCTCTTTTTACTGCATTTTTTTTTTTTTTTTTGAAATTAGTTTTTATTGATCCATCAGACAGATTTAATATTTCTAGCTATCCAACAGATGTTTTATAAAGTTTCTCCCACAATCAAAAAATTTGAAAGCTGAGAAATGAAGATTTAAAATGTTCAGACTAGTTATTAATCACCCGAAAACAAAACTCAAACAGGAGAATAATCTAGCCAAGTTGATGAGAATAATTCAACGACATGAGAATAATTTAGCCAAGTTAATGAGAATATTCTAACCAAGTTTTAATGAGAATAATCTAGCCAAATTAATGAAACTAATCTAGCGATATGAGAATAATTTAGCCAAGTTGATGAGAATATTCTAATCAAGTTTTAATGAGAATAATCTAGCCAAATTAATGAAACTAATCTAGCGATATGAGAATAATTTAGCCAAATTGATGAGAATATTCTAATCAAGTTTTAATGAGAGTAATCTAGCCAAATTAATGAAACTAATTTAGCGATATGAGAATAATTTAGCCAAGTTAATGAGAATAATCTAACCAAGTTCTATGAGAACAATCTTATCAAATTGTCTAGCATAGTATGCTCGGATTTTTTCATTTATCGAGAATCGTTAGAATTTTTGTTCTGATTTGAAAATAAAATTTAAAAATAAAATAGGTAAGGTAAATAATA